>OY728122.1:275480553-276080553 GCA_963277665.1 Viscum album
TTTACTATTCATTAAAATATGAAAGTTATCAGAAAAGTATCAAAAATTTACCCAATGTAAATTTTTAAATCTGGATTCAAAATAAGAAGTTTATTTTCTAATAGTTAACTTATAATCTTGTCAAAAATTATATTTAAAATGGGTGTGCCATCAAAAGGCGGTAAAACTACATTTTTTGAAAAATACTTCTTTTATCGAAATATTGATTTTGTTTTCATATCTCATTCTATAAAATGTGTAAGATGAATTATAATGTTATAAAATTAAAAATTCAGTTAATACTATTCATAACAGCTAGTTCATAATATTATAATAACATATCATTGTTTAGTGAAACTCGGTATTGCGTACAACGCAAGCTATTGAGGAAGCTTGCTCTTGCGTGTAACACAAGCCATGCTAGTGTTGTGTGTAGTGATAGATTCCATTGGTTTTTTGTATAGCATAAGACATAAAAATATCTATATATTTCTCATAAAATCTCAGGGTGTTACATTCTACCCCCCTTAAAATAAATTTCTCCCTCGAAATTTGTCACTGAATAACAAACAGATGCAGATACCTTTCCCTCTTCATATCCTCAAGTTCCCATGTAGCTTCTTCAAATTGGTGGTTACTCTATAAAACATTAACCAAGCGAGTGGTCTTGTTTCATAGAACTTTTTCGCTATGATCTAGAATCTCTATCTGATGTTCTTCATAAGAAATATCTTGCTTCAGCGGTACAACTTCTGAGCTTAGTACATGTGAAGGATCAGGTATGTACTTTCTTAGGAGAGATACATGGAACACATCATAAACTTGAGAGAAATTTGGTTGAAGTGCCAGTCGATATGATGTATTCCCAACACAATCCAGTATTTCTAAAGGACTGATATACCTAAGGCTCAACTTTCCCTTATTTCCAAATCTCATTACTCTCTTCCAATGAGATATTCATAAGAACACTTTATCACCCACTTCAAACTCTATGTCTTTTCTTCGGTTGTCGACATAACTTTTTCGTCGACTCTGAGCTGCTCTTATGTGTTGTTGAATAGATCCGATCTTCTCTGCCATTTCATCAACAAGATCATGTCCTAATAGATTTATTTCCCCAACTTCATCCCCGCAAGTTGGAGTTCTGCATTTCTTTCCATAGAGAGCTTCATAAGGATCCATATGAATACTAGAGTGAAAGCTATTATTATAAGAAAATTCCAACAAAGGTAGCTGTTGATCCCAACCACATTTGAAATACATATATCAAGCTCTCAACATTCTTCCAAAGTTTGAATTTTCCTCTTAGACATACCGTATGTCTAAGGATGATAGGCAATGCTGAAACTCAACACTGTATCTAGAGCATGCTGAAGACTTCACCAAAACATTGAGGTAAACCTCGGATCCCGATCTGATATAATGGAAAGTGGTACTCCATGAAATATTACCACTTCTTTTACATATACACGGGCAAGATGATCAAGAGTGAAATCATCTCTAATAGCAATGAAGTGTGCCCACTTCATAAGATGATCAACTATAACCCAGATATCATTATAGCTTTTTGATGTTCTGGAAAGTCTGATGACAGTGTCCATAGTGATGTTTTCCCATTTCCATTCTGGTATGGGTAATGGTTGTAACATCCCTTTTGACTTCTATCCCTCAACTTTAACTTGTTGAAAAACCAAGCATAGAGAGACATATTCAACAATATCTCTTTTCATGCCATCCTACCAAAAGTACTCTTTCAGGACCCTATAAATCTTTGTTCTTCCAAGATGAATAAAGAATGAAGAACTATGAGCCTCATACAGCAGCTCCTTCAATAATTATTGTATGGTATGAACATAGACATGGTTTCTAAACCTTATTATCCCATCACAATCAAGGCTGAATTCAGGAACATTTCTCACCTTCTTTTGAATCCCAACATCCTCCTTCTGCGCCTCTTTAATATTCACATGTATATATGGTTGAAAATTATTTTGAGAAAGATAATATAAATCCCCTTTCATTAAAATTCCATGATACATCATTTTTAAATCCATAAATATTGGATCCTTTGTGATCCTCACAATGGATTAGCTAGCCTGGTCTTGTTGACTTAATGCATTTTCCACCTTTTTTGGGTTCCCAGGGTGGTTATGAATTGAGCAGTTGTAGTCCTTAGTCAGCTCCAACCATATTATTTTGTGCATATTCAGCTCCTTTTATGAGAAAATATACTTTAAACGTTTATTATTAGTATAAATATCACACCTTTCACTATAAAGATAATTCCTCCAAATCTTTAATTCAAATATTACCGCAGCTAACTCCAAATAATGAGTTGGGTAATTTTTCTCATGGTTTTTCAACTTTCATGAGGCATAAGCTATCACAAATATCATTTTTCATGAGAACACACCCCAGACCCTTTTCTGATGCATCACTATATATCACAAACCATTCCCCACTACAATTCAGTGTGAGTACAGGTGCACTGGCTAGCCTTCTTTTTATCTCTTTGTAATTATCTTCACATTCCTCCGTCCAAACAAAATTAACTCCTTTCTGAGTCAATTTGGTGAGTGGGTTAGATAATCTTGAAAAATAATTCAGAAAACATCGATAATACCCAGCTAAACCAAGAAAACATCGAATTTTAGTTACTGCTGTTGGTCTTGACCATCTTTCAATAACCTCTATTTTTGCTGGATCCACAGATATTCCCTCTTTTGAGATTATGTGACCCAAAAATGAGTCTTTTTGAATCCAAAATTCACACTTGGTAAATTTGGCATAAAGAATCTCCTTTCTCAGGGTCTTCAATACAATTATTAAGTGATCTTCATGTTCTTTCTTACTCTTTTAAAAGACAAGAATATCATCTATAAAGACTACCAAAAACTGATCAAGATAGTCTCTAAATACTCTATTCATTTGATCCATAAAGATAGAAGGGGCATTAGTAAGACCAAATAGAATCACTATAAAATTATAGTGTACATAACTTGTACGGAAAGTCGTCTTTGGTATATCCTCGTTTTTGAACCTTAATTGATAATACAGTAAATGAAGATAAATCTTCGAAAACTATTGAGATCTGCGTAGTTGGTCAAAGAAGTCATCAATGCATGGGAGATGATATTTTTTCTTGATAGTGATCTTGTTATGTTCTCGATAATCAATGCATAGTCTCATTGATCCATCATTCTTCTTAACAAAGAGAATGGGTGCTCCCCAAGGTGATGCACTAGGGAATATGAATCCATTATCAATATTCTCTTTGAGTTTTTTCTTCAATTCTTGAAACTCAACTGGGGCCATTCTATAAGGTTCCTTTGAAATGGGTATGGAACCCGGTATGAGTTCTATTGAAAATTCAACTTCACGATTTGGTGGAAGACCTGGATATTCATATGGAAAGTCATCATCAAACTCTCATACAATGGGAACATTCTTAATTTTGAGTTTCTCTCTAACCATTTGAGATAAATAACCTTCACTTATTGGAATAAATACCCATAAGATGGAATAAATTTCCACTAGAAGGTTATATTCATCCTTGCATTGATAGATGATCATAGATTGATCATGAATATGAAATGTGACTTCCATTCTTTGGAAATTGATATGATCTCTATATAAATAAATCCAATCCATTCCTAGAATCACATTAAATTTAACTATAGGAAGGATCACAATATTAATAGAATCACTTTCCCACAAACATCAATCAGAGAAGAATTGTAATCTTTTGATGCGACTATCGTGCCATTGGGAGTTGTCACAGATAACTAAACAGCTAATTATTGGGGGTAGTACGGCGATACCCTTAGAAAATTCTTAAGAAATAAAAGAGTGGGTGGATCCAGAATCAAATAAAACATTTTCTACTTTAGAGTGGTGGGTAAGTGTACCTTTCAGTACTTCGTTATCGTACTCCACATCACCGATTGAAATTGCATGTGAATTTCCTTGGTCTTTGTCCTTAAGAGTTTGTTGACGTCGATCATTAATAACAACCCTTGGATTAGGGAATTGATTGGAATAATTCCCCATTTCCATGCACTTGTAACATTGAAGTGTAGGAGGTTCATTCTGTGTAGCATTTTCTTTGTTCGCATCACTAGACATTTTTTCCCATCACTGGGGCATTCAACTGCCCTATGACTTTATTTTCCAAAAATAAAACATTTACTCGTCCCTTTAAGACAATTCCCTCCATATTTAATTCCACACTTTTAGAATAAGGGAAATCTCATCTTCTTTTCAGTGTGGTCTTTATATTTTCCTTTGAATTCCATTTTCCTCTTCTTATCAAACCCATATGACTGATGGGTTACTCAAATCTCTATCTCAACCTTGAGATAACATCGAACAATATCCTCATAGTTATTGAAGTCCCTTATAGCTAATTCCCTTTGGAGAATTGGTTTTAAGCCACTAAATAGTCGATCGAGTTTACTCTCAGGTAGGATAATAATCCTAGAAGCGTACCTTGGAAGCCTTGTAAAATTTTCTTCGTAGGTACCAACAGATTCATCATCCATTTGCTTCAACTCAAGAAACTTCTACTCCATCTTTGTTCGAAGAATATGAGGGAATTACTTATTGAAAAATATGTTCTCTAACTCATCCCATTACATGGACTCAATTTCATCCCTTTTCCTTGTATTCTTGACAAGATTCCACCATTGATCAGCTTCACCTTACAAATGAAATACTACTAAGATGACTTTATCATGTTCATAACATTGAAGGATTGAAAATATATTTTCAGTGGTACTGATCCATTTTTTATCCACTAATGGATCTTAAGAACAGTTCAATGAAGGTGGACGCTTCATCATGAAGGATTCAACAGAATGCTTCTCCCCCAATTGCTCGTTTGGATGTCCTGCCTGATTCATAGCTTGAGAAAGTTGTGTGAGCATGGCTACAAGATTTTCATTCCAGCTCCCATATCGTTTGGTTTCTCATGGGGGAAATAATTTCATTGCCCCATCACATTCATCATTAACATAGTTCCTTTAGTTCCCGACCATTGACTAAAACAAAGAAGCATAGTGTGAGAAACACTAATTACAATAGGAAAACCACATAATCAAGAATAAAATTTCACACATTAGGTCTTATCATAGGTTATTCATGGACATTTCTAAAACACTAAGATTGTGTTCTCTGCTTAAACATATCCTTAGGGTTCTTACTAATGATTTCACATCCTAGTTTCCAAAGGTTGACTATACCATTCCACTGATACCAACTATAATGACCCATACAATGTTATTACTTCAGAATTGAAGCATACTTATTACAAAAAATAACAAAACCATGATAGGACTGTATAGGTATAGTTCCGTTATTGTAACACCCCAAGATTTCATAGTGTGTTATTTCTTCAAAATAATTCAATAACTTGCACTACACACAACACCGAGTTCAAGTGCACCATGACATACCAAACAAGACGTTCAAAAGAGTTTATTAATAGTGTTAACTAAATATTAAACTTTATATAATCCTTATAATTTTAGAATCCATATTATGAGTTTCTTAGACATAATGTAAGAACAAATTCCTTTTTTCATATAAAAGAAGTATTTTTCAAAAATGCACTTTTACCAACTTTAACCCTTTTTAAATCCAATATTTTAAACTTTTATATATACAATTTGACTAAATAAATTTATTCTCTAGAATGGGTACATAATTAAATTTACAATGTAACACCCCAAGCTTCTACGATAAGTTTCTCTTTGAATAATGTGATAGTGTGTGTTGTGCGCAACATCGAGTTCTAACACACCACAACCAATCAAACTAGCCATTATGAATAGTAATACCTACTTTTTTAAATTATATATATTTTATATTTCAAAATGGACTTCATTTTTGGATTTGGAATATCGAAATTATCCTAAGATGAATTTTTAGTATTTTTCTGAGAACTTCCAATTTTTATGAATAGTGAAAAATACTTAAAAACAACTTTTTTAATAAAAATAATTTATAGTGATAAATTATATTATTTAGTGGTTTTAAATTATAATTATAATATATTTTTACCATTTTAAACAATGGTGTTCATTAGAATTAATTTCACTTTGAAATTGGACCTAAACAATTGTCAATCTTTTGATATATATTGTTTCTTAAAAACACGCTATTTGTTGTGAAAACGGGAATTAATTATAAAATTAATTAATGAAACTTATATGTTTGTAATTTTGTAAAATAGACATCATTTTTTAATTCTTAATATCAATTATAGCTTTGGGTGAAATTTTGGCATTGTTCTGAAAAACTTCAATTTTTGATGATTAGTGAAACTACTAAGTGGCAGTTAAAAAACTAAATTTTTTTATAAAACTTAATTTTACCACTTCTGTGAATGTAATTTTGAAAATCCAAGAGACACGGTTAATATATAAAAGTAAAGTTTGGTTCAATGAGATGAAAATAATTTTTGGTGAATAGTAACTTCTTACTTTTATTTACCACAGTTAAAAGTAAATAGGGTAATTAAGGGTTAAAATGATATTAATATTACCCTAACAGATGTCCTAATTCTATTTGACAAGTGTATCTCGACCGAAAACAACCTTAGGAATAAAATATAATCATTTAGGTCTACTTGGATTAGATTAGGACATTTATTATTATTTAATTCAAAGAATAGTTAAAAGAGTTAAAATCAAAGTATATTTACTAAAACATTTTTAATATAGGGTTATATATAAGATAAATTTGATTGTAAATATTAATTAGAAAGATAATAAGATTTCCTAAATAATTATAGTTTATTTATAATTTTTATAAATTAAATAATTTAATTTATTTATGACACAATGATGATGCAGTAATTACCATAATAGTGAAAAATTAAAATAATTGATATTATAAATACCCAATTTAATATAATATGAGACTTTTATTGAATTACACTAATTTTATAGGTTAATATGACATATTAGGAATGATGTAATTAATTTTTTTTCGAAGTAATCATTCTGTTATGAGTTTCAGAAAAATCAATTATTGAATAGTGTCAAAATTGATATAAAAGTGTTTTTAAAACAAGTATTATATTATTAATTGATATTAAATTCCTAAAAATCTAGGGTTTGGCCAAGAGACTTATCTCATGATAGGTGTATCATTAATGGAACACTTTGGGGTCTCTTGGATGTATATGGTATGTTTATTAACCATATAATATAAAAATACAAAGACACATTGTAAACGTTAAACTAATTAACTTAGAGTTAATACTTAAAGATAAGGTTAATATAGTAACCCAAAACTGTCTAAATTCTATTGGTTAAGTGGTTTTCGACCAATACCCACCTTAACCTTTCAATAATCAACTTTAGAGGCATTAGAAACCGAATATGAATTTATTATAAATTAATATTTCAAGATTTTCAAAAGGTGCCCCTCGCCCCTCTTATAAAAGGGCACTCCCCCTTATCTTTACTTCACACCATCAAAGCCTTTTGGTTCGGCCAAAATCTGTCCAAATACTCTCCCAACTTCCCTCACTACAACCTAGAGGACTTATTTTGATCATAAATCCAACCTAAGGATCCATTTTGATCAAATCAAAAGGAAGAACCCGAAGAAGAGGTAATGATTTCACCACCCTTTTCCAAGTTCCTTTCTTCTTCCACTTATTCTTCCTTTGTTATTACCATTATAAAATAATAACTCCAGTATCATATATATACTGTGATGTTATTATAAATATGTTACAACCATATTCAGTATTCTATCCATCCTTTGAATAACATTTCACCATACGTGCGTACGTACGGCTTACCGTCTCCACGTCGTGGTGTAATTGTTATTCAATAAATTATTATATGGATGGGTAAAATAATGATGTTTAATTCATGTAAATAATAAATTTAACATGATAATTATTCTGTATATATGATATACCATCCAATTATATATTATTTTAACATCAAAAGAATGATATTATCGCTCGTGCGTATGTACGGACTACCGTCTCCACGAACACGATGAGATTCATTCTCCATTGTATCCATTCAAGTATAGTTCTCATTTGATGATTAATAATAGTATCTAAGGACTTGATATAATTTTGGATATGATTAAGATACAACCTATCCATGAAAAACACGACTTACGTAACAAAACATATAAAAGAAAATGAGTAAGTTAACACCCAAAACAATAATAATACTAAGATATTATTAAAAAATCATTGTTAAAAGATCATTTATGATATCATATTAATGTATATGATTATTGTATAATTTAATAAAAATTATTTCACCCTTATACAAAAGGTTAACATAACCCAACCATGTAAAAGTACAAGGTAAAGGTATATTTCACAATCTCTTCATTATCTGAGGTTGTTTATACGTAATAATCTACTGGGATCTCTTTATCATCCACATCCATGTTTCTTAAAAATGTATTTCAAAACATTTTTACTATGGGTTAAAGTCATTTATACCCTTGTTTGAATTTTTATAAAAGTTTTATAAAGTAATCTTTCCGTCGTTTTCCAAACAAGGTGCTTTTAACCTTTTCGATAGAATTAAGGTAAGAATGTTTTTTTAACTTATACGGCAGGTGTGGCTGTTTTCCGCCGTTATAAAATCATTGAAGATTACCTTACAATATTATAAGAATATTTTCAAAGAAAATGTTTTATTTTATAAATATATGACTCTTAAATTATTTCAAAATAGAAAGAGATATTTCTCTAAAAAGATTTTTGATTTCATCTATGTCAACATCCTTTGATGGATTTTACGCTTATTTGAAGTTGATTTATTATGCTACAAAACTTCTATATTGTTTTTAAGGTTTTGTGATATGTTTGATAGTGAATGTGCTATTTTTATACCAATCATGGTTTATGGTGAAAGTGTTGACATTTCGTATGCTATTTTTAATATGAATGTTTATGTTATGTTTAAACCTTTTCATATGGGAATGCATTGGACTTAATATGTGATGGGTGGAGCCTGCTATATCTCCTAAATGCATCAATAGGTCTCATGAGACAAACTAGTGTCTTGGCACAAGGCCTTGACAAAATATTATTTGTAGTCTTGGCACGAGGCCTTGGCTATGTGGTTATGATAGTATGGAATTATGCATTCCATCATTATGAAAGTGGTTATTGATATTGCATGTGATTATTCTATTAGTAGAATATCCATGTGAATAAGTTAATGGAAATTATTTCATTTTTTTTATCATGCAATATTCATGTTCAAGTTTAAAAGGATTTTTTTAGTTATACATTTACTTAAATGTTTATGCTTATTTATGAAAATTTCTGTTGTATTGCTTACCCTTACGGAGCATTTGAGCTCACCCTTTTCTATGTTTTATTTTTCCCAGGATTCCAAGAACTATATTGTGATTGATATTCAGGGTTAAGACAAGGGAATAATGGCATTAAAAAGGATTATTTATGTTGTTTTGTATGTTATGAAGTGTAATTTAACATTCATGTATGAAATCTATTTTCCAAGACTGCTAAACTGATCGGTCCTTTGAGAGTTGATTCTTTGTAATCATGCCAATGTATTAAAATAATGCACCGACTCAGGGTCACTGGGATCAGGGCGTTACAGTTGGTATCAGAGGAAGTTTAGCAATAACCTTGGAAACTAGATTTAGATAAACTCTGATTAGAGCACATAGCCCTAAGATAGACTTTGAGGATTAGTATAGAATAACTTCCTATAATTTTGGTATTGTATAGATTTTGTGAGTTTTCCGAGCAATAAATCCCTGTCTGGATACGAGCAGGTAGAGGCGGCTCTGGCATAGATGTACCTAGGGGTAAAACCCAAAAACACTGCTTTGAGCTAGACTCGAACGGGAACTGGTGCTCGACAACGGGCCTTGCTGCACTCTTGATTACAACACTCTCAGGGGATATGCTTAGGATAATTCTCATTTTCTTTACAAACCATTATGAAGGGCTCATGAGTATAAACTTACTCAAAGAAAACATTTTTATGATTATGGATTATATCCATAAATTGTTCAATTTTCATTAGATATTGGACAAGTTTGGAATTATTCATTGCAATTCATAAACTGACTTATTTAATTCTATTATATAGAAATGGTGCCCAGTAGAAGGAATGCGAACTCCAGTAATACGTATGATCCAAAGAGTAAGAAGGATCGTATCTTTCATGGTATTATGCCATCATTTAGAAGGGAAATAGTCTCCCACATATTATCATCATATGAAGAAATAGTATCATGTGTGTATAAGATAACTAAAGAGTTTACTGAGTCCTATGGCTTTGAAGGGAAGTAAAAGAAGAAGAGGATGGAAGAGAGAAAGATGGATTAAGGGAAGAGGGAAAAAAAGAATTTCCCCATATGTGATAACTATGGGAAGAAACACCCTGGAACTTTCCTGGAAGGAATGAGAGTTTTTTATATGTGTGTAGGAAAATTGGCACTAAGTACGTGACTGCAAGGGTAAGAAAATGGTTTCAAATGTACAATGCTTCATTTTCAAGGAGTGTAGATAGTACGTGAACCTATCATCAGACTATTCCACAAATTATGCTATTGGATAACAATCAACTTATGATACTACCACAGATGAAGAGGAATGATTAGAGTTCTTATGTTGATTATGTCATTTGTGTGTAGTATGAGCAATATACTTGTTATAATTATTATGGAGTATATAAGGATTGTACTGCAGTACAATTTCATTGAGGATTTGAGATTTTATGGTACTAAGAAAAGTTACTCTACCACAAGTTAAACTTTTTGGAAATTACATGGTTGAAGGAAAGATAAACCTTAATATGGTCCTAATATTGTGGTACTTATTTTGGAATAAGATATGGTTGATTTGGATAAATTATATTGGATATTCTTGACTGCCTTGAAACTGATTAATGATTTTTATATTCCATAATTGTTGGAGTTTACAACATTTTTGGATGGATGAAGTATATCCAGCATTCTATATGGAATAAGGGAGCATGAAAGTAATCAATAAGTATTATAGTAATTCAGGATGTTTTAGTGTTTTAAAAGAATACATGATGAAGTTATTTATATGCTATTAAAGGGTAAAAATGATCTACATTATGTTCACCTTCCTTATAAATGTTGGACTGTGAGTTTGGACAGAAGTATTTTTGATAATTCTAGTTTGAGATTAATTTTGGATTTCCATAAAAGGACAACCCATAGGTCGGGTGGCACCCCGTCGCGACCGGCAAGGCCGTGAGACTTGAACCCGCAACCGAAGGGCGACAAGGGTGTATCACCTACCACTGGTCCACAAGATGTCTTGGATTAAATAATGTAGTTTTTTTTAAAAGATCTGGTAGATTAATTATAAATTTGTTTTTTTACCCTATACGAATAGTATAAATAGATTTTTTTTACGTTCTATTATCTTTTAGAGTAAAAGATGAGTTTCTGGTAGAAATTAGTTAAAGGATGGAACTCTACTTGTCAAGAATATATTTTTCTTCTTCTTTTTTTCTATGAAGAAATTAATTCTTATACTTTATTTATGTAATCCTAAAACCAAAAATATGTTATGCTAATACCCTATGTTTTGTCGAACCGATGGTATTTCAAATCATCATAGATTGATGAATATAAGGACCTAAATTTTACACTTGTTTGTGATTGATTACCTCAATCACTACTTATAAATATTTACGTTTTTCCTCCAATTATATGTCTCTAATTTCCACCAATATTCTCTTAATCGATATCATAATTTGTTGGTGACCCTTTCATTTCTCTTTTTTTCATATTAAGACTAAATTTTAGTAACCCAATTTCTGATGTGGGTTTTCCCACAACGATATTTTCTATTTTCAACCTTTTATTTTTTAAAAACAATTTCAAATTGCGAGGACACAATTTATTGAAGAAGGGGAGAATGTAACACCCCAATATTTCCTAGTGTGTTATTTCTTCAAAATAATTCAATAACTTTTACTACACGCAACACCAAGTTCAGGCGCACCATGACTTACCAAACAAGCCGTTCAAAAGAGGTTATGAATAGTGTTAACTAAATTTTAAACTTTATATAATCATTATAATTTTAGAATCCATATTATGAGTTTCTTAGACATAATGTAAGAACAAATTCCTTTTTTCAGATAAAAGAAGTATTTTTCAAAAATGAACTTTTACCAACTTTAACCCTTATTAAATCCAATATTTTAAACTTTTATATATTCAATTTGACTAAATAAATTTATTCTCTACAATGAGGACATAAATAAATTTACAATGTAACACCCCAAGCTTCTACGGTACGTTTCTCTTTGAATAATGTCATAGCATGTGTCGTACGCAACATCAAGTTCTAACACACCACAACCAATCAAACTAGCCGTTATGAATAGTAATACCTACTTTTTGAAATTATATATATTTTATATTTCAAAATGGACTTCATTTTTGGATTCGGAATATCAAAATTATCCTAAGATGAATTTTTGGTATTTTTCTGAGAAATTTCAATTTTTATGAATAGTGATAATTTATATTATTGAGTGGTTTTAAATTATAATTAGAATATATTTTTACCATTTTATCCAATGGTGTTCATTAGAATTAATTTCACTTTAAAATTGGACCTAAACAATTGTCAATCTTTTGATATATATTGTTCCTTAAAAACACGCTATTTATTGTGACAACGGTAATTAATTATAAAATTAATTAATGCAACTTATATGATTGGAATTTTGTAAAATAGACATCATTTTTGAATTTGGAATATCAATTATAGCTTAGGGTGAAATTTTGGCATTGTTCTGAAAAACTTCAATTTTTGATGAATAGTGAAACTACTAAGTGGTAGTTAAAAAACTGATTTTTTTTTATAAAACATAATTTTACCGCTTCTGTGAATGGAATTTCGAAAATCCGAGAGACACGGTTAAAATCAAGAAGTAAAATGTGGTTCAATGAGATGAAAATAATTTTTGGTAAATAGTAACTTTTTACTTTTATTTACCACGGTTAAAAGTAAATAGGGTAATTAAGGGTAAAAATGATATTAATATTATCCTAAAACATGTCCTAATTCTATTAGAAAAGTTTATCTTGACCAAAAAAAACCTTAGGAATAAAATATAATCATTTAGGTCAACTTGGATTAGACTAGGACATTTATTATTATTTAATTCAAGAAGAGTTAAAAGAGTTAAAATCAAAGTTTATTTACTAAAACATTTTTAATATAGGGTTATATATATGATAAATTCGATTGTAAATATTCATTAGAAAGCTAATAAGATTTAATACATAATGATATTTTATTTATAATTTTTAGACATTAAATAATCTAATTTATTTATGACACAATTCTGATGCAGTAATTAGCATAATACTGCAAAATTAAAATAATTGATATTATAAATACGCAAATAAATATAATATGAGACTTTTATGGAATTACACTAATTTTATAGGTCAATATGACATATTAAGAATGATTTAATTAACTTTTTTCGAAGTACTCATTCTGTTATAAGTTTCACAAAAATCAATTATTTAATAGTGTCAAAATTGGCATAAAAGAGTTTTTAAAACAAGTATTATATTATTAATTGATATTAAATTCCTAAAAAATATAAGGTTCGGAAAAAGGACTTATATCATGATAGGTTTTTCATTAATAGACCACTTGGGGGTCTCTTGGATGTATATGGTAAATTTATTAACCATATAATATAAAAATACAATGAGCCATTGTAAAAGTGAAACTAATTAACTTAGAGTTAATACTTAAAGATAAGGTTAATATAGTAACCCAAACCTGTCTAAATTCTATTGGTTAGGTGTTTTTAGACCCATCCCCACCTTAACATTTAAATAATCAACTTTTGAACCATTAGAAACCGAATATTAATTTATTATAAATTAATATTTCTAGCTTTTCCAAAGGTGCCCCTCACCCCTCTTATAAAAGGTCACTCCCCCTTCTCATTACTTCACACCATCAAAGCCTTTTTGTTTGGCCAAAATCTTCCCAAATACTCTCCCAACTTCCCTAACTATAACTTGGAGGTCATAGTTTGATCATAAAGCCAACCTAAAGAGACATTTTGATCAAATCAAAAGGAAGAACCCGAAGTAGAGGTAATGATTTCACCACCCTTTTCCAAGTTCCTTTCTTTTCCACTTCTTCTTCTTTTATTATTACCATTCTAAAATAATAACTCCAGTATCTTATATATACTGTGATGTTATTATAAATATGGTACAACCATATTCAGTATTCTATCCATCCTTGAAATAACATGTTACCATACGTGCGTACGTACGGCTTACCGTCTCCACGTCGTGGTGTAATTGTTATTCAATAAATTATTATTTGGATTTGTATAATAATGATGTGTAATTCATGTAAATAATAAATGTAACATGATAATGATTCTTTATATATGATATAACATCCAATTATATATTATTTTAATATCAAATGAATGATATTGTCGCTCGTGCGTACGTACGTACTACCGTCTCCACGAATGCGATGAGATTCATTCTCCATCGTATCCATTCAAGTATAATTCTCATTTGATGATTAATAATAGTATATAAGGACTTGATATAATTCTGGATATGATTATGAAACAACCTATCCATGAAAAACATGTCTTATGTAACAAAACATATAAAAGAAAATGAGTAAGTTAACACCCAAAACAATAATAATACTAAGATATTATTAACAAATCAATGTTAAAAGATCATATATGATATCATATTAATTTATATGATTATTTTATAATTTAATAACAATTATTTCACCATTATACAGGAGGTTAACCTACCTCAACCAAGGAAAAGTACAAGGTAAGGGTTTATTTTACAATCTCTTCATTATCCGAGGTTGTTTATACGTAATAATCTACTGGGATCTCTTTATCATCCACATCCATGTTATATTTCAAAACATTTTTACTATGGGTTAAAGTGATTTATACCATTGTTTGACTTTTTATAATAGTTTTATAAAGGAATCCTTCCGTCTTTTTCCAAACATGTTGCTTTTTAACCTTTTCGACAGAATTAAGGTAATAATGTTTTTTAACTTATACGGCGGGTGCAGCTATTTTCCGCCATTATAAAATCGTTGAAGCTTCCCTTACAAGATTATAAGAATATTTTCAAATAAAATGTTTTATTTTATAAATATATTACTCTTAAATGATTTCAAAATAGAAAGAGATATTTCTCTAAAAAGAGTTTTTATTTCATCTATGTCAACATCCTTTGATAGATTTTACGCTTATTTGAAGTTGATTTATTATGATACAAAACTTCTATATTTTATTTAAGGTTTTGTGATATGTTTGACTGTGATTGTGATATTTTTATACTGATCATGGTTTATGGTGAAAGTATTGACATTTCGTATTCTATTTTTAATACGAATGTTTATGTTATGTTTTATCCTTTTCATATGGGAATGCATTGGACTTAATATGTGACCGGTGGAGCCCGCTAGAGCTCTTCGATGCATAGGTAGGTCTCATGAGACAAACTAGTGTCTTGGCACAAGGCCTTGACAAAATCTTATTTGTAATCTTGGAACGAGGCCTTCGATATGTGGTTACGATAGTCTGGCATTATGAATTCCATCATTATGAAATCGATTATTGATATTGCATGTGATTATTGGATTAGTAGAATATCCATGTGAATAAGTAAATGGAAATTATTTAATTTTATTTTTATCATGATATGTTGATGTTCAAGTTTAAAATTATTTTGTTTTATTTATACATTGCCTTAAATGTTTATGCTTATTTATGGAAATTTCCGCTGTATTGCTTACCCTTACGGAGCGTTTGAGATCACCCTTTTCTATGTTTTATTTTTCCCAGGATTCCAAGAACTATATTGTTATTGATATGCAGGGTTAAGTCAAGGGAATAATGGCATTAAAAAAAGATTATTTATGTTGTTTTGTATGTTATGAAGTGTAATGTAACATTCATGTATGTAATCTATTTTCCAAGACTGCTAAACTGATCGGTCCTTTGGGACTTGATTCTTTGTAATCATGCCAATGTATTAAAATAATGCACTGACTCTGGGTCACTGGGGTCGAGGCGTTACATTTAGAAACTGGGAAACATAAAAACTGGTTCATAAATTATCTACATTGTCTCCCATTTATTTTATCATATCTAGAGTCCCTTTTTGCATATCCTACTTAATACCCTTCTTCATAACCTGGGTAAAAGAAAACATACAAATAATGAGCTCAAATGCTCAGTAAGGGAAAACAAATGAAATATCAATCATATCATATTCATAAAAACATATCATTTGGAAAATCTTATCTTGCAAAAGAGATCACAATATCATGACATGGGATAAATCATAGTAATGAAATGCAATCCCAATATTCATAACATAAGACATGAAACTTTTTTCCATACACACATAATCATATAAAATCATTTCATATTAGTCAATACTCATTTCCAAGACCATCATAGCGGATAATGTCTATTACTGAACTGAGTTCACTCCTCGTTCAGTCTTGTATCACTGAACCGAATTAACTTTCCATTCAAACCATGTCTATCTCATGAGATATAAATATTTACCCAATTAATTGGAGGGAGATATAGGTCACATTCATCTCATAATTAAACCATTATTATTTGTGCCACAAAATCATTAATCATACATCATAGCATAACCCATGTAATAAAAATCAGATTCTTAAACATCATGCCTTCATAACATAATCCATATAAGATAAAAGGACATTAGAAAAATAATTCCATCATAACATTATCAAATCAATGTAATAATAGGGATCTAAACAAAACCCTATATTATCTTATATAGAAAATAATTTTGATAAAACACTTGAACTCCATTCTTGAGGAAAATATCCTTTCTACTTCAAAAACATTTTTCCTTTCACAACATGTCATATAATTTTAAACTAAAATAAGTTAATTGAAAATAAACATGAAAAATTGTAAAGGAAGGTTCATGGAAATAATGTTTTATGAAATCATAAAAATCCATTCATGTCATATAAGTTAAAAACCATTCTTCTCGTACTTTGGCCAGAAAAGTCAAAAAGTATCTCGTACTAAAAACGAAAAAATATTACTTTCATATATTTTGCTAAAAATTCACCAATAGGTAAAATTGGATTTAAACAATTGTAGTAGGATATAAATATTATTAAATTTTGTGGAAAAATGGATGTGAATGATAAATATTTCCCAGTAAATTCCGAAGTACAAACAATCTCGGATAAAAATGAGATTTTGAGATTTTCCCGTACCTTAGGTCTGATATGCACTGTACGTATCTAAACCTCCTGTATAATGAATTAAATAATTTCATTGATTTATTAAAGAATCATGTACAATGTTATGATATCATATATGGTCATATTATTATCTCCTTATTAGTAATATTTCATTGCTACTTGTTATTCGGGTGTTCATTGCTTTATGTTCTTATTCATGTTTTGTAAAATAAATTCTTATTAATATTTTTAGGTTCTAGCTACATAATTTACAGAATGGTATTATTATAATATATATCATATTTAATCATTCAATTCATTTATATAATCATGGTTTAATGAAGATCATGTATAACGAATCACATCGCACCATGGAGACTGTAAGTCGTACGTACGCACGAGCGATGATATCAATCCCATGATTATTGAATTCTATTTCAGTGGATGATAGAATATCTCAAAACTAGTATTATGTTATAATAATAATATATTTTAATTCTTTACACCATTATACCCATCCATGTAAGGTGGTGGTGGAAAACAGATTACACCACGACGTGGAGACGACATTCCGTACATACGCACGCGCTGTGATTTTGTTTTCTATAGGATGGATAGAATATAAAATAAGGTTGTTTAATATTTATAATAACATATAAGTATATGAGTGATATGGATGTTATTACTTTATAAGTAAATAAATAAAAAATAAGAAGTAGAAGAAGAAATAAATTTGAAAGAATCAATAAAGGATATTACCTCTTCTTCGATGTGCCTCTTCTAAACCTCCTCTTAAGGCACTAAAGTTGGTATTTGAAGAATACAAGGACCTCTAGTATGTTTCTAGGAATGTCTAGAAGGGAAATGGGACAGGTTTGGACGAGCTTTAAGGCACAAAATGTTGTGAGGAGGAGAAGGAGGAGGTGCCCTTTTATAAGAGAGGAGTGAGGCACTCTTGGAAACCTCTAAAATATTAATTTATAATAAACTCAATCCCCACATAAAACCATCCAAAAATGACTCAAATTATAATAATAGATGAGATAGGGTTTTAATAGCATCAAAACATAATATTTATATATGTTGGTAATTTATTTTAAAACTTATCAACTTGATTTATCCTTATCTAATCTATTTAATTTTATTTGTGGTAATAATATTCTAAATTTTAAATTGTTATAAATAATTACATATGTGTTGTGAATTTTCTATAATTGGATACTATTTGACATTTTAGACCATATAAATTTCAATGTACAATTTTTAAATATTTTTGTTATTTTTAAACAAATTTATTATATGTTATTTTTATAAAATGACAATAGTGTCAATTTTGACACTATTCATTTATTTGAATTTAAATAAAATACACAGGGAGGATATATTCGAACCAAAATATTTAATATATTACTAACATGTCTAATTAATCTATAATATTTGTGGATAACATTAATTAGTTCATATAATATTTATTTTAATATTTTTAAAAACATTTATTTGATATTTCAATCAATAAATTAATTTCTACATCACTATTGTGTCTTCATTAATGATAATTATTTAATCCCTAAAAATTATAAATAAATTATCATGATGTATATAATATTATTATATTTTTGGAGAATATTTATATTATAAGTTTTATGATGTTTATCAATAAATTAAAATGTTTACACTTATAATAAATAAGAGGGTGACATGTTGTAACGTTCTTTGGTTTTAGTAATAATTATATCATCTTCATAGTCAAAAGACCATAAAATGAATCTATTCCAACCCGTAAGTGATATGGGTCGAATTTTATTCATCCAATAGAATTTTTTCAGGTATTAGTGTAATTTTATAATCTTATTGTTACCCTTAATTACCTGATTTACCATTAACTATAGTAAATAAAAATTACCGTAGTTATTATTCATAATATTAAAAAAATAAAAGTAACCTATTAATATAATCTATACCCACTGAATCCAAATATAGAGTCCATTTTTCAAAATTCAAAACACATAATTTGTAGTAATTAATTTAAAATTAATCCCATTATTAAGAAAACTAGTTTTTTAAAAGTTAAATCATTGTCAAAGATTGAAATGTTTTTTACCTATGATATTCAATGTAAAATTAATGGTAATGACATACAATATATTAAATGGTAAAAATATATTCTATTTATTCTTAAAAACCATTAAATTTTATCATTTAACCATATAAGTTTTCTTGATGAAAAAAGTTGTTTTTAAGAAAAATTTTACATATTTTTACTATTCATCAAAATATGAATGTTATCAAAAAAGTATCAAAAAATTATCCAATGTAAATTTTTATATCCTGATTAAAAAGAATAAGTTTATTTTATAAAATTGAACTTATGAACTTATTAAAAATTATACTTAAAATGGGTGCGCCATCAAAAGGCGGTAAAACTGCATTTTTTAAAATACATCTTTTATAAAAAAATTGATTTTGTTTTCATATATCATTATATAAAATGTGTAAGATGGATTATAATGTTATAAAATTCAAAATTATCTTACTACTATTAATAACGGCTAGTTTATAATATTATAATAACATATCATTGTTTATTGAAACTCTGTATTGCATATAATGCAAGATATCGAGGAAGGTTGCTCTTACGTGTAATGCAAGCGAAGCAAATGTTGTGTGTAGTGAAAGATTCCTTTGGTGTTGCGTATAAATTAAGACATATATATATATATCTTATAAAATCTCAGGGTGTTACAATAGATTTTCTCACTATGATGATGGTGTGATCCAATTGGGGACATTATATATAACTTTAAATTATAGACCTTGATTCAAGGTGTTCATATTACCATTGGAGGTGATTAACACCATCATAAAAAGTTTTAATTCTATGTTTATATCAGTGAATACTAATTTTCACAATTATAAGAGAAATTTTTCCTATATTAGGCCCATTATATTTTTTTTCTATAGTTGATATATATTCTTGTTTTTTTAGGACACCCACCTACCAAGAGGTGCATTAAAATCAAGGATTGGTTTTACCAGAGGATTTATCATTAAATCAAAAAACATTCATTAACTGGCGAATACATCAAGATAATGATCAACATAAATCCCTGCAAGGGATCATTTGAACCTAGAAAATGTTGAATATTCCCAAGGATTACTAATAATATTTAGAAAATCGTGAATAAGTACTAGGAAAAATCCAACATAGGTTTTATAAATAGATTATACTTTTATTTGAGATGAATATAAGTCCAATAAATATTAGTGACTCAAGAAATGGAGATGAAAATACTGAAATAATATTAGTTGATAAAATAATTCCAAGAAAAATAAATCTACAAAACATCTTATATTTCTGGTAATTTTTTAGATAGAACATATATTTATATGTCTCTATATGAACTTTTTAATGGGAGAAGTCCAAATATGGGACATTTTTTGTATATTAATTTATTGTTATCATCCACAATATAGTGGATAAAATAAAAATGTTTTATGGTATGTTATATGAAGGTATTTTTCATATATAAAAAACACATATTAAGTAATTTGGAGTCTATAAAAATAGGATCATCAAAATAGAGGAGTCACTTAATGTTAAATTTTGTGATAAATACCCTTTTAATAAACCTACTGTCACATAATAGTTTTAGTAAAACATTTCTGAACTCAATTTCGATGAGTTAAAGCCTATTGATAAAGTAAATCAATGTAATCAATCAACTATTATGGGGGATCATGTGTCCCCTACAAATAGAATATATAATATAGATAATGACCATCCTATCTAAAAAATAATTAAATATGTTTTATCAAGGATTAAAAAAATGCATGTTGTAAGAATTTATTTTTGAAATTCTATATTCACGTCATAGATTGTTCCAAATGATGATTGAAAATAACTAAATAACCCAAGTTAGTTTTTATATGCCAAAATAACTTAAACTATATATAAAGAATAAGGTATGAGCGTTATTTAATCAAACAAAAGATCTAAGACTACTTAGAACAGAAGAGACATTTAAAATTAATTTGGATGAGTCTAAAAACAAAATGAGGAATAAATCAAAACTAGTGGTACAAGGTTACAGTTAGAAAGAGGGGATATATTATGTATAGACATTTATTTTAGTTTCTAGATTGTATTATTTTATAATTATACTATATTATTCAAGTAATAATAATTTTTTGATATAAAAGTTCTATGTAATGAGTGATTTTATTAATAGGTTTATTTCAAAAACAATATTTGTATGAAGACCCCATAATATTGATTATGGTAAAAATACTAGTCACGTTTTCAGTATCCCTAAGACGAAATATAGACTAAAATAGTCCCATAAGGGATAGTAAGGATGGATATAAATGATTATTTTATAGAATCCGTTTGAGAAATGGAAGGTATAACCTATATTATTTATTAAATGGTATTAGAAGGAAATATTGATAATTAAAATTTATAGGAATATTTTCAATTTTGGATAATCATGAACCTGTTATGGTATGGATTGTTTGGATTTTAGGGAAAATGAGTTTACATTAAATCTAATTGGAGTGATAAATTTATTTTTGGGATTATTTAAATATATCAAGGAGATGGTGATATCTTCTTGAACCAGAGTAATTATACTAAAGAATTATTGAAGGGAATTATTTTAGATTCAAGAAAAAAAATGAGTACCCAAAAGAGTACAACATTTAGATTATATGAAGACATAGTTTCATAAATACTGATCATAATAATTTTGGAGAAATTATTCGGATTATTCTATATTCAATAGTAATATAGATTAATGTAATGTATAATATATGAATGTGTGCAGTATTTTAAAAGGATACTATATAAAATATCATGAAATTTGATAATTTAATAATAATTTACATGAATGAAATAATCAATCTCATGTTATTATAACCTAGAAGGATTTATTTTGATGTGATTAGTTATTATGATTCAAAATTTGGATATTATAATATTGATATAAATATATATGTGACATGGGATACTTCATTAGAAAAAATTATAGTACTATGGTGTTTAAATAAAATAATTGGGTTCATTATTTATTATAGATGTATTGTATATAACAGTTACTAAATATTATTCTCAAACTTTTTATGTGAGTAAAAAACATTCATATATTATAAATTTATTTGATAGAATGACTATATTTCGATATAATGTATCAACTATTTTGATATCTATAAATCCCATTCAATATTCAAGGACTAATTACATTGAGTTGTTATTATTTCATTCAAGAACATAAAAAATTGCGATATTTCTTTTCGTTTTTTTCAATTGAAGATAAAATGGATGAATTTAATAATACTCTATTTGAATCAATGTTTGATATCAAAAAATATGTTCTTATGTAAATAAATCATGATGATGTGTTATTTATGTTAAATGGATTTCAAAAAGCACACAATTAAGTTTTCAAGCATTTATGAGCATTAGATATCCAACATTTTTTGTGTAGGATCCATATAAGTAATATTGAAATTATGATACATTTATTTGAAAAAAATAGAGAATTAACACTCAACACTATAATATTAAAAATCTTTAAATGGAAATAGATAGAATACATTATTTTTGTCAAATAGAGAAAAAATTATAAATCATCAATGTAATACACTCTAGATCAAGAGGAAGTTTCAGTTTTTCTAATGATTCATGTGTTTACTATTAAACACGAATTTGAACTCAATGATATGTGAACTAAATTAAGGAAACAAAATAATATGTTAATAAAATTATCACACTATTTATGGCCTAAAAATGTGACACATTGGTTCTTTGATGATGTTTAAAGAAAGAATGTGATGTTATGTGACTTTTTATATTTATTTAGGTTATAATAGACTACAATATCGATTGTTAATTATTTATTTAGACATGATTTAGGTTATTTAGTATATGTAATAATAATTTGGGTTTTTTCTTATGTCAATCATGGGACCTTGGATCCCATAGAGGGTTTTAGAACTATCAGTATGAGTCAAGGAATGAGCCTTGCGAGTTTTATTGGGGTTAGGGGTTTAAATGTAATAATTTTTAATAGGTTTTATAATTTGATGTTTCATTTATTTATAGGTTTAAAGATGTTTTTAAATCCTAAAAATGAATTTTTGGAGGGGTAGGGGGTGGTATTATTAGTAGATTTTAATAAATTTATCAAAATATTGAAGAACACACTATGATGTGATTATTGGTCATTTGATGACTCTCTATAAGGTGAGTATTATTTAGTCGATGAATTACTTTAATGTGTGTATAATTTATTAAAAAATGTGGAAAATCTATATTTCAAACTTAGGAAGTGAGTGAAATACATTTGATGACTCCCTATGAAGTGAGTTTGAGTCATTAAATGACTCACCATGATTTTTGTATGATTCATTCAAAAAGACAAGATTTTTCTATAATGAATCCCTATGAATTATGTGTTGGTATTTATATGAAACCCTATGAAGTGAGTATTATTAATTTAATGATCATATATAATGTGAGTTTTTATCATTCGATGGAACACATTGATGTTTCGAATGGCTTATTAGAAAGTGAGTATGATCTAGTTCATTATTTTTCAAATTTTAGCTCTGATGAAAAATGTTTCTAGACTTTTCAAAAATATTCTAAAATGGTTAAGAAATCTAATTTATGGGAAATTAGGGAAATTTCATGACCTTTATATCAAGTAAAATTTCCAAAATAAGTCTCTCATTCCCCTTTTTTTCTTTTACTGAGATATCCTCCATTTCTTATCATATTCTTCTGCCATCTAAATTAGGAGGAAGATATGGATAAGGTTAACAATCTGCATGCAACTAATGATTAAATTTCATGATATTTCATTAACCATTATTGAAAAAACCCAATTTAAAGGATATTGTATTATTTTAATGAATTATTTTATTAAATTATAACTTTTCAAAGACTTTTAATGAGTAAATTTATATAGACTCCCTGTGGGGGATTCCTAGTTTACTCCTAAGTTATATGTGTTTTATTATATGTGTAGTGAATGAGAATGATTTGGGTTATCTAGGTGTTACTATAAAATAAAAGTATTAGGATTTCTATTTTCTATATTGTGGTATTGAGGGTAGAATTAGCAGTAAAATAATGGGTTTAGGCATTGTATAATATGGATTGTGTTATATATAGACTCTTTTCTAGATGGGCATGATATTGATAGTTATGGATGTTATTCTTATGATATGATGAATGATTTTAATCTATGTTAATGTGTTTGGTGTGGATATTTTAAATAGGTGTGATATTAATCATAGGATATAGAGTGATGATGTAAAATGGATGATACTAATGGTGTTGACAATTATCATGAGTGGGTGATATGGTTTTCAGGTGGTGATGAAGGTGTTATGACCAAAAATATTATAAATGAAATTCCCATTTAATTTAATATATTCCTTATTATATAATTTGTTTATTGAAAATAAATGAAATAATATGGGTATTTTGAACCATTATAAAATATATCTTTCCATATTTGAAATACCATTAATAATATTAACCATTGATAATACAGCAGTAGTATAATGACCATTATGATTAGTATTTATTAAAGGTTATGATAAAATCCAATTTCCATAGATGAATGGTATAATGGCCTCGACTAGTTAGACCATACCCTATGTATCCCATTTATTGGAGCTTTTAATGGATATGAAATCATTGTAATTCTCCCATAACCAATTCCAATAAGAGATCTGACAACTAAATCTCATTGAAAAACATTAATCTGATTATTCCAGGCTTATCGAGATCGTGACCTGAACAATGCTTGTCGAATATTCTCCAAAAATAACTACCATAATAAACATTTCCCTTTGTCCATTTTCTAGAGGCATAAGGGGTTATGTATCTAGACCCTATAAATATGATTTTTTATATTTTATCTTTAAATAAATATTTTTTATATTTATCCCTTTTTATTATTACTTTATAAATTATTAAATAATGAGTTTTATAAAAATTATATTTTGATATGAAGAATTATTTTTGGGAAATACACACCCTCCATTAAGACACTATTTTGATAATTTCAAGAATTTTTTAAGTAAATATTATTTTAATAAAACATTCTTAAGAAATAATATTTATTTACATATAAGTGATAATATAAAGTCCGATGTGATTTTCTATGGGTTAGAAAGTAGTTAGTAATATAAAAAATAGATTTTTTTAGAAAATAAATATTTATATTTAAAAATAAAAATTATCATATTTATGAAACTATTTTGATATAATAAATATTTTTTAATTCATAATATCAAAATTAAACAACGATGATTTTTTCTAATTTTTTTTCTAATCAAATTTTTCAATAACAATAAAATATAGTGTATATATATATATACTATTTCTATTATGACATTTGAATAGAAAAAAAGTGATATAATTAATTCTATAAGTAGCATATATTCCCAAAAAAAATTCCCCATTAAAGTAATATGTTTTTGAATTTATTTAATTAATTTTATAATCCATTAATTAATTATTTAAAATTTATTATTTTTAATGGTTATGAAATAAATTATTCATGAACATGGCTAGCTTTCACATCACCAGTTGTATTATATTAATAAGTATGATTTCTGGCCTTATAAAATATTTAAAACCAATCATTTTTTAGAAAACCTGGGAGAATATTATGGGATAGTTTTTTATTTTGATTATATTATAATAGAGTCCAAAGCCTATGTTTATAAATAAATAAAAAATTTTCATCTCTCTTGATATAAATACCAAAAAATTCTCCCACTCCAATTCAATAAAAACCCATTTAACATGAATTTTATCTATTTATCCCTCTCAAAATCCATCCAATTGTGTTCACAGTACCTTAAGTATCTTCTCTCTAGTATTAAAATCACCCTCCCAGTGTAATAGATTTCCCTCTCTTATATTCTATTCAATAAACACCTTTATATTTAACATTTTAAATATAAAATAATTATATTTTCATGAATTTATAAATTTACATTTAATATGAAATTGATGTTCTTGGAGTGATATATCTTTTATCCCCTCTCATTATAACATTTTCCAAAGTTGTTACTATTCTTATGTAAGGGGATTATATCCTCCTCCTCTTTATCCTATCACATTATTTGAGTTGTGCCTTTTCATTTCCAATTTTTCATTTCAGAATATATATTTTTACAAATCCATTTTTATTTACTTATAATTTAAATTTAACGACTGATCCCTTTTCACTCTCATCATACACATCCATGAATAATTATAACAATCATTTTGCTGGTGAAATTATCCTACAATTTTCCATGCCAATCATTTTTGTAGTTAATATCCATCCCAATTTTCACTCAAGGGTATTGGCATAGATATAAATCTCCTTCATTTATTGTGGACACATATTTATGAAACCCACACTACTTAATAAATAGATTAAATTTCATTACTAAATTTCTTTTGTCATGGAATCTATATGGAAGACAAATACATGTACATGATAATAATGTGATGGGTGGGTCTAGAATTATATAGACCTCCAATTCATTGGGTAATTATTATATCATGAGATTTCATGTATGGTGAATAGTTCGTTATATTAAGCCAAATATATTTTTATTTATTTGTTTTTAGCTTTGACTTATTCTTATGATGTCATGTTTTATGTTGGTTACACATTTCTCATGCTATATTGATGTTATCATCTGATACCGTGATTCGATGATAATGATTTTGATTCTCACATTTCTATGTCATCATGTCTAGCCTACTGAATCACATATACTGTTTTAACCAATGTCATAATTTATTTATTCCATTATTGGATTTATATATCACCCCTTTCTTATCTACATCCCCATAATATCTCATACATTATTATAAGATAAAAATATTTTAAGGGAATATTTTGGAATTTTTAAATATTTTCATGTAATCCCTATTTCATGTTATTAATTTATGTTTCTAATTAAAAAAATACTATTGTATATTGAATATTCTTGGATTATATCATGTTTTTATTTATGTAATAATCATTAATTAGTGTGTATTAAATATTTGGGTTGTTAATGAAGTTCTATAGATTGTGCTTCCTTGGATTCTGGTGATTTCGCTCACTATGAGAGGCTAATGGAGCTATTGGGATCATGTGAACAAAAATAACCTCCCATGAGGTGGCGTTAACCACTCAATATGTGATATAGCCTATTTAGATTAATAGGAAAGGGTGATGGTCTTAAAAATTATTATAGTGGAGGTTATCACCATAGAAGTCAAAGGTTATGGGTAATTGAGACCATAGGTTGGGGGAATGAGGCTCATCATTAATATTGGGGCTAATGAACTTGAGTTATATAAGGATGGGTATTATCGTGCCTTTGGATCGTCAGTAATTTCATTGGTGATTGTAAAATGAATCTAAATGTACATTATATTTTTTGATATGGTTGTTGACATATATTTGGGGAATCTGAATGACTCAAATGGTTATTTGGTTATGTTTTCTTATGTTGTCATTCAATATGGATTTGATTCAAAATTTGAGGGATCTTAATGTATAGTAGACTATAGTTGTGTTGTTTCACTTTGGAACTAGTTGAGGTAGGTAATTAAAACTTGAGGATGGATAAGATTTAGTAGATATGGTTGTGTATTATGTTTGATTATAGTTTATTTCATTTTTACATACAATGGAATATATATTGATATAATCTAAGTACATAATTGGTAGTGAACTACTGATTTTATACCCACACTGAAAACATGTCCACTTGAACATAAGAACACATTAGGGTTATTATTGTTGGAATGGTATGTTTTTATGTCTTTCACAATGTGAATTGGGATATAAATATGATTCATAGATAGATTTAGGCCGTTTCATACTGATTTGGTGGTTTCTCGATGATGAGATGGAGATTTATTTTGGTTATTTTCAATTGTATATAGGTGATCATATCATGAAAGATATTGTTACTTATGTATAAATGGTGTTCCATGGATGATGTTTTTTATAATAGTTTTTTATTTAATTTTCTTTATTGTTCTGTGTTATTTAAATTGATTCTAATAAAGTGTATTGAGTTGATATTATTAATTTTCAGCTGTGGGTATTGTCTCCCAACTATCACCCAATATAGATTCTCTACTACTTTTCATTATTTGGTGTATAGGGAGACACACGTAATTTAATTTTGGGAAACATAGTCTAAAAAAATTTGGGTGGTCTAGGGACAGGGTATAATTTTAATTTTTTATCCGAGTTTTGGTGTTACAAGCACTTGAGAAAAGTGGTTCAAATGTGGTATTACCAATTTTTATTAAAATTAGTTTTTTAAAAAGTAATTTTTTTGGGATGTGGTAGAATAGATTTCTAGGAATGTTTTATAACTTAGGTTGGAATTCATGTTGTGTTTTTGACAAGAACCTGTATGAGTTGAAGTGAAAATTACTTGGGGAACTAATATTTTTAGTTAGTTTCTATGGTTATAGTTGCGTTGTTTTTTATGTAATAATCTATTTTTTATGTTATTAATTTATGTTTCAGACTCTTGGCCTCGAGAGGTAAGATGAAACACTAATTAATCATGTTAGGAACATATGTATTACATGAAATATGTGTGTTTAATATGATTTTTGTTTACGACGTAGAATAAAAGGAATGGTTTAGCGATTTAAAGATTCAATAATTGTATATACAATGTTTTATTTTATCACCTCTTAATGTAATTCTACTCATCTAACCTAGAAAGGGTAGTGTATATAGAATGAAAAAGTGTTTTTATATTTAATCTTCCAGTATCAACCTCTATAGTGTTTTCTTATACATCTTCTTAGAATCATTACACACATCCAACCCATGTTTTTGATTAGTGATTTGAATGATTATTTGGACATTCTTGAGGTACATGAACCTAAAATGGGTAGGGGAGGGCTATAATTTTGGATGATACACGACTTTAGGTTGATAGGGAAGTGTATGATATATTGATTCACATTGATAGTTTTAAAATTCCCTATTTGTGAAATCTATACCATAATACCTGTTTTAACTATGTAATTTGATCTCAGTGATAGATTTTAAGACCCATAAGTTTTGAAAAATAAGGCTAATAGAAATAAGGTTTATTTATGCTTTTTATTTATTTTTTAGTTCATAAATCACTTATAAATGTTAATCCTTCCTTATTAATTTTCTATATGAACTGTTTTAGATATAAATTGTTTTTATATTTGATTGAGATGTTCAAATGGAAGGTGAGGCTTGTTTTTTTTATTAAATTTTTTCATGGGGACAAAAAATTGAGTTTTTCAAACAATGGTTTCTAAATATAGGTCTCTTTATGGTGGTCTCCTATAAATGTTTTTAGGACATAGTTTTTCTGCATTATAGAAAACTTTTGACATTGATAGATATAGAAATTTAGTTAGAATAATGAGAAGGCTAAATCAATAAGAGGATTGAAATTATAGTTTATTTTAATAAGATAATATATGAGAAAAGCCTTGTTAATATTTAGAGTACTTTTAAGATATATATTCTTTTTGATATCCTGTGATTTCATTGGATAGTGATGTCTTTTTATGTTCTAGGTAGAGTAACTCAAAATTATTTGGGCATAAGAAGCATTTAAAACTCACTAGACAGACAATTATGGATGTTACCAAATAGATGGGATTCAGAAAAAAATGTTTTGATTGAAGAAGATCCTTATAAAGTAATACAAGAGAGATTAATATCCAGCGAAGGTATTCTAATAAATATTTTCAAGATAGATGGTTTAGAATATTTATAATGTTTTTTAAATCCATACATTGTGCTGATTCTTATATGTATATTTAATTCCATAATATTCCTGAAGTAAATGTTGTGATTACATCCAAGTGTTTAGGATGCTTTGAATAATGTTAATAATATGATTTGAGGAACGTTTTATTACTGAAATTTATTCACAGGATTTGAAGGTGGTAAAATGAACAATGATTCGAGTGGGAAATTTTAATTTTTTTAGGATACTCCATTACTTTTTACAGAAATGATGGGTATATAAATGGGATAAGGAGAATTGTGAAGTTTTTATTGAAGAAGTGTCGTTTTTAATGAAAATATTGAGCGATCCTTTTGCGAAATCACCAAATATAGGGATCTTGATATATAATTTCTATACATAGTGGTTCCACATATTGGGTAATGTAAAAATATGTATCGAACATGAGTTACTCAGGGAAGATGGTACTGGACAGAGAATTAAGTAATCATGTGATGTATTTCTAGATATACATGCACAAGATGGAATGTTCTAGATGAACATGTTTGAAAAATAAGTTTCAAAGACAGTTTCTTTATTTCTACCGTGTATGAAAAAAATAGGAATAAGATGTGTCTTATCTAAATGAAAATGTGAATATTTTAAGAAGAATAGTGTCAAAATATTTGAATCCAATTAATGATGGATTATTTATTTCGTTAAAAATTGTTCTATCATTTTATTTGTGAAAGAATCATATGTATTATAAAATTACTACAGTTATATGAATGGGATGGATATACCTTTCTTATAGGTATTGTTTTTAATATATTTTTGGTGTCATATTGTTTCTAGATCATGTTGGGGACTATTTACTCTTATTGAGTGGTGAATATTGTAAATGTTTGTTTTCATGTGGTTCTTCTTGATTGTTGTTTTTTAGAAAATTGAATTCTCTTTAAATGGAGGTGATGGTTATTTTTGAAGGGAAACATAAAATTAAAACCAATGATTCACCCCCCATATTATTTGTCATCTAGACCCTAACTGGTCCCTTAAATTGGCATTAGAATACAAGTTTCCTTTATTTACTCTTCTATGGGAATATATTATAGAACATGGTTTCTAGGGATGTTCTAAACATAGTTAATAGTAAATTTATTCTGGTTTTTTATGGGAATAATTATCATATCTGAATGAAAATGATGCTTACATATATTATATAAATTGTATTTGATGTTATAGAAGCCACTATATACAGCTTGACTCATTTTTCTAATGGTTCTCTCTTAATAGTTGTAGAAAAGAAGGATATATTGAATGATGGAAGTTTCGGTAATTACATACATCCCTCTAAACATGAAATTGAATTTCTAAAGTTTAAAGGGTTTGAAAAAACTAAAGGCATTTAAGAAAAGTTCAAAAATTCTTATAAGGGAAATAAAAGTGTAGAAATAAAAGTTATACATCCTTAGTTTGAAGTATAATGATCTTAAAAAGGGAGATAATGAATATGATATTGATTTATTTATAATGGTATGTTACATTATAAGAACCATAATATGTTTGGTTAATAAATTTGAAGATTGAACTATTGTGGGATATATTCTACGAATTATTCCCAACAAATTTGATTCTAGGGTATGGTATGTAGAAGATAGTGATCCTAAAACACCCTGTATAGATAATTTTCATAGTATTCTCATGACATACGAAATGTGAAGATAAAAAGATAATAAAAATAAGTAAAAGGTTGATCAATAAGTCTCTCTCAATGTTGTTATGTAAGGAAAGTGTAACAATGTTTATATGAAATAATTAAGTGACTCTAAAACTATTGTTTAGTAGCTTATATTTTTTTTATGAATTCATGGATTTGTTTCTTGGAAAGCTTAAAATAGGCACATTGAAGTGTAAATGAAATTAAATGTTGAAGTGCATTATCTCTATAGTTGTAACACCCATATCAAACCCATTGGCTTAGACTGAGTGAGAGGTCAAACTAATATTTTATGAAATCCATAAGACACCAAAGGAAGGAAGTAAATTCCAAGGGCTTAGTAAAATGTGTGGGTATAATTTTACCATAATAACAAGCACAATCTAACAAGATAATATAAATTCAACCAAAATAATTATTTGATCCACGAATATAAACAATACAACTCTTGTAAAGGGTAATTATGAAATAATATTAGAGTGGAGATGATAAATTATGACAAAATAATCAGGAAACCAAAATAAATTCCAACAAAAATACAATAATATGGTTACACTATAATGAAACCAAAATGGAATCATCCCATAATAACCCAAACTTCCTCTATGCCCCAAATCTGCATGCCTCGAACATGAAATTATGATGCATCACTAGAGGAGTATAATACCATTCACTTTCCTATGTCTGGATAAAAAATATACAAATTCATAGAAATTATAATTTATGGGGTGAGAAAAATAGTCATTATGTAATCCCCAAAGACTTCCCAAAAAATTCCACTAGGATAAGAACATGTTAAAATATTTTATAAGAACTAGAAGAGAAACAGATAATACATTAATATAAATTATAAATATGTTCCATGTAAGAAAACATTAAACAAAATTTATTTCATATTTTTACAATTTGGAAGAACTATATCAGGTTCACACATAGGTAAATATTATATTGACCTCTCTATTCTTGAAAGTGTTGAGTCATCCAATCCCAAATCCATTCCTTGGTGGCCAACATTGATGGGGGTACATCCTGACCATGTTCCATCCTATATTGATGATGGTACCTCATGACGATTATCCATCCCAATGAACACATGCCAGAAAAATTATTCCAAATTCCGTACAAATTCAATTAAAATAAAATATTCTTTCCTTTTAGAAAATTTCATCAAGTAGATTTATTGATTTGGAAAACCATAAATTTAAAATCTGTAAATTATAATTATAAAACATGTAGCATTACAAAATCCATTCAAATTCACATGTAATAAAATCATAAATAAAAATGGTTTACTTTTTTAAATCATTCATCATTTTCACTAAAAGTACCAGTAAAACATATAAATCAAACATAGACTTTAAGTACTATAATTAGTAGAGTGGAATAGAATCCTCCTACCTCCCAATAGGTGAAGACAATGATGAATTACATAAATGAACTTTGATGTCATGGGTCCCAAAAAATAACTTTCAATAAATCCAATAAATATATCATCAAAACACATCATGGATCCTAGATCAATAAATAATGGATTAGATTTAACTTTCTAGGTGAGAGGATATGAGATATTTGAGAGATAAATATAGGAAGAATAGATTCATCATTTAATATGAAGATCCAATGAAATTTGATTTTTCAAAACTAGTCACCATATCAAAGGGAACCACCAAGAACACCTACGAAATTATAGGATTTTGATAGCCTAGGATAATAGGATAATAGTGGCCATTTTAGGTGATAAATTTAAGTTAAGATATAATTTTTATAACCTTTAATTCATTTCATAGTGTCAGGCCACACGGGTTAACAAAACATGATTCAACCATGCACATGCTACTGAAAAACACCCATGGAGATACTCCGTTAGGTTTTATGTTTTAGAAAACCATGATCAAACCATGTGATGTTACTATCTATAAACCAACCCATCAGATAGTTTTTTTCACATTTTTTGATAAATTGTGTGCCAACCCGGATTCTTCTATTGTCTCCACTCACACTGTTTTCATAGAATGTGAATGGTTTGGAAAAAAAAAATATTCACAAAACATGTACCTTCCTAAAACATATTTCACGGTATGCTAAAAATATTTTATTGGTTCTCTTAACCATGATCGAATTTTACACAACTAAAAATGCAACCAAAAAACTCCAAAATTTTGGATAAACTCTTGAAACCTTATCCAAGTAATCTATAACATTAAAAAATAAAAAGATAAATAACCTAAAACAAGTGTTGTTACAGTCTACCCAACATTGATCGTTTTATCCTCGAAAATATGGAAATTTATAAATATTTATAAAATTTTGGGCCATTTATACAACATAATGTCTTCTTCTTCCCATGTCTCTTCTTGAATCTGAAAATTCTACCATAAAAATAACAGTAAATTAATAATATTTCTTTGTGGGAACTTATCTTGTCTACCCATATTCCACATTTCCATATGAAACATAGAAGCATTTGGTGTAAGATCAATGTTTTTCCACTGAATCACATGGTCAGGATTAGGATTATACATCTTAAATTGAGATAAAGAAAATACATAATGCATTGACATATAATTTACCTTGGTTACAAAAAAATTGATTCCCTATACATGTAGAAACTCTCAAGAAAACCTGATCACCCAAATAAAATGATAATGATCGGTGAAGAATACTCTTATATGGTTTTTAATGAATTTGATCTGTCACCCACCTCTTCATTATCATCATAATTTCTTTAGTCCGATATCGAACAAGGTTAGGTCCCAAAAATGAATCTTCTTTGGTCACCACCCAACAATGTTGACAACAACAAAGAAAAATATATGGTGATTCAAAATCATAAATATGTATAAGGTATATATAAGTATTGTTTCATGAGAACTCCACTAACACTGTATGATCCTCTAATAATCCTATGAAATTCATAACACAATATTGGAACATGTATTATAACATTTAAATCATCCTTTATAACTATCCATCCATTTGAGGATGATAATCTATGATCATAGACAACTGAGAACTAAAATATTTCTGTAAAGATCAAAAAACCCAAGAGGTTATAAAATAATCTTAGTCAAATAAGAACAGAATTGGTATTCCATGTAACTTTATAATCTCGTAAATATAGAGTATTTTCATGTATTCCACCGTATTAGATTCAAAAAATGGAATAAGGTGTGATGTATTTATGAGATGATCCCCCATAACCCATATGGAATCATGTTTATGAACTATTAATGGTTGAATTTTTGAAAAATATATAACAATGTTCTCTCATTTCATGAAAGGTATAAAAAAGTATTGCAACATACCAGTTGGTCATTGGTAAAAATACTTAACAAGATGACAAGTTAGTCATATCAAGACATAATCTTATGATTTCCTCTTCATTTCAATCTACCATAAATAGGGTCTAAATTCTTTACATATCCTCTGAATTCTTTTATAAACACACCATTTTGAGTCTTGATAAAAAGAAATGAGTTTTTCTTAACAAGCCAGGGATACATCCAACCATTAATCAAAAATAAACATAGAATTACCGTATTATTTTCCTCCATCAATAGTATCTTGTCCATTAATTTGTGATGTTATGAAATAAAAATCATAATATGATTATTATTTATTATTTGCTTGTTTAACCAAGTTAGGAATAATAGTTACTGATAAAAAATTGAAACTACATTTATCTCACCACAGTCCTAGTAAATATCTACTATTATAGACATAAATTTTTACTTATCACAAGATTATTTGGAATATTTATTATATTATTCTATGATTTTATAATATTCCTCACAATTTCCATTTCCAAGTGAATAAACCATGTTAGTTTTGAACATCTGTAGGTATTCCATCTATATTCTTTTTTAGGATTTCAAATCACTATGTAAAAATATATGTTTCATATTATTATGATCTTTGAACGGAATGAATCTCTCACCAAAGAGATAATGAATACATGCTTTCAAATCATGAAAAACCATGACCATGTATAAATCCTAATTTGGATAATTCAGATGATGAATTCAAAATGATCATTATCTATAAGCTTCCCAACAACCTCTTTGCATGATAACACAACCATGATAAGATCGTAGTGCATAAAAATAAATCATATATCCCCTACCATGTTTGGAAAAAAGTATTGGTTTGTAGGTGAGCCTCATTTTATGATCCAAAATGATTATTGTAAATCCTCACTCTAATGCAATAGAGTTAATTTTCATTAAGCAATTTTATCAGAGATGTTAGTTACAAGAAGTCTAAATCAAATAAATGATTGAAATTTAGAATTCCTGAAAATATCTATATCTTGAAAAAAGATTACATTGTGTTTCAAGAGAATACAACTTATATATTTTAAGGTTCTACCAATACACCTTTATAAGAAATGAAATTCCAAGGAAACCTACATCATACATAAAAAATCAAATTTAGAGAATTTTTCAAATAACAAATACACTCACAATATTCACAATATAATATATAAATGTTATTCATGTTCCTTCTATGTTTGAGAACACATCATAATTTTATACCAAAATACCCCAATAAAATAGAATATGTACCACTGAAATAAAGGATTCATTGATTCCCAGAAAACTTTTTGTGTATTTGTAAATCCAAAGTGTATTACCACATATTAATAATGACCATAACAACTACAAAAAGATTTATTTTTTATGTCATGTTTCCTAAAATAGAGTTGGTGATACCTAGAGTATAGGGAAATTTTAGAGAACCATTTTTATCCCATCAATTGATCAAAAAGGTCATCAATATGAGGTAAAGGATATCTATTTTTTATGACAATCTAATTTACCATATCATAATAAACAAAAATTTGTAACGAACCATATGCCTTCTAGAAAAAAATGGAGCACCCCAAGTTGATTGAATAATTATTTTGAATCCTTTACTTTAAAATTCTTTTAAAAAGATCTTTTATTATTTCAATTCTATTAGGGTCATTAAATATGATGAATGTAAAATATGATTTGACCCTTTAGGGATAAAATTTTAAAAAAACACTTCTATTTCTAGTGAAAACCTAGTGAAATCATCGATGGTGCATTAGAATATTGATCCACTATGTTAGTAAAATTAAAATTATTAATTATTTCATTACTCCCAAAGTGATTTCTAGTAATTATTATAAAATAGTACCAAAAATTAGTTCTACAGTTCCTATTTTTCTAAACATCACCTCACATCCTCCATTAATGTGATGCATTGACCCATCAGAAGATATAAACATTACCTTTCGGGAAAAATAATCGATATGGGTCTTGAAATTAACTAAAAACCCATCCCCATGATCAGGTCAATGACATCCATGTACAAAATTGAAAATTCTTAGTCAAACTATACATCATTGGTTACTATAGAAAAAGATTCACATTTGAATCCCATGCACTCTCACAACCAGAGAGGTGACTCGATACTTGTCACATACGGAATCATTTGAATATTAAATCCCGATTTATCAATGACATATTAAACAATAAAAGATTGTAGGAGATAATATAAAATAGAACTTTCATAAGATTCATGTTAGCAATAATGGCACCTTTTATACTCAGATGACCTAATAGTTCTTATATGATCAAAATATCAACAACATACAACTTCTTACTATCCCCCTTTTTCATTTTTTCCATGTTGTGGTAGTATTGTTTTAGGAGTTGTGGTGTTTCAAAGATCGTCTTGGAATTCTTAGTTTTTAGGATGATTATTTTTTTATGATTCCATCCAATAAATGTATTTTAATTCTAAGAGACATGATATGTTTACCCAGTAATTGACTTAGTAGTGCTATGAGAACAACGATGAAGATATAAAATTATATTATAGTTGTGACATGGTATTTGTGTTGTAATTAAATATCACTTGATATGATTAGGTTAACTACATTGGAAATATATAAGATTTCTCTTAAGTTAGGGAGGAAACATAACTGATCTGTGGTATAATTATGATATTATCCATCTCCTTGGAAGTAAATGGCATGCTTCTTCTTGTTCCAAACATTAGAGTTCCACCATTTTTCCATGGAGACAGGCGTACTTCCTATTTCTATATTTTTAATGATATCTTCTCCTTCCACAATCACTCTATTAACCATCTCCATATAATCAGTAATATATAGTAAATATATCTTACAATTTATTTATAGTCATAGACTATACTAAAAGATTCATTCCTTTAAGGATACACTTGTAGTAAATTCTAAATAAAAATGAAGTATGTTCATTAACATAGCTATATGCACTATCCTTGATAGATTTTATTGAATAAGGATAAATAAATATATCATTTCATATATCTTGAAGGTGTGGTGATAGAAATATTTTTTTAAAAATTATTCGAAGACCTCTCACATAAGGCAATGTTCAAATTTATCTTAGATTGATAATTATCACCATTGGCATACAATATCCTCTTGCATATATACTACCAAATTAATCTTTAACTTATTATTTGTTCTAAGGAAATTAAAAATATCGTTCATTATATTGAGCCTCATTTCCTCAATTTTTGGTTTTGAATCCCCTTGAAGGATTAGTGGATTATATTGCTAAAATTACATAAAATGATCTATTTACTTAGGTTAATCATTTTCATTTCCTTTATTAATTGATTTAAAATATTTAATAATATTATGAATAAGTTTTGGGTTCAACTTTGGCTCATGTGCAACCACATTTTTGGTGACCACATCTTATGAGTTTCTAAGTAATCTAACTGGTACTATTTTTATATAACCAGACAAATACCATTTATTTATAAGTCATTAGTAACTAAAGTATTATATTATTCTAAGTCAACAAAATAAATCATTTCCTATACGTTTAAAAATTAGATAAATCAATAATCATTTTAAAAAATTTATAGAAATAAAAAAACATAACAAGAACAATGAACCTAGGGTGGGATGTCTCACTTCTAATGCATGATATGCTACTCTCATTGACTAAACCCACATCTATGTGATGAAAACCTAGCTATAATTTTCATATAAAAATTTATGTACATGATCCAACCCTATAACTAGAAGTTCATCATAAATTTTCTTGGTGTATCTTTTTATGCTACACATTTCATGTTCCAACATTCCTCTCTCCTTTATAATAGTCCAATAGGATGGAATTAATAATAGTGATACCATTTGTAACGTCCCTATCCAACTCATTGGATTGGACTGGGTTGGAGTTTTTACTAACATTAGGTGACATCCCTAAGATAGTAAAGGGTGGATGTAATTTCCAAGGGATTAAAAAAATATCGGGGGATGATTTTCCCTAAAAAAACACATCATTTCAATATAAAATACAAACAAATAAACCAACTATATGATTCATGTGTATAAAAATACAAATCATGTAAAAAATAATAAAACAATAATATCATACTTGAAATGATAAAGTATAACAAAAGGATAATGAAACCGTAATACATTCTAACACTAACTGAAGCTTTGTTTTTATTATAAAATGAGGGTGATCAAACAACCACCCCCTAGAAATAGACTCAAGGAGGAAGGAAGTAATGGAATCCTAGAGCATCCCCTTGAACAGAGGAGTTACACCCCGCTGGAAGAGAACCATTACTAGAGTAAACAATAAGATCCTCCTCTGAGCTCTCCCTTAGGGACAATGAATCCACCACAAAATTGGCCTCCCTCAAACAATGATGAACGTACCTCCCATGCTTTGTTGAAAGCACACAGTTATGAAGCACATAAGTTAGTTCCCATGGCAGATCATAACTTCCTCGCACTGCATGAACCAAAACATCAGAATCAGTTTCCACTTCAGCCACTTGAAAACTAGCCCTCCAACACACTTGAATTCCTGCCAGAAGAGCCCTAGCCTTAGCACCCAAAGAACTTCATGATCCAAAATATTAACTAATGTCAATCAGAACCAAACATCTGGAGTCTCACAATAACCCTCCACCTCTCATTATCCCATCAATCAGTGATCCATCCACATTCAACTTTAAACCTCTACAGGGAGGCCACCATCTAATCCACCGACCTTCCAACTGGCTGCACATGGGATTATCATTAGGACTAAAGTATCTAAGAAGGTTAGCGCTCCCCTTCAAAATAAACCCATCTCAACCAAGAGTGTCTTTAGCTGGACCCAGAGATACCTAGTATAACAATGGTCACCCATCCGAGACCGATTCCTAACCTCCTAGATAATCCAGAAAATGTAGGAAAGGATAACACACCTCTCCTTGTGTGTCATGGACTCCGATCCATTAATCCAAGAATTCAAAAAGTGTGAAGATTGGTGAAACCAGTAAGAGGATTCAGGAGGGGGAGGAAGTTAGACCAAAGATACATGGCCCATTCACTCTAGCAAAACAGATGCACCACAGTTTCGCTCTGAGGGTCGTCACAGTAATGGCACCTGAAGGCCAAGTGCACTCCCTTACTCTGAATATTTAACTCCATGGAAAGATCTCTATTGATGATAATCCAAAATAAAAAATTCATCTTGGTTGGAATATATTTACACCAGTACTTCGGCGCCCACGCATCAGACCTCAACTCGCCGTGGTGGAGCTTCCTATAATCCTAGGACGAGAACTTACCCGAACTTGATCCCATGAAACAGAATCTGTCCTCCTCTATATTCTAGGTAACCTCCCCAAAGATCTTTATCTTCTCCTGGATCGAACCCGCTTGAATAAATGATGGAAAGGCGCAAGCTTCCCTGAAGTTAATCTCTTTCGTTGGACACCGAGGGAAGTACAGATTCCCACCCACCTAGTTCTCCTTCAAGAAATGGATGTCTCCCTTCCCAATAATCCATCATGTCGATTCCTATAATTCATTCAAATACGAGAACATATGTCTCACAAGTCTAGTAAGAGATGTCCTATGAACCTCCGATAGCACCCCCTATTCATCATAATGAGCTATGAAGAAAGAGTCCCAAAGTGAGTCACATGCGATAATATCCCATGCAAGTCTCGCTTGCATGGCTTCTAAGGTATCCTTAATATCATGAAGACCAACACCACCTTCTTAAAAACGTTTCACAAGACGAGCCCAAGAACACCAATTGAAACGGCTAGTATGATTGGAATCCCAATGAAAGGAATTAAGAATCTTTTCCATTCTATCAATGGTTCCCTTCGGTGGACATAAAACCTAGAAGACATGCATTGGAATAGCCGACAGAACACTGTTAATTAGGGTAACCCTCCCACCAAAAGATATCAATTTGCTCTTCCAATAAAAGATACTCCCCAACACCCGATTGATATACCTCTCAAAGAAATTTTTTTTAATTCGTCCACAAGAAAGTGGAACCCCAAGGTAGTCCATAGGAAGAGATTTCTTGCGACAACCCAAGATATCTTGGATAGACCTGGACCGACTACCCGATCATTTGTTGGAAATAAAAACATTACTCTTACTGGTATTGATGCACTGACCACTAAAATGATCATAACGATATACAATCACTCTAATGATACAAAATTTCTATCATCCTAGCATCACTTGAACTACCTCACAACTCCAACTCTCCATGAATTAGCCACAAAATCATGATTCATCAGTTGAAAAGTATGATACCTTTTTTTATATGACACTATAATAACATCTTGAAATATTCCATTTTTGGGGATGAATATAACAATCAATAGTAAATCCCAAAAGACATAAAAATATATTACACTTGGAAAAGAACATGTTATAACAATTTATATAAAATAAATGAGAAGTATATAATAGTTTAATATAATGAAAAAACTAGTTACATTTAATAACACATTTAAATTTATCATTACTAATTTTTTCCTCTTGTAATGGATACCCCTTGTTCGCACACTCACGCATGGAATAGGCCGAAGTATACTTGTTAGTGGGGATTTATCCTGACACTAATCTATCTCATGGTGTGCCTTATTGATGGGGGTAATTCACAACCATGTTCCAACCCACATTGATGGTTGTACTTCCCAAACATGGTCCATACCAATGAATATAGACCAACCTAACTATGATGAATTACTAACCAATTCATTCCGCATAAAATAATTCTTCCATTTAAAACATTTCATTCGATAATGTTATTATATTAAAATAAAAAAATGAATTTTAAATCGATTATTTAAAATTATAAAACAAGGGTTTTTCCAAAATCAATTCAAATTCCCATGTTCTAAAATCCAAAACCAAAATAGTTTATTTTAACAAATAATTCAAAACATCCATTTCAAATCTAGGAAAACCAAAAATAAAACTAATCCCTATTTTTATAGAATAAGTATAGTGTAAAGAACCCACCTACCACTATACGGTTGATGAGAATGATGAATGACATGAAGAAACTTCAAGATTCAAGATCACAAAATCATGCCATAAATAGATCCAATCAATACATTAGAAGTTAAAAACATTGTTAAATATGGTGTGATAAATAATAATTTCAATAGGACATAGAATATAGCTAAAATAAGTAAATTCCAAAATTATGGAATCTTGAGAAATAAATTTTTGAAGAAAAATAAGCTAAAATTGGATAATAATTTATGGTTAAGAAGAAGTAAAATTTAATTAAGAATTTCTTAGGAGAGTAATTTAGTTTTTTTATAAAAAGGATCCATGGTTTATGATAAAAAAACATGTTGGAAAAAATACAATGTTCTTTATAACATAAAGTTTATAAAGAAAAATATTATTTACATGGATATTGCTGTTATTGTGGAGAATTTTGAAATAGAAAAAATATTTTATGGTTCAATATTCAACAATATTGTAAATATAAAATGTACGGGAAGTTGGGTCTGTGGGGGAGTCAACCCACTAAATATAGAAATCCAATGAAATATTTTTTGAAATATTAGAATATATTTCAACAACCAAAAACTATTTCCAAAAGATGTGATCAACCCAATCATATTTTTATAGGATTTATTGTTATAATAACAAATAAATAATTTTTATATGAAAAATATTAAAAACATAATTATAAGTAATATAAAGTAAAATAAATGGCCTTAGTTTCTAAAAATTCTCTCAAAGACACAGAAGGACAATAGAAATGGATATTAGATAGTGGGTGGTATTCAAAAATGGCTAGATATTTTAAATTTTAAAAAATTTAAAACACTACAAAGAATGTATAATGACATTTGAAAATGATGAGTCACTCAGGATCAATTGAATTGGATCTACTTTCATTGTAACATAAAATATAAAATCCAAAATTTCCTTTTTTTTTATGGAATGAAACATAATTTTTCTAGTGTTCCAAACATTATAATGAATAAAATGATGTAGTATTCAGAATATATGAATTTTCTTTAAGTATTGAATATGGGAAATGTAGTAACCAATGGAAAAAAGAACCAAGGAAAATATATTCCTGGTTGGATATGTATAAAGTTCATTATATCTATGAATGATGGAATATAATCAATTTTGGAATATAAGACTTAGATATTTGTTCTACAGGAATATAGAAAAGCTAAAAATTAAAGGAAGTATTCCTGATGTCCTAACATGATAAGAATAAGAAAATTCAATTGTTTGACATTATTTTAATGAATGATTCCAAAATCTATTCATAAGAAGGTTATGAAACATACAACTCATCCATTGAATATTTTTCATTCTGACATATGTGGGCCCATGAGAAATTAATCGACAAAATTATATATGTATATTATTTAATTTATTGATTAGTTAAATCTTATTACATGTAATATGATTTTTTTTAAAACACAGTTTTTAAGGTGTTCATGAATTTTAGGATAAGTACTGAAAAAGAAATACATATATTACATGAATACGATTTGAAGTGATAATGGTGTTGAACTCACAAATGGAAATTTTAAATATAATCATGGAAAGCATTGATTTCATCATGAAATTAGTGAAAAATACACACCATAATATAATGTTTTTTTTGAAATAAAGAATAGAATTTTGGATCATATGGATTGAACCATTATGATTGAACAACATACTTGTAAATTATTTTGGATACAATCTATTAGATTCACAGTTTAAATTAAAAATCATTGTTTGAATAAAAAAATATGATATGACTCCTTATGAGATTTATTAAAAATTTTCCACATGATTTAAATACATAAGAATGTTTGGTAAACCCTATACTATCATGATCAGATGAGAGAATCCTGGGAAATCTGATCAAAGTGTTATTGATTGTATATTCCTTGGATACCCCCTAATAGTAGATGATTGATGTGTTATAATAATGAAAATAATTTAGGTTGACTCTATAGATGTGAAAGTTCTGTAATATTATGATTTAAATATTTCATAGTGAAACCATATATGTAAAAGGAAGTAAAGATGGAACTATTCTTGGTAAAAACAAAACAATGTTTCTGAAAAAGGTAATCATATATATAATTTATAAGATGAATAAATTTATTTTTCTACTTCATGTGATGAGGTAAAATTTCATTCATCTCATCCGAGGATGAGGAAGTAAGTGAATATCCAAAAATAACATTGGATACCAATGGAAATAAGTTCAAAATATAAAAATATTGAAGAAATTTTAACATGAATCATTATTTTCATTTGTTAATCTAAGATATGTGAAAAAATATTTAGTGAATCAAAAGTGTGTGTATTCTTTTAATGAATAATTGATTCAAGTTGAGAAATATGAGACATGGAATCTTATAGTCTAACCCAACGATAAAAATATTATTTGGAAAAATTTGGTTTTCCTAAATAACCTGAATGAAATTTTTGAAACTATATAAAATTTTGGAGTAATAATTTTTTATTGTTATTCACTAATTTAAGGCATCAATATTTATTATTCCATTACTATAGTTTCAAAAATGAAACTATTAGAATAATTATTTATATATCCTCAAAAATAAGATGTAAAATATTCCTAAGGGACATAAAATATACTTTTATGAATGGGAAGTTGAAATTAGAATTCTATATAGAATTTACAAGTCAATTCATGATATAAAAAAAAGATAAATATGTGTGTCAATTTAATATGGCTTTATATGGGATTAAGTAATCCCCAAAATCATGATATTCCAAATTGGATTCATGTTTAATGAAGTCTAACATAAAAAATAAGAGATTGGAAAACAAAATCTAGAAAATAAAATAAAATCAAGAGGTTTATATCATTTTGATTGTTTATTTTTATGATATCATATTTAATGGGGATAATGAAAAAGAATTAAAAGGATTTTCCAAAGTGATGGAGATGTTTATTGAAATTTCCATGCTTGGATAAATTAAATCCTTTCTTGTCGTGAAAATTTATCTAGAGAAGGATCACATTTTCTTATGAAAATAAAAATATTCCAAGGAAATAATTGAAATATTTGTCACTGATGAGTCAAAAACTATATTCAAACCTATATTAGTGGGAACAAATAAGTTTTATGATTAATTTCAAAGGAACATTAATACTATATAATTTGGGAAATTTATAGGATGCCTATTGTATTTAGTAACCTCAAGACTAGTTTTGGGTTATACTATTACCACGTGTAGAAGATTTCATGGTGTACTAAAAATTGAACATTTATTGCCTTGAAAAATAATTATGAGATGCATTAAAGCCACTATATATAGGGGGTAAAGAATGATATTAATGGAAATTCGAATCGATTTGGCTATAAAGATGTAGTGTAGCTAGGTTATTTCGATGAAAGAAGATCCACATATGGTAGATCCCTATTTCTCAGAGAAGGTTTTGTAATTTGGCATATAAAAAATAAATGATCAGGGACTCTCAACACTATATAAAATGAGTATATAGATTCCGCTCAAGATACATAACAATTAATGTGGATGAAGTCACATCTTAAATATTTTTTGGGTGGTGTGAAGCTTCTTGTTCCATTGGGTTGTGATAATCAATGTGTTATCAATATCATAAAAAATCTAGTACAACCTGAATGATCTAGTGATATAGATATAAAATATCACATTTTCAAAGAACAAGTGGGAAAAATAAATTGATATTGTAGTTTTTACTGATAAATTATAAGGTATCTTATATATATTAACTAAACCATTACTAAATAAAACATTTTAGAAGATAAGGTTGATATTGGATGTTCAACCTCTCCCTCTTCAAGGATAATTTATATGACCTCTATAACTATTATTTTATTTTCATTGTATACTGTTTTCAAAGAGATATAAATATAACAATACTAAATCCTTTGATATGTGTTTTAGCTACTTTGGAGAGGGTATATATTTAAGGGGTTTTTCTATTAAATGTGGAATGTTGTGATGTTATGATTTGTGAACTATTTTGTTAAAAGCGTAAATATGTGATGCCAGTACATGTGAAATATTTTAAATATTTTGTTAAAGTGAATGAAATATCATTTTAATTATACGTAATATTTTCTTATGGATTTCCATGTAGATATTTTATGTTTAGGAAGAAGTACATAATGATTTTTAATCTCTGATTTTGGATAATATGGTATTTTTCCTCAATGATTATAATTTTCAACATCATGTTCACTCACATAGGAATAGAATAACTAGAAGGTGATACATATCCTAGGTTTCATATCATCATTTTTTTTCAATGTTTGGTAAAAAAATCTACAGGAGGAGAATGTGTAGGACAAAATGTTTTAAGAAATAAGATTAATAGAAATATGTTATGTTTATGGTGTTATATTTTGTTTTCTGTATATAACTCAGTTGAAAATTTTAACCCTTCAATATGATGTTTTTAGAAGGTTTTATTTATATGGAAAATATGTTTCTATAAGACTAAGAAGATCATACATAATGTAGGGAACATTATTCTTCTAAAAGTGTTCACATAGAAATAAAATGGAGTTTTTTTGGAAAAATGTTTTTGAATATAGTTCATTAGATAATGATTTATAGATTAATTTTACTAAATAATGTTTTCCCAGATCATAGAAAACATATGAACTTATTGAAAGGAGAAATTTAATAATAAGAAATAGAATGATACAATGATAATTGGATATAAATTTGAGTTTATATGAAGAATAAATTCTATGATGTGGAAAAGGTATATAATTTTTGGAACATTAGTGAGATATATTATCATAGAATATTTTTTAGTCCTTTGAATAGATAATACATTTGAGTCCTAAACATAGTTGCATAGAAATTTCTAGATATAGGAAACATATAAATCTTACTAGATTGAAAATTATGAAGGTTATCAAATGTAGGGGATAAAAAAAACAAATAAATGATGAAGACCATTGTAAATTAATACCATAAAGATCATTATTAGATGGATGAATTTGTATTATGTTGAACAATTAGTATGGTTTTGTATATTTAAATTTTTTTTTAGAATTCATACATTATGAAAATGCTTAGCTGGACTTTCAAATAATCAATAATCATGAAGAAATTATCATGATTTCAAATGTAGTTACTAGAAGATTTGGGGATCACTGAACATATGATTTGTGTAACTTTTTTATAATGTTTTATGACTAAAATTTATTTGGGTGCTTTTATGGTGGTAGAATGAACTATTATATGATTGTAAAATTTTAATTGTAAGTTTTTATTACTCCGTTATCTTTTAGAGAAATGATCGGTATAAAAGGGGGGTTAGTTCATTACGAATATGCTATTGAATATGTAAGGTTCTAACTAAGAATATGGGTAGATAATTTTATAAAATAACTAAAATAGGGTTTTGAAAAGAGAAGTTCTATAGATAGAGGTACCAGTGCTAAGGTACTAAACAATATAGTATTAAACACGAGGTACTGCGTGAAGAAGGTATCAGGTAGTTAAGAGAGGAATTTTAAGAATCAATTCTGGAAGGGAAGGTACTAGATAGAGATGTTTTTAATGAATAGGTTCATATAAAAAGATTATATACATAGTTTTGTTCTTATTTTTAGGAAATAAATCAAATATAAAGAAGATATTACTTAAAAAAACCAACTATAAAGAGTTCAATATTTATATTGGCAATGTGTCAAAACGTATTTGTGATGGTCCATTTATTTATTTAAAATGTATTTTATCATATTATCTATATAATAATCACATTCTCTATCAAATGACTATAGTGATATGAATGTTACTAATATAACCTAATTTCTACAAACCACAATGGATTGTATTATAGTGGATGTGTGGTCTCATATTATTTCCAAATCATGTGATGGAATAGAAATTCTTATTGAGTAGTGAACATTGTAAATTATTGTACACATGTGGGTTCTCTTTTCTGTTGTGTGTCAATGTATTAAATTCATTCTAACAAGGGTAAAATGTTTTTTCTCATGATGAAAAACGTAAAATGGTATACCACTAATTCATCCCTTCTCTCAGTGGCCACATAGATCATAACTATTCCTTTTAGATTCCACCTAGAAGGCCTTATTTGAAGCATCAGTATGGTCATGAAGTAGGGTATCTAGTGTGTGAATAGGATGAGTCCTCTAAGGGTGGGTGTAAGAATGAGCCACACGTAGAGGCTCTAAGGTAGATAGGATAGCCATAATAGGCATTGGAGCTTGGGAAGTGGTTAGATGAATATCTCAAGGATAGATTAGCATAAATCATCCAACGTATTAAGAGAGGATCATAGAGAGATGATTGATCTATAAAATAAATGACATTGGAGTTCTAGTCATTACATTATCCTTTTTTCTAGGATATGGTGGATCCAAGGGGGCGGAGTATTTGAATGATTCCATAATGATGATATTTTACTAAATTGAGTCTACCCCAGGGAATACGGTTATGATATCCACATTAATAATAATAGGACTGAAAAAATATTGGTTGTATATATAAGAACATGAAGGTAGACATGAGGTCTTAACATCGAAGAAATTTAATCATGTGTTTTTTTAGAACATCTTTCTTTAGATGTTGAGGGAATATTGATCCCATGAATTCATGCACTTATAATAGTGAGAGACCTCAATAATGAATTATAAATTTTTTTGTACAAATGTTTTATGATTTTAACTAACAATGGTAGGAGATGATTTCATCATAGTGTGATGATTTGAGGATGATTTATGGTACACTATCAGGGTGTAGGTAAAATCATGAGGTTGAACTCTTTTTTGATGTCTATGAATCAAGAATTGATTGCTATGCGACCCTTGAAAGATGAGAGGAACTCATACTGAGCAAGATGATTAGGATTAGAAAGATAATTAGTGGAGCATGTAGATATGTATGTGGTGATATAAGGAGACTCAGTAGAGTATCTAGATTAGAGGTTCAAAGATTTCACTATGGAGTGGTTCTTCCAAAATGTGTTTCTAGTTATTGGAATATGAGACATGTAACGACCCAAAGTTTTCAATGTAAACTTCCATTCTTATGAATATGTCACAAAATAACATGATAACATAATATAATGAACTACTAAGTTCTAAGTTTCCTTTAAACATAAGTTTTTCACTTCTGTGTTTGGAATTTTGAAAATATGATATACATGGTTGCAATCTGTAAGTTATTTGCAGTTTGATAAGAAAAAATATTTTATTTTTGTGAATAGTAAACTACCATTATGAATAGTAACATACCCTTATAAATAGTGAAATACCCTAATGAATAGTAATCATACCTATGACAGTCTTAAAATAATATTCAAGTGAAATAATGATGTAACTATATTTTAGAATATGTAAATGAATGTTTTAAAACCGGTTTTTAATGATAAATTATTATTTTAATTAAATATTAAATTAATCATATATAGATAATTATTTTTGAAATATGGACATCATTTTTGGATTATACTTGTCAAAAAATGTTTTGGGTTAATTTTTGGGATTTTTCTGAAATACCTGAATTTTTTATGAATAGTTGAATCTGATAATTCACAATAAATTCTAAATAATGGATTAGTTGAGTCATTGATGATGTTCTGCTAATGTAAGACCAACTGGTTTGGGATAAAATGATAAATTTACTATTCTTGGTCATGGAAGTCTCACTATTCCTTGTCTTGTGGGGAATTAACAAATTAATGAATTTTATATTGAGAAATACCTTCCCTCCTCCACTATAAAAACCACCTTCACTCCCTCTTCTCTTCACTGCTCTCAAACCTTGTTCTGTCACGACCCGTCCTCGGGGCTTGTGCCATGACTACCCCAAGCCCGCATTCCACAATCCAGGGTTTGGTGACTGGCACCAAAGGTGTAAATCCTGATAAAAGGGAAGGAAATGCCTTTATATAAGAAAACAAACACCACAGAGTGTGCAAGCTGAAGTAAACACTATGTAAACTGAGTGAAAAAGTAAGTGGTGGAAAGTAAATGGGCCAGAATACAAACCCAACTAAAAGTACAGTACAACTGAGAAAAGATAGTACAATAGCTGAAAAGTAAAGCAGCAACCACCAAGTCGTCCTCTGGAAACCCCACCAGAAGGGTGAGTACTGATGGTTTCCTCTGCTACTCAAATCTGTCTGTCTGCACCGTGTACGTCCCGGCTGATGGACCACCTCCAAATACTGTCCCGCTCCACAAGTCTCAACCACGATCAGCGTTGTCTATCATCTGCATCCAACACAACGTAGTGTGGGCACAACCCATGTAGGGGTGAGTATACGATACTCAGTAGGGACCCCGAGACCCCTAAAGGCCTCCCAGAATCCACAAAGGATAACCCACAAAGGAATAATAAAAATACGAAGTATCAACCAACTCTACTTAGGTATATGCCCATACATATACCTAAGTCATCAATTCCAGTTATGATCCAACTTCCGAGGCCAAGTTCAACCCAGTCTACACATGAAAGTACAACCCAATCCACACAGGAAAACACAACCCAATCCACATAGGAAACCAAGTCAATCATATTGAAGATAATGATTGATATACAAGAATCTGCTCACATAGGAAAGTAAAACCCCATCCACATAGGAAATCACAATCCAATCCACACAAGAAATCAAGTCAATCATATCGAAGATAATGATTGAAAGTCAAGACTCAGCTCACACAAGAATGTACAACCCAATCCAAATAGGAAAGCACAACCTAATCCACACAAGAAAGCAAGTCAATAATATAGAAGATGATGATTGAAAGTCAAGGATTAGCTCACACAGCAAAGTACAACCCAATCCACACAGGAAAGCACAAACCAATCCAAACAGGAATGCAAGTCAATCATATTGAAGATAATGTTTGAAAGTCAAGACTCATCTCACACAGGTATACTACTCACAAAAAGGGGTGGAGATGATTAGATGTAGCCTCTGAATCATCTCCTCTGCCGAACCCATATAGGATCCAAGTACAAAAGTCGTTGCTGCCGAACCCACGTAGGATCCAAGTACAGTCGTCATTGCGGCCGAACCCATAGAGGATCCAAGTACAGTCGTCTTCGTTGTCGAACCCACAGAGGATCCAAGTATAGTCATCCTCATTGCCAAACCCCCGTAGGATCCACGTACAGTGGTCCTAGCTGTCAAACCCATGTAGGATCCAAGTACAGTCATCCTTGTCATCACAGTCACAACCAACTCTAGGGTTCCCGCACAGAGCACGCTCGATTTTCAGAGAGTCCGCTCCTCGAGTCAAAGATCGATACATCAACTGTCATGAAGACCAGAGTTGATGTGTCCCATAGTTCTGTCCCACTTCATAGGGGAAAAACAAAGAAAAACGTGCCCAAGTCATGGAGAACAAGACGACCAAGCCATTTTCCAAAAGTACACGGTGTGTAGTTAAGCGATACATGTCGTGTCATCAGACACCGGGTACTGCCCATGTGATACAGCCCGTATCGCAGGGCTGGTCATATAAATAAGTAAGTACACAGTGTGTAGTATGGTTACACTCCGTGTCTAAACCTCTAGGGTCAGTTCCATGTGTGCTAGCCATGCCTGATCGTGTGGAGGTGTACATGCCCGTGTACTCCATCTCGTGTCCGTGTATTTCCAGAATACACGTCAAGTCATCACAAAGCCGCTTCTGCCATGGTGAAGGTTGTACACGTTTTGCCTCTTGTTCGTGTGGTTCTTCCCGTGTCCGTGTATCTCTCAGATTACATGCTGAGCCCGCAAAGCCGCTTCGGCCTTTCTATGAAGAGAATACACGCCGTCTTACTTGGCCCTGTAGTTCTGCCTGTGTCCGTGTATCTCCCAGATTACATGTCGAGCCTCGGGATGCCGCGTCTACCTTTCTATGAAGAGAATACATGTTGTGTTACTTGGCCATGTATTTTTTTCCATGTTCGTGTATTTTTCCCGGAATACATGCCATGTCCATCAAATTCTCCTCTGTCAAATAGTGTGGAGAGTACATGTCGTGTTTCTAGAGTCACATGTCATGTACTACTTTTATAACGTCCAAAACGGAAGCCACAGTACGCTTGTACTTCATGGCGTGTGCTTTAGGAGGACACACTGCGTATTCTGGAATTTTCCAGAAATGAGGACTCTTGCTAGCACGCCTCTTGAGGTGTCAGTTCTTTGTTCCGATGATCCGCTTGCTAAGAAACATCCGCTTATAGTTTTCCCCGATTCTCTGATGCCTTTTTTGATGTTTTTGGGCTTCCGATCGTCTCTGAAAACATGACTTGATTCACCGCTCAAGAACGGTAGGAGAACACCATACAAAACAAGAACGGCGGAGGAATCAAGCCATGTTAGTTTGGTCTGGTTCCTTCCGCATTAGTCTGATATCAAGTGGTTTTATGAGGAACAACAACATGGAAGTAAAAAAACAAACGTTGCTCAATCAAAACACACCCATACCTCGAAGGAATCTCGTGGTTGTCAAGCGCCACAGATGATGGCGTTGTTCTCGTCGTCGTCAGTATCCCCTCCCTTGTTGCGGAGGAGGAAGAGGATGGAGTATATCGGGACTGCCAAGTCAACGTTCTTCGTCGGAGTCTTGGCATTCTTCAACAAAGATGATGAAGTTCTTAAAGGGACTAAGATTTCTCTCCCAAAATCCTCAAACAACAAGCCAACCAAAATAAAATAAGTCCTCCCCTTATTTTATTATTTTTCCAAGCTTTTCAAATTTCCAAAATTCAAACACATAATTAAATTAATTGAAGAGGTTCCATTAATTGAATTAATTTGTGTTGGTATTAATTGAGTGGAAGAGGAGAAACCACATAATTAATTACAAAGGGTTTCCATCATTAAACACAGGAAGATTAATAGGGGAGTTAGAGGAGCTTAATGGAATGTGAAGGGGTGGGGATTGTGTGGGCCCCACCTCCCCAATATCCTCACATGGGTAGTTAGAACTAGTGGGTCCCACCCCAACTCCCATACCTAGGATATAACCACTTCGAATAATGAATAAAATTTGTACCACAAATTTTATTCACCCTTTTTATTTATTCCACATTTTTTTAACAACTCCCCCAAAGCAAACACATCTTTGGTAAAGGTCCTCTTATGAAATTACTGGCACTGTGGTTCCATCGGTGCCCTTAGATTTCAAATCAGATCACCAGTTCAAGAGATAGAAAAACCTGCTCGTTCGTTCACTGAATGTACCCGAGCTAAACTTCGGAAATTGATTACGGTCACACCGGGATTCGGAATCAGGTTCCGTCAAAAACTGAGTACTCGTAAAATACCAAAGAAATTATGAATAAAAATTCCTCAAAATTTACCGGTCTTGAAATTACTCCCACCTTAGGGATTTACGTCCCCGTAAAGCAACATCATAAACTAGGGAAACAAATGAGGGTACTGTGCATGCATCTGATCCTCCTGCTCCCATATGCTCTCATGGAGGTTCTCATGCTGCCACAAGATGTGTACTAGAGGAATCAACTGTCCACGTAGGACCCACTCTTGTCGATCCTCGATCTCCACTGGGACCTCTGCAAAAGTTTCCCTATCATCGATGTCCAACTCTGCATGATCAATGATATGCATTGGGTCATGCACGTATCTCCTCAGCTGAGATACGTGGAAGACGTCGTGCACTCGATGAAACTGAGGTGGAAGAGCCAGATGATAAGCCACCTTGCATATCCTGTTGAGAACCTGTAATGGTCCGATAAAGTGCGAAGATAACTTGCCGCCCTAACCAAATCTTCGTAATCCACGTCGAGGTGAGAGCTATAAGAAAATGTGGTCACCATCCTCAAACTCCAGTGGTATCCACCTCCTGTCATCATAGGACTTCTGTTGGCTCTGAGTAGTCCTCATCCACTCCTGAATGATCTGCACCTTCTCCATTGTGGCATGGACCATCTCTGGTCCTACAAGTGCAGACTCCCCAAGGTCTGTCTAGCACAGAGGTGATCTAAAAGGTCGGACGTAAAATGCCTCGTATTGTGCCATCTCGATGGTGGAGTGGTAGCTGTTGTTGTATGAAAACTCCACCAAGGGTAGGTGATCCTCCCAACTAAGACCAAAGTCAAGGACACATGCACGGAGCATTTCCTCAAGATTCTGAATGGTCCTCTTTGTCTGGCCATCCGTTTGAGGGTGAAAGGCGGTGCTCAGGTGTAGTTGCGTCCCAAATGCCTCCTGAAACCCCTTCCAAAGCCGAGAAGTAAAGCGAGCGTCTCGATCGGAGATGATGGACGAAGGCACACCATTAAGACGTATGATCTCTTGAATGTAGAGGTGTCCCATGCTCTATACTGAGCCCTGCTCTCTGATGGGTAAGAAGTGGTCCAACTTGATGATTCGATCTACGATCACCCATATGGAGTTGTTTCCTATGGAAGTACATGGAATCCATCTCACGAAATCCATAGTTATCCCATCCCACTTCCACTTCGGGACCTCTAGGGGCTGTACCAAACCTACTGGTACCTGGTGCTCCACCATCACCTGCTGGCAGGTGAGGCATCGTGAAACAAACTCTGCCATGACCTTCTTTATACCTAGCCACCATTATTTTCATCTAAGATCCTGGTACATCTTTGCTACTATAGTATGTACAACTAGAGGGGAAGTGTGAAACTTCCTCAGCACCTACTCCCGTAATGCAGCTGGTACCATGGTACGTCCCCTGAAAAGGATGACGTGATCTCCTCCTACAGAAAATCTATCAGGTGCCTGTATTGTGCACGTTGCATCTCACAGTCAACTTCCCCACACTATGTATCTCTGACCCGCTGAAGTAGTGGAGGAGTGACTGTGAGTGACTGTAGGAAGTCTGCTCCATCTCTATCCACGAAGGATATCTGCAACGTGGCTAGATGCTCCATCGCCTCTCAAAGAAGATAGATTCCCGACCTCCTGCTGAGAGAATCAGCTAATACGTTCCCTTTCCCAAGACTATAGAATATATCAAAGCTATAGTCCTAAAGTAACTTGAGCCATCGTCGTTGTCTCAGTTTCAGGTCGTTTTGAAAGAAGATGTACCTGAGACTCTGGTGGTCAGAGTAAACTGTAAAGCGCTCACCCATCAGATAGTGTCACCACATCTTAAAGGCGAAGACCACTGCTACTAACTCCAGGTCATGGGTAGCGTAGTTCTGCTCATGCTGCCACAACTGTCGTGATCCATAGGCGATCACTGCCCACTCCTGCATCAGGACACACCTAAGTCAAGTCCCTGATGCATCGCAGTAAACCACGTAACCTACTCCCTCCTCTAGTAGCTTCAAGATGGGTGCACTGGTCAATATCTGTCTCAGATCCTGGAAGCTCTGTTGACATCTATCTACTACCGACTATCGAAGACTCCGCTACGTGCCACCCGGCGGTAGGTCTCGCTGCTAGTGAAGGCTCAGAAAGAAATCTCTCCACAAGAAGGGCTCCCTCCAGTACTCCTGCCTATGTCGGAATGCTGAGGGAGATCATCGATGCCCTAATATCATGCCTCAGTCCCTAATCAAAGGTCCGGGCCCAGAATCATAGGTCTCATACCATGTCCGTGGAGTAGCGCGAGAGATCAGAAAATCTCACCGAGTACTGGGCTACTGTCATGCTGCCCTGCCGCAGCTGTAGCAACTCCTGAATGCGCACCGCACAAAGGGTGGCTGGAACAAACTCTGAGTGGAAAAGGATCTCGAAGTAAAACCAAAGAAGAGATGCCACATTGTGCACCTGTAGTATTAGGCTCCACCATCTACCTACTGCCACGTGTAGGAGACTCACCTCAAGGATCACCATAAGATCTGTTGGTGTCCCTACCAATCTGAAGACTCAAACTACAACCTCCATCCAATCCTCAGCTGCCTGAGGGTCCATCTCCCCGTGGAACCTGGGTGGTCTCTGACACTGAAACTCGTGCAGTGCACTCAGGCAGCGTGCACTCTCAGCAACTGGGTCTGGTGGAGTTGGCGGCTCAGCTGGTAGAGATACCACCGGTGCCTCCACTTTAATGGGGCCCTTGACCGAGGCCACGTCACTTGGTGGACTTTTGTTTTCCACAAAGTTCGGAACCCTAGCTGGTTGTCATCATGGGGCCATCCTAAAAAGGAACAGGTGTGCCATTGTTAATACAGTATACCTGGTGAGATGACACAATTTAATCACAAAGAAAAATTTTAAAACACACATGCAATCAATGTTTTCGAGAATTAAGTCGGAAATTAGAAGTCAGGGTCCTGGTGTATGGATTTGTCGGCCGCCGCACCAAAACTGGACTCCTGGACTGATAACCACACTCAATACCCTAAACACTATTGCTTCACATAGAAGAAATTATCAGAGTCATGAGTTCTACGGTAGAACCGACTCCCCTGATACCAATTTTTCATGACCCGTCCTCAGGGCCCGTGCTGTGACTAACCCAAGCCCGCCTTCCATAGGCCAGGGGTTGGTGACTAGAACCAAAGGAATAAATGCCAATAAAAGGGAAGGAATTGACTTTATATAAGAAAACAAACACCACAGAGTACACAAGCTGAAGTAAACACTAAGTAAACTGAGTGAAAAAGTAAGTGCTGGAAAGTAAATAGGCCAGCATACAAACCCAACTGAAATTGCAGTACAACTGAGAAAAGAAAGTACAACAGCTAAAAAGTAAAGCAGCAACCACCAAGTCGTCCTCCGGAAACCCCACCTGAAGGGTGAGTACAGATGGTATCCTCTGCTCCTCGAATCCGTCTGTCCACACCATGTAGGTCCCACCTAATGGACCACCTCTAGATATCATCCCATTCAACAAGTCTCTACCACGATCAGCGTTGTCCATTGTATACATCCCACACAATGTAGTGTGGGAATATCCCGTGAAGGTGTGAGTATACGATACTCAGTAGGGACCCCGAGACCCCCAAAGGCCTCCCAGAACCCACAAAAGATAAACCACAAAGGAAAATACAAACACGAAGTATCGACCAACTCTACTTAGGTATATGCCCATACATATACCTAAGTCATAAATTCTAGTTTTTCTCCAACTTCCATTCCCATGTTCAAGCCATTTGACACAATAAAGTACAACCCAATCCACACAGGAATGCACAACTGAATCCACAAAGGAAATAAAGTCAATCATATCATAGATAATGATTGAATGTCAAGAATTAGCTCACACAGGAATGTATAACCCAATCCACACAGGAAAGCACAACCCAATCCACACAGGAAAGCAAGTCAATCATATCGAAGATAATGATTGAAAGTCAAGACTCACCTCACACAAGAAAGTACAACCCAATCAATATAGGAAAGCACAACCCAATCCACCTAGAAAATAAGTTAAATAATATCGAAGATAATGATTGAAAGTTAGGACTCATCTGACATAAGAAAGTACAACCCAATCCACACAAGAAAGCACAACCCAATCCACACAGGAAATCAAGTCAATCATATCAAAGATAATTAATGAAAGTCAAGACTCAGGTCACACAGGTATACTACTCATGAAGAGGGGTGGAGATGATTAAATTTAGCCTCTAAATCATCTCTTCTTCCAAACCCACGTAGGATCCAAGTACAGAATTCATCGTTGTCAAACCCTTGTAGGATCCAAGTACAATCGTCATCGCTACCGAACCCACGGAGGATCCAAGTACAATCGTCCTCACTGCCGAACCCATGGAGGATCCAAGTACATTCGTCATCGCTGCTGAACCCACGTAGGATCCAATTTGATTCTTCCTTGCTACCAAACCCATGTATTATCCAAGTACAGTCATCCTCGTCATCATAGTCATAGCCAGCTCTAGGGTTCTCTCACACAGCATGCTCGATTTCCAGAGAGTCCTCTCCTCAAGTCAAATATCGATACATCAACTATCATGAAGACAAGAGTTGATGTGTCCTGTAGTTCCGTCCCACGTCATTTGGGAAAAAAAAGAAAAACGTTCCCATTTCACGAAGAACAAGATAACCAAGCCATTTTCCTAAAGTGCACGGTGTGTTGGTAAGCGATAACCACCATGTCATCAGACACCGGGTACTACCCATGTGATACGTCCCGTATCACAGGGCTGGTCATGTAAATAAGTAAGTACACAATGTTTAGTATAGTTACATGCCATATCTATACCTTTAGGGTTGGTTCCATGTGTGTTGGTCATGCCTAACCCTTTGGAGGAGTACATGCCCATATACTCCATCTCGTGTCCGTGTATTTCCAGAATACACACCGAGTCATCACGAAGCCGCTTCTACCATGGTGAAGGTAGTACATGTTGTGCCTCTTGGTTGTGTGGTTCTTCCCGTGTCCATGTATCTCCCAGATTACACGACGAGCCTCACGAAGCCTCTTCTTCCTTTCTATGAAGATAATACATGGCGTGTTACTTGGCCGTGTTGTTTTGTCTGTGTCCGTGTATCTCCCAGATTACACACCGAGCCTTGTGAAGCTGCTTTGGACTTTCTATGAAGAGAATACATGTCGTGTTACTTGGCCATGTATTGCTGTATGTGTCCATGTATTTTCCCTGAATACACAATATGTCCATCGAAGTCTCCTCTGTCAAATAGTGTGGAGAGTACACGCCGTGGGTCTAGAGTCACACGCCATGTACTACTTTTCTAACGTCTGAAAAGGAAGCCACAATATGATTGTACTACACGGCGTGTGCTTCAGGAGGACACGTCGTGTATTCTGGAATTTTCCAAAATGACGCCTCTTGCCAGCACGCCTCCCGAGGAGTCTGTTCTTCATTATGATGATCCTCTTGCTATGAAACTTCTGCTTCTAGGTCACCCCGATGCTCTGAGGACTTTTTTTATGTTTTTGGGCTTCTGATCAGCTCCGAAAACATGACTTGATTCACCACTCAAGAATGGTAGGATGACACCATACAGCAACAAGAACGGCAGAGGAATCAGACCGTGTTAGTTTTGTCTGGTTCCATCCGCATTAGTCCGATATCAAGTGGTTTTATGAGGAACAACAACATGGAAGGAAAAACCAACGTTCCTCAATCAAAACACACCCCTACCTCGAAGGAAGCTCACATTTGTCAAGCGTCGCGGATGATGGTGTCATTCCCATCATCGTCGGTATCTCCTCCCTTGTCACATATGAGGAAGAGCATGGATAATACTGGGATCGCCAAGTCGACGTTCTTCGTCGGAGTCTTGGAGTTCTTCAACAAAGATGATGAAGTTCTTCAAGGGAAATAGATTTCTCTCCCAAAATCCTCACACAAGAATCCAACCAAAATAAAATAAGGCCTCCCCTTATTTTATTATTTTTCCAAGATTTTCAAATTTCCAAAATCCAAACACATAATTCAATTAATTGAAGAGGTTCTATTAATTAAATTAATGTGTGTTGGTATTAATTGAGTGGAAGAAGAGATTCCACTTAATTAATTACAAAGGGTTTCCAACATTAAACACAAAAAGATTAATGGGGGAGTTAGAGGAGTTTAATGGAATGTGAAGGGGTGTGTCTCGTGTGGGACCCACCTCACCAATATCCTCACATGGGTAGTTAGAACTAGTGGGTCCCACCCTCACTCCTATACCTAGGATATAGCCACTTTGAATAAAGAATAAAATTTGTACCACAAATTTTATTCACCCTTTTTATTTAATCCACATTTTTTAACAACTCCCCCAAAGCAAACACATCTTCAGTAAAGGTCATCTTAAGCAATTACCGGTGCTACGATTCCATCGATTCCCTCAGATTTCAAATTCGAGCACCGGTTCAAGAGATATAAAAACCCGCTCGTTCATTCACTGAACGTACCTGAGCTAAACTTTGGAAATTTATTCTGGGCACACTGGTCCATAGAATCAGGTGCCATCATAAACTACGAACTCGTAAAATCCGAAAGAAATTAATAAAACGAATTCTGTGACCTTTATGGGTCTTTACATGTTACTTTACAATATTCTTCCAAAATACCTCCCCAAGATCCTCCCCCACTTCCAAAATCTCATAGCCTCTTCAAAATACAAAATCATCTCCCCTTAAGAGGATCTCAAAGGAGGAAGTCTCAAGAGGTAAATTTTTCTTTCCAATTCCTTATTTTCTTTTATGTTCTTTTATTTTTTTTTCTTTACTCACCACCCTTCACCTAAATGGTTTTATAACACCAGTAGCATACATGTACTGGAATACTATTATGCTAATGGGATACATCATTATCTTCGCTCCATTCCTCACATTTTATTTAAGATAAATTAAATCACCATTTGAGATGTGCTAATTTACCACATTCAAGGACAATGGTTTATCAATTTCTATTATAATCATTAATTCTGGTAATGAAACCATTTTTGTTATGGTTGAAATAGAATATATATATTTAATATATCTTATTTTGATTCTATAATATTTTTTTACAAATGGTATTAAGTTATAAATCAAAACATGTTCTTTGTAATCAAACCCCCCGATTAACAAAAACATTTGTCACTATGGTTTTATATAATAGTTTGACTTTATTTTAAGTAACCAAGTTAATTTTAAAACCATGTAATCTCCTAGATGTTCACTAATATCATATATATTATTTTCCAGACAACCACTTCCATCTTTCATTTTTATCTGAACATGAATATAATTGAACAAATCTTTTAAAACCAATTAAACAAACGAGCCCAGACAATGAAATTGAACATTATAACTAATCAAGAATGCCTTGAATAAACTAAAAAGGGTGATAATAAGTAAATTAAATGTATAAGAGGTTCTGTAATTATGAATTAATAAGCCAAATTTTTTTATTCAGGCATTTAATAACAAGTGGAGAACACCAACGGATTTAAGGTAAGGGATCCTCTCAATTTCACTCTTAATCATGATTATTCTCTATGATACGCCTTTTGCTGTAATACCAAGTTATGGGGTATATTTTTTCACCACCCCATATAAAACTAATGTTGTATAAGTAATGAGAAACTACTTATATCTCACATTAATCCCTCATAGTTACACCTGATACCATGCCGATAAATCGTAATGGATTATACCCGAACTTCCTTTATTCGATCAGGGTTCTCTATCATTATTTTTAAAAAAATTTATTTGTCTTTTATTTTTATTTAAAACATATACATTATGTATATATGATCCAAAATTATTTTCCATGATCCATATCTCATTCTCTTTCAGGGATATAATTTCATTTAAGTGAATCCCTCCTCGATACTTCCCAATAAGTACAATCATTTTAAAAGAACTTCTCGAATTTTTTCCTATTTTCAATTGCACTCTGTCCTCTATTTTAATACCCCATTGTATTTATAAAATCATTTTTTATTATGAAAACCTTCATGGTTAAATTCCTGTTTTTTATAAAATAATGTCCTCTTTACTATTTTAAAAGCTCTATAGTATTTTCCATAAAAACACACAAATATGTTTTAATGAAAATGTTTTTCAAATACATTTATTTTTTGTGGTCACTTATATTTGTTACCACCTACCATGTTATATTCTTATATTACCTTATGAATGTCCATGTTTGTTCTAATCCCTTTATTTCAGGTATACATTCATGATACACTCAGCGGTTATGATTTATGGTATGATTGTGGTACCCAATTATTTACATGGGTATCCCTATGTTTATGAATGAATGATTATATATGATTATTTATATGGAAAGAATATTTATGTGGTGTGAATATTTAAGTGGAAATAATATTCATGGAAATGTTGTTATGGGTGCTCCCAAATAGCGCTCCGATGCATTGGGTAAAGTTAAGTCTCATGAGATGCGATGTGAAACTTTACAAGGCATGAATGGTACGCCTCTGGCTTTGTCATAAACACTGAAAGCAAGGTGGATCAGTTATTTAGAGGACTAAAGCAGAGTCTACAAAAATTGTTGGAAATTCGAGACTACGACAGTTACGGGGATATTGTTCGTGGTGCCCTTAAGGTGGAAATAAAGATTGGAGACTCTCATTAGTCTCATGGGCCCAGTGACAAGAAGAGAAAAATGGAAAACAACTTGGGTGGTTCATCAAACAAATCCCATGATGGAAAGAATCTTGAATTTTCCCCTGGAAATTTTTTTGGGAAGAAGCATCCTAGTAAATATCTGAAGGGAATGAATAATTGCATTAAATGTGGAAGGTTGGTCCATATGTCCATGAATTGTCCAAGGGATATGAAAAATCTTGCTAATTTTGAAGAATAAATAAAGGTTCATATCAAAACTATGCCTTAAGTGTAGTGTTACAACTACAAGAAGCATGGGAATTATGTGAACAATTTCCCTAAGACAAGGGTTGTCAGAGGAAATCAACAACAACCGCCAAGGAAACAAGGATGGGATTTTTCTATCACTACTACTAATGTGGATCTGGAAAATGATGTGGTGACTGGTACACTGGTTATTCATTCAACAATAGTAGACTTACTATTTGATTCTGGTTCTATGAATTCTTTCATATCATGCATGTTTAGTAAAACTATTCAAACACCACCTCAAAATTTAGAGGAAATGTTATCTATGTGAACAGAAAATGGGGAAATCACTTCATCCATGGTTTATAACTCCTCCTCGATTAATGTTTGTGGACTGAACCGCCCATAAAATCTTGTTATACTTACTTTAGTGGAGTTTGATGCAATATAAGGCATGTATTGGCTATCTTTGTATAAAGACAACATCAACTGTCAGAAACGGGATATCACTTTTCTCATCCAGAAGCATCCTCTGATTCATTACAATTGTAAGGTGAAACATGAGTCTCCTTTAGAATCTTCATCTCAAGTGTGGATATTATTTCCTTAAGAGAAAGAATATCTATCTCAAAGGATTGAGAAAAAGGAGAGAATCATTCTTGAACACATGCCAATCATGGTGGATTACACTGATGTATTCCCTGAAAAGTTTCTTGGTCTTCCACCTAACCGAGAGGTTGAATTCTGAATTGACCATATCCCTGGATCTCTGCCTATCTCAAAGACACCATACAGAATGGCCACTGTAGAGCTAAAAGAGATGAAAAAGCAGTTACAGGAGAATATAGAGAAGGGTTTTATACACCCGAGTGTGTCACCGTGGGGTGCGCCAGTCCTCTTTGTCAAGAATAAGGAATGATTAATTCACCTCTGAATTGATCATTTTGAAATCAATAAAAAAATGATAAATAACAAGTATCCCCTTCCATAGATAGATGACTTGCTCGATCTACTTTGTGTGGAAAATTATTTCTCTAAGGTGGACCTTCAGTCTGGATATCACTAACTAAAGGTGAGGAATGAAGATATACCCAAGACTACCTTTCAAATGAGGTATGGACACTATGAGTTCATAATTATTCCCTTATGACCAACTAATTATCCATCAATTTTAATGGATTTAATGAATAGTGTCTTTAGAGATTACCTTGAAAATTTTTTGGTAGACATTATTGATGATATTTTGATATACTCCAAGTGTAAGGAGGAACATGAGTAGAATTTAAAAACCGTGTTAAATACATTGTAAAGGGATAGGTTGTATGAATAGTACAGTAAATGTGAGTTCGTATGGAGGAAGTATCATTCCTAGGACATGTTATCACCAGCATAGGGATATCCTTGGACCCTTCTAAGATAAAGACAATTGAAGAGTGGCCCAGGAAAACTTTTGTAATGGAGATCCATAGTTTATTTAGTATATCTAGGTATTATCGATGATTCATAAAGAACTTTTCACAATTTCCAAACCTAATGACCAGGCTAACAATTAAGGGGGTAAAGTTTTTCTAGATTGAAGAATGTGAGGTAAGCTTCAAGGAGCTGAAGAGAAGGACAATCACTGCACTTGTACTCACATTACCAAAAAGTATAGAATGGTTTGTGATATATAGAAATGCTTAAAAGAAAGTCTTGGGTTGTGTACTCATGAAAAATGATAATGTGATAGCCTATTCCTCACAGAAGTTGAAGATCGATGAGAAGAACTACATGACGAATGATCTAGAGCTGGCATCCATGATTTTTTCCTTGAAAATTAGGAGGCACCAAATTTATGGTGAGAATAGTTACATAGACACTGACTACAAGAGACTAAAGTATATATTCACACAAAAGGATATAAACATGCATCAAAGGAGATGGTTAGAGCTAATCAAGGATTATGATTACTCGATTCACTATCATCCTGGAAAGGTGAACAAGGTAGGTGATTCTCTAAGCAGAAAAGAACCTACTACTCTATCCATGTAATGGATTGAGAAACACCCTATCTTCTTAGATATGCAAAGGATGGATTTAGAAATCATAAGGGCTAGGGATACATCCTACATTTCCAAAATGATTTCATAACCATGCATTCAAGATTATATTAATGAAGCACAAAGGGATGATTTGGAGTTACAAAAGAGGGTCAATGTAGTAAAGTAAGGGAAGCAGCAAGAGTTCCATATCAATGATGATGGTGTGATTTGGTTTTGACATGTATTTGTGTTCTTTCATCACCCAGGATAAATAAAGATATATTGGAAAATGCACATATCTCAACATTCTCTATTCATCCTGAGAGTACCAAGATGTATCGTGATCATCGAGAACACTTCTGGTGGGACAACATGAAGAAGGAGATTGCGGAATATATATCATGGTTCTTGGTATGTGAGCAAGTTAAAGCATAGTGACAAAAGTAAAAAGGGACGATGAAACCATTTTCTATACCCATGTGGAAATGGAAGAATGACACATTGTACTTTTTCACAGGTCTCCTGAAGATGTCAGAGGGAAATAATGCGATATGGGTTGTGGTTGAAAAACTCCCCAAGACATACCATTTTATTGGTATTAGGAAATAACTCTTGCTTGAACAACTTGAAAAAATATATATGAAGGATGTGGTGATACTGCTTGGTATTCCACTCTCAATCGTCTTTGATCATGATCCAAGGTTCACATCTAAATTATAGAGGAGTATTCAACACGCTTTGAGTACTGAATTAAATTTCAGAATGGCCTACACCCCCAAACTAATGGCCAATCCGAAAATACTATTCAGGTGCTTAAATATATTCTAAGAGCTTAGTCTTTAGAATTCAAAGGTGGATGGGATCAGGATCTCCCATTGGTTGATTTCTCATACAGTAATAACTTCAACTCGAGTATTCAGATGGCTCCATATGAATCTTTTTATGTAAAGCAATGTAGAACTCCAACCTTTCGGGATGAAGTGGAAGAACGAAAGCTACTTGGACCTGATCTTGTACAAGAGATAATGGAGAAGGTTCATGTCATCCAGAACAACATCAAGGCTACTCAGAGTCAGAATAAGAGCTATAATGACAACCGTCAAAGGGACTTATAGTTCGACGTTGGGGATAAAGTCTTCCTTAAAATAACACCATGGAAGAGAGTCATGCAGTTTGGAAAGAAAGGGAAGATAAGCCCAAGGTACATTGGACCCTTTGAGATCCTTGACCGCATAGGATTCATGGCCTATCGGCTTTCACTTCCTCCAAATATGACTCGAGTTCATGATGTGTTTCACGTATCACTCCTGATGAAGTACATACTCGATCCCTCACATGTACTAAACACAAAGGTGGTGCAGCTGAAAGATGATCTCTCTTATGAGTAGCAGCCAATGAAGATTTTAGACTGAAGTGATAAGGTTCTACGCAACAAGAAAACCCTCCTTTTCAATGTTTTGTGGAGGAACTAAAAGTTTGAAGAAGCTACTTGGGAATTGGCGGAGGCGATGAAGGAGAAGTACCCTCACCTATTTACGGCCTAGAATGTAAAATAAAATTTCAAGGGTGAAATTTCGTAAGGGGGGAATAATGTAACGACCCAAAGTTTTCAATGGAAATTTACCTTTTTATAAATATGTCACAAAGTAACATGAAAACATGACATAATGAACTACTATGTGCTAAGTGGACTTTAAACAAAACTTTGTTACTTCTGTGTTTGGAATTTTGAAAATCTGATATATATGGTTGCAATCAGTAAGTTATTTGGAGTCTGATAAGAAAAACATAATTTTTGGTGAATAATAACCCCTTATGAATAGTAACATACCCTTATGAATAGTAAAATACCCTAATTAATAGTATCCTTACCTATGATAGTCATAAAATAATATTCCAGTGAAATTATGGTGTACCTATATTTTAGAATAAGTAAATGAATGTTTTAAAGTTGGTTTTTAATAATAAATTATGGTTTTAATTAAATATTATATAAATCATATTTAGAAAATTATTTTTGAAAAATGGACTTCATTTTTGGTTTCTATGCGTCGAAAAATGGTTAGGGTGAATTTTTGGGAATTTTCTTAAATACATGATTTTTTTATGAATAGTAGAATCTGATAATTCACAATAAATGCTAAATATTTGATTAATTAAGTCATTGATGATGTTTTTCTGATATAAGACCAACTGGTATGGGATAACATGATAAATTTACTATTATTGGATATGGAAGACTCACTATTCATTGTCTTATAGGGAATTAATAAATTAATGAATTTTATATTGAGAAATACCTTCCCTCCTCCACTATAAAACCCTCCATCACTCCCTCTTCTCTTCACTCCTCTCGAGCCTTGTTCCTTGCCAATATTCTACTTAAATATCTCCCCAAGATCCCACCCCACATCCAAAATCTCATATCCTATTCAAAATACCAAAACCTCTCTCCTTTAAAGGTTCTCGAAGGAGGAAGTCTCAAGTGGTAAATTCCTCTTTCCAATTTTTTCTTTTCTTTTATGTTCTTTTCTTTATGTTTCTTTCCTCACCTCCCTTCACCCAAATGGAATGATAAATCTAGTAGAATACATGTACTATAATTCTATTATTCTAATGGGATACTTCATTATCTTCTCTCCTTTCCTCTCCTTTTATTTAAAAGATATGAAAGCACCATTTGAGATGTGCTAATTTAACACATTCAAGGACAATGGTTTATCAATTTATATTATAATATTTAATTATGGTCATCAACCCATTTTTGTTATGTTTGAACTAGAATATATATATATATTTAATATATCCTATTTTTATTCTGCAATCTTTTGGTACAAATGGTATTAAGTTATAAAGAAAAACATGTTCTTTGTAATCAAACACACCGATTAAAAAAATTGTTGTCACTATGGTTTTATATAATAGTTTAACATCAATATAAGAAACCAAATTAATTTTCAAACCATGTAATCTCCTAGATGTTTAATAATATCATCTAACTTCATTTCTGGACAACCAATTCCATCTTTAATGTTTATCTGAACTTTAATATAAGTGAACCGATCTTTTAAAACCATGTAAACAAACGAGCCCAAACAATGAAATTGAACCTTATAAATAATCAAGAAGGCATTGAATGAACGAAAAATGGTTATAAGAAATCAATTACATGTATAAGAGGTTCTGGAATTAAGAATTAATAATCCTAATATTAGGTCCACTATGTTAGATACCCTGAGAGGGGGGTGAATTGGGGTATGACAGATTAAAATAACTTCCCCTATTAGTCTTGTTTCGCTATTAAGAAAACCCATTTTCTCTCTATTTCCTATAGAAAAGTATAGATATTAATTAAATCATCCACGAGACACATGGATTTTTACTTGGTTCACCCTCCCTGGGCTACGTCCAATGAGCATACACTGACAATGTGCCAATGTACCAAATCCACTATAAGCGCACTGCTGTTTACATGTTCAAATCAGACTCATTGTCCCTCCTGGTTTACAACCACTCACAATATGAAAGCTCACTGCTCTCTCAACTGAAGTGTGCTCACTGCTTTTTTAGAAGATCCACTCACAGTTTATAGACCTGTAGGTATCTTCATTATCACTAATGAAATCTGCATCTTTAACTGTTGATAGATGCTCTATTGATGTTCAACTTTCACCCATAGATGAATCTCACTTTGCACCAGATGTATCAGGCAACCCCAATTTTTACGCGCATCCCTTACTGCACCTTGTGAGTAATTCTCTGCATTTGCGAGAAATTCACTTTTCGCACAACACCCCTTTTTCGTGAAACAAACCTTTTACGCGCAACAAAATATTTTACCTGCAACAGCTTTTACGCGTAGCCTCTAAACTGCCTTGCGCATAATTCTCCACTTTTGCGGGAAATTCACTTTTCACGCAAACAGTCTACTTTTCCTGAAACTCTCTGGGGAACTCCAATTTCTCGCATCTAATCTCAGATACTCTCTACATCTTGATATTTTACGAATGAGAGGAGTCACTTCATATTTATAGGCAAAATGGACCCCTGCGTGAAAAACCCTTCTTCCACACGTAATCCTCATCGAGTGTGAAAAACACATCTTCCGCGCCACACCATATTTTGTGTCATGCTCCATTTTTTTGTGAACCTCATGCCTTTTCCAATTTTTGAGCTACTAATCTCGAAACACCTCTTGCACAAAAAACTTCATCCCTCTATTTTGTGCACCGCGCAAATATTTTGCACCATCCTTAATTTTTTGTGCACCATTCTTATTTTTCACGCCCCACTATATTTTTCATGCCTCTTTCTAATTTTTCACACCCCACATTATTTTTTGTGCACCACTCCAATTCTACACGCACCTGCCTTTACCAAAAACACATCTCTCCATTTTCTGATTTTCAGGCCCACAAATTTCACAAACACTGGAAAATGGCACCACCTTGTATCTTCTCTTTTTCGTACCGCCTCCAGATCATCCATTCCTTTGTCGAGGTTCTTTATTCTATCATGGATTTTGGAAAGCATACCTTGAACCCAAAAATTCACCATGTAAACCCCCTTTTTTAACACACTCATACATCATGGTCTGCTTTGTCAAAAAACACAACATGGAGGCCCACTTTGTCAACAAACACAATCACTTCAAAAATGCTTCAATATTTCCTTGATGGATTTTTGTCCAACAATCTTCCCCTTTGGGTTTGTTGAAAACTTATCTCATAAAAATTATCTCCACTTTGATAAATCATTAATGCTTCTTCCTTCCACTACCACCCTTCTCCTCTTCTAATTCTGATAGAGTTCAAGGATTCCCGTAACATGTATACTAAGCCCACATGAGCAATGGTCGGCATGAGAAACAAGAGTAAATGAAAATTTTATCAATGAAACACTTCATTTCTGACACCAACTATTGATACTAAATGGATACCTATTTCTAAACTGATACCAATTGTTGATCACTAGAAACCTTCTCTCACTGTCACTCATCGGCTTTTATCATGATCTGTAGCTGTCCTTTAGTGATATCTATTCTTTGATCGATCACTTCTTGCATCATCAGATTTAAATACTCTACCCCTTTCTCATTGATACCCCTATCTTGTTACTCCACTTGTCAGCTTCTCCCCATATCATTCATGAGTTTTCAAATAGTCACACTGCACTGTCACACTGTCTCCCCCCTGAACAATCACTATTTTTTCACCCTTTGTCAATGAACCCAAAGGGAACTCCTTTGCAGTCTGTAACTGGGTAAAAAAAATATTGATACAGTAGGGAAAAACACACCATTCCTCTGGAAGGTGGGGGGGGGGGGTACATCCACACTTTTTCAAGTGCGGGGAGTTGACTGAACTCCCAGAGCCAGTCGATGCCACTCAAAAGCTTCCTTGGGTAAGGCCTTTGTCAGGATGTCTGCAACATGTAGTTCTGTAGGCACATACCTCAACTTCACGATCCCCTTCTCAACTTATCCTTGATAAAATGATATTTTATCTTAATGTTCTTTGTCCTTGAGTGTTGGGTAGGATTTTTGCAGAGATTTATAGCACTTGAGTTATCGCAATGGATTCGGATCAGAGACTTCACTTCAACTCCCATATCATCAAGCTGCTGCTTCATCCACAATAATTGTGAGAATTATTTAGTGTCCACAATATAATCAGCTTCTACGGTGATCAGTGAAATGAAAATTTTCTTCTTTCTTAGCCAAGAAATACATAATATACCAAGATAGAATGAACCTCCTGATGTTGATTTCATGTCATCCACTGAACTGGACCAATCTGCACCAGTATATCCCAATAAATCTATTTGAGATTTGTCATTATACATCAAGCTGAAATCCACTTTTCCCTTAATATAACGAAGTATTATATTCACTACAAGAATGTGCATTTCTTGGGATTACTTTGATATAACGACGCTTGGCATGTGGTGAAAACAATATCAGGTCTCGTCACTGTCAGGTACAGTAAACTACCAATAATCTGCCTATATTCTGTGATATTTACTGCCTTTCCATTATCATCTTTTTATAGTTTCATCCCAGTTGCAACCAGTGTCTTCATATCCTTGGTATTTTCCATTCCAAATCTTCTCAGAACCTCCTTGGCATATTTGGATTGAGAAATGAATGTGCCATTCCTTCCTTGTAACACTTGTATACCAAGGAAAAACATTAGCTCTCCAATCATTGTCATTTGAAACTCCCTTTTCATGAATTTGGAAAATTGCATGCATTGAGCATCATCTGATCCGCCAAATATTATGTCATTGACATAAACCATCACCATCATCCTTTGATTACTGTTGTTGTTGAAATAGAGATTGTAATAAACTCCACCACGCTGGATACCATGCTTCTTCAAGTACTGATCAAGCCTTGAGTACCATGCTCTTGGTGCCTGTTTCAGCCCATACAACACCTTCTTCAGTCTGCAAACCTTGTCCTCCTCCTCATGAATGAGAAAACCATATGGATGTTCAATATACAATTATTACTCCAGATCCCCATTCAAAAATGCAGATTTGACGTCCATCTAGAAAACCATAAACTTCTATTGCACTACAATGGTTAGAAATAATCTAATTATCTCTAGTCTCGCAATCGGTGAAAATGTCTCATCAACATATATTCCCTCTATCTAGTAGTATCCTTTGCATAGCAGTAGTTATTTATTCTAAATCACTATTCCATATTCATTCATCTTGTTGTGATAGACCCATTTAGTCCCAATTATATTCATATTATCTATCCTAAAAACAATCTCCCAAGTCTGATTCTTCTCAATCTGATCAAGATATTCATTCATTTCCTGAACCAAGTTTTCATCTTCAGCTGCATCAGCAAAGCATTTCGGCTCAACCTAAGATAAAAAATATGTCTGTTGTAGTTGTTTCATTATTCTTGTTTGAACTAGATCTGATTGATCACCAATGATGTTTTTCCTATCAATTTCAGCTCGACTCCTTGGCTTCTGTGCAGATATAGATTTTCCTTCTTCGTTCTCATCATTAGTATATTCTAATGAATCAGCAGCATCCAATTCTTCTCCACCTGTGTCGCCTTCCTCCTCATTGATTTCATCCGGATATTGTTCACTATGCTATTGAGTGTTCTCATAATTTTACAAAACAGTGACTTCATTGCTCTCAACTACTTTTCCCATCCTTTTATTAAAGCATTTATATGCTTTTCTTTTTCATGAGTAGCCAAAGAATATTCCTTCATCTCTATGTGACTCAAATTTCCTATGTTTTTCTTTTTTGAGAATAAATAACATACTCCCAATGATTTAGAAGTACTTCACTGTTGGATTCTTCCCATACCACCTCTCATATAGAGTCTTTCCTTCCTTTGGACACAAAAGAGACCTGTTAGAAATGTAGACCGATTTTAATACTGTTTCCTTCCAAAATTTCTTTGGTAGGTCTTTTTCTATAAGAATCATTATGGATATGTTGTTGATGATCTGATTTCTCCTTTCAACCACTCCATTCTATTTGGGAGTTCATACTGAAGAAACCTGATGCCCTATCCCATGTTTCTCAAGATAGTCTTTCACCCGACTGTTTGTGAATTCTATACCATTGTCAGTACGAAACATCATAATTTTCAGTCTGAGCATCCTTTCACACTCCCTATGGTACTGTTTTAAGAAGATAAACACATCCAACTTATAGTAAATAACAAATACCCTTTACATTATACTATAGTCATCAATAAAAAAAATATAGTACCTCTTTCCGTCAATTGCTCTTGGTGTGATAGGACAACAAACATCAGCATGCACCAATTCGAGCTCTCTTGTTGACTTCTTTTCCTTTGCATTATACATCTTTCTAATGAGCTTCCCTTTTTGGCATGCATCGCATGTGTGAGTAATATCACGTGATAGATTAGGGAGGTCTCTAGATACATTACGCTTTACCGGATCTTCTAGGTATGGTTGGCATAGATGACCAAGTCACTTATTCCATAATTTTTTATGTTCCTCTCTTGATAAAAAGCACATATCTTCTTCTCCAATTTCAAGGTTTATATTCCATTTTATCCTTTTTTCCTGTAGTATCAATGTACTATCTCTTCACATGATGACACAGGTCTTCTTGGGAAACTGTATAGAATCACCTAAGTCACACAATTTTATGACACTGAGAAAATCGTGACAGAGACCATCAACAACTAAGACGTCAACACGTCTTATTTATTTTCCCCCAAACCTGGACTTTCCCGATCCAATTATCTTCAAGCATTCATCGTTTACAAACTTGAAAACTCCTTCTTTTTCATATTTTATGCCTTTAAAAAGATCCTTGTTTCCTGTCATGTGTGATGTAAAATCACTATCAGGGATCCACACACCAGAACAATCAGATTATTTAAGGGAAATTTCAGCAACCATTGCCTTCTATACTCTCTTCTTCTTGGTCCATATTTTTTTTCTCCACACTTGGTATAGATTGAGACTAATGATAATTATTAGAGTATGATGGACCTACTTCTTATTGAAAAGCTACAAATCTATTTTGTTTATTCAACTCACCTCTGATTTCATTAATCTACTACTTGTGAACATTTTGTTTCTGCTTTGGCACTTTCCTTTGTATGGTCGAAGTGAAGTACCTAGCCATGTGCCCAAATCCTCCACACCAAAAACAATATACTTAAAAATATGTTCTTGAGAACCATTCTCTATTTGGATTACACCTTTTTTCTTATGCCCTTCGATATCTTCTAGATATAGAATACACACTTTGTGAGTGTCTCATCTTTCCACAACAATAACACCTGATGAAAGGTTCATTCCTACATGTTGCTTTTGTACTTCCAGTAGTCCCTTGAGTTCTCTGAGTTATCTAATTCTAATTTGTACCCACATCAATTTTCATATTCAGAATAGCTTTTTGGGCTATGACTTCAAATATGGCAGCTTTCTTTCTCTGATCAAGCCCCAAATCCGCCTTAACACCTGAGCTTGATTGCTGCTTCTTTCTTGTTGAACTAGTGGGCTCCTCATTCATCTTTCTAGTATTCAGAGTATTCTGATATCCCAGGAATGAGTTGGGAATTAATGGTTTTTCATGATCATTAACTTTTTGACGTAGATCGACAACTTCCTCTTCAATATCTTTGATACGCTAGATGTGATTCTTCACTGTGATATTCAATCCATCGATCTCCTTCTTCTATTCTTCAATCCTGAGTTTACACTCACTAACTGATTCTAAATTCTCTGGAACTGATGAACTGAGTTTCTCAATTTATTCCATTTACTCATACTTCACATCTTCTTGCGGATGTATGTAGAGTTTGGCGGCAAGTACAACTTTTTTTATATCTTTTTTATCCCTCCAAACATCTATCTCTTCAAGAGAAACCTCTAACTCAACTTGCATATCAACTCATCCTTCAACATCTTCTTCTTTATCAGTGTCGATTTCTTCCTTCTTTTGAGAATTACAAATAACTTCCACCATATCATTTTCCCCACGATATTTGCATTTTTCAATCTCCATATCCTCATCATCCTCAGACTCATCTGAACTATCAAATTCTTGTGAAATAAGATTCTTCTTCTTGGAAAATTTCTCTTGAATTGTTTCTTCCCTTTCACAAATGTAGAATACTTCTTCTTGTGAATTTTGACTTCATCATCATCCTTATCATTATCTTGAAACTTTTTGGGGCACCTTGCCGCAAGATGAACAACCTTTCCACATCGAAATCATGCTAGTGGACATTTCCCTTTAAACTTTCCTTTTCCTATTTGCAGATTTGAAGAAATGAATGAAATCCCCTCATTTGTCTCATATTATTCTTGAGAATATTCAATTGTGAGCTTCTTCATGGCTTTGAATGACACTTAATTGGATTTTCCATTTTCTAAAACATCATTATCATCAGTTCTCACTTCATATGCGACTAGTGTGTTGTGCAGGTTATCTGTTGTCAGCTCTTTTGGGTTTTTATCTTCCAAAACTGAATCTTTCTGACTGAACCAAGGTGGAAGATTTATCAGGATGCGATTTAAAATTTTTATATCTTCAATAACTTCTCCAAGACCTCTCATGTATCCACTACAATATTTACCCAGTCAAATAATGCATCAATAGATTCATTCAGGTTCATTCTCATATCTTCATACTTGTTCCACAACACTTGAAGCTTTTCATCTCTGACCTTTGTATCACCTTCATATATTTTTAGTAGATTTTCCCACATAGCATGTGATGTTTTTCGTGACATCACCTTGGTATAAATAGCATTGGATAGGGATCCCCCTAAAGCATTTATTCCCTTTGTGTCTGCATCCAATTATCTTCGATCAGTGTCTGATAATGCACCACAATTAATATCAGCTGTGATATCATGCATTACTGTTGTAAACACATCCTTTCCCAAAGATTGTAAGTAATGTTGCATCCGATTCTTCCTTAACTAGAAATTGTTCCCATCAAAGATCAGAATTCCTTTATGATTGATGACCTCCTTCTGAGAGAGAAATTAATATCAACCTTTCCCTCTGATACCAATTTTTAGGTCCACTAGGTTAGATACCCTAAGAGAGGGGCTGAATCAGGGTATGACAGATTAAAATAATTTACCCTATTGATCTTTTTTCACCGTTAAGAAAAACTATTTTCTCTCTCCTTCCCATAGAAAATATAGACAAAAATTAAATCATGCATGAGACACAATGATTTTTACTTGGTTCACCCTCACTGGGCTACATCCAAGGAGCATACACCAAAAATGTGTCGATGTAACAAATACACTAAAAGCGCACTACTGTTTAAAAGTTCGAAGCAAACTCACTATACCTCCTAGTTTATAACTACTCACAATATGAAAGCTCACTGCTCTCTCAACAGAAGTGTGATCACTACTTCTTCAGAAGATCCAATCATAGTTTGTAGACCTGTAGGTCTATTCATTATCACTAATGAAATCTGCATCTTTAACAGTTGATATATGCTATGTTGACGTTCAACTTTCACCCATATATGAATCACACCATTCACCAGATATACCAGGCAACCTCAATTTTTACATGCATCCCTTACTGCACCTTGCGCGTAATTCTCTGCCTTTTCGTGAAATTCACTTTTTTCACAACACACCTTTTTCGCACAACACACCTTTTACACGCAACAAATTATTTTACATGCAACAGATTTTACGCACAGCCTCTAAACTGCCTTGCGTGGAATTCTCCACTTTTTCATGAAATTCACTTTTCGCACAAACAGTCTTCTTTTCGTACAACTCTCTTGGGAACTCCAATTTCGCGCAACAGAGCTCAGATACTCTCTACGTCTTGAGCCTCTATGAGTGAGAGTAGTCACTTCATATTTATAGGCCAAATGGAACCCTGCATGAAAAACCCTTCTTCCGCGTGTAATACTCATCGAGCGTGAAAAACACATCTTCCGCGCCACACCGTATATTGCGCCATGCTCCAATTTTTTTGCGCACCTCATGCCTTTTCCAATTTTTGAGCTGCAGATCTTGAAACACCTCTTACTCGAAAAAATTCATCCCTCTATTTCCCGCACCATGCAAATATTTCGCACCATCCTTAATTTTTCATGAACCACACTAATTTTTTGAGTGCCACAATATTTTTCATGCATGTCGCTAATTTTTCTCACCCCACATTATTTTTCGCAGACCACTCCAATTTTGCACGCACCAGCCTTTTCCAAAAACACATCTCTCCATTTTCCAATATTTAGGCCCCATAATTTGGAAAACACTAGAAAATGGTGCCACCTTGTATCTAATATTTTTCATACAACCTCCAGATTGTCCATTCCTTTGTCGAGGTTCTTCATTCAATCATGGATTGTTGAAAGCATCCATTGAACCAAAAAAATCACCATGTAAACCCCCCTTTTCATCCCACTCACACATCATGGTCTGCTTTGTCAACAAACACAACATGGAGGCCCACTTTTTCAACAAACACAATCACTTCAAAAATGATTAGATGTTTCCTTGAGGGATTTTTGTCCAACACCTAATTTTTTTATTCATTTCTTTAATAACAAGTGGATAACACCAACAGATTTAAGGTAAGGGATCCTCTCCTTTTCAATCATAATCAAGATTATTCTCTATGCTATACCGTTTTGTGTAGTAACAAGTGATGGGGTATATTTTCTCACCTTCCCCATACTAACCTAATGTTTTATATGTTATGATAAATCCATTATCTCTCTCATCATGCTCTCTTAGTTACACCTGATACCATGAAGATAAACTGTAATGGATTATATCCAAACTTCCTTTAATCCATTGGGTTGCTCTGTCGTTCTTTTTACCAAAAATGTAGTTGTTTTTAAATTTTATTTAAAACTTATACATTATATTTATTTTCTCAAAAATCATGTTATATGATCCATCTCTCATTCTTTTCCAGGGATATACATGCTTATAAGTGAATCCATCCTCGATTCTTCCCAATAAGGATACTCGTTTTAAAGGAACTTCCTGAATTTTTACCCAATTTCAAGTGCACTATATCCTTTATTTTAAGACACCAGTGTCATTATAAAATAAGTATTTTTATTATTAAAACATTCTTGGTTCAATTCTGGTTTTATATAAAAGAATTTTTTATTTAATATTTTAAAAGATCCATAGTGTTTTCTTTAAAACCGCACTAAAATGTTTTAATGCTAATGTTTCTCAAATACATTTCTTATATATTGTCACTTCTATTTGTTACAAACTACCATGTTATATGCCTATATTACCTTATGAATGTCCATTTATGTTCTAATACCTTTCATTCCTGGATACTTTCATGATACACTCATTGGTTATGCTTTATGTCATGATTTTGGTACCCAATTCTTTCCATGGGTATCCTTATGTTTATGAAGGATTGATTATGTAATATTATTAATGTGGAAAGAATATTTATGTGGTAATAATATTTATGTGGATGGAAAATTCATGGAAATTTTGATATGGGTGCACACAGATTGCAGTCCAATGCATTTGGTAAAGTTAAGTCTCATGATATGCAATGTAAAACAGGATTGGAGGTTAGCCTTGACCCATACTAAAATGAGAAACAAGATTGGTGGTTATCCTTAGACCATAATAAATAAATGTTTTATTATTCTGCCCCATTTATATGATTCCATGTTTATATGATCCCATGATTATATGATATGATTTCATATGTTCCTTGTTTTTTTCATTACATCCTGACTCTTTACTCATGTGCTTAAGATGTATCCTTATGTTCATTCCCTTACTGGGCTTTTTATCTCATCCTTTTGTTCATGAGTTCCTTAGTGTACACTATGTAGATGTAAAGGCTCAAACGAAGTTAGGAGCTCTTTATGGTGATTAAATAAAGAATAGTTTTTTTATCCCCATGTTTTATGTTTTATGTTCCTAGTCTTCCAAGACACCATACATAACAATCCTTGGCTTGTACTCTGATGATTAATTGTGCTTAAAATCATGTAATGTTATATATAAAAGGCTTGGGTCACTATAAGACATGTTAAGTCCAAGTTTCATCAACCATTTAATAAAATTTGGGTATTTTTACAAATGGGTAATCTTGAGAGGTTTTATTGGAGGAACACATTTATCGCTAGAATTCATTGATAAAAAAATAATAAAGTATTTGAGGTAAGACCAAGATAGGGACCAAGATCTGGTAGTAAGGATTTATCTATAAATGTGGTACCTGTTAGTGGAAGGGATACCTAGTGGTGGGGATAGTGGTTAATAGGTAGTATAGCTATATATATCGGATAAGCATTAGGATGTTAGATTATGATCCATTAGTATATGGTAGAGGCAACATATTCATATCATGTTAGAAAACTGATGATAATTAGTTGTATATCATGAGGGTGGGACCGTATGATTCAAGATTTATATAGAGACCAGGGGTCATGTGAGATTTATGTGTGAATCATGAGTGATAAGAAATTATTTTATAAATTGTGATCATTGTATAATTTTATGGGAATATTATAAGATGTGAGTTTGAAAAGAACATTAGATATGATGTGGAAATGATGATGCATCATGGTTTGAATATATGTTTTTAGATGAAAGTCAAACTAAATACTACATTATTATTAGATATTACGTCTATAAGTGAATTTTAATGAGATTAATATGGTGGGTAGTTCCCAAGGAAGGATTCAATGTTTTTTATTTGGGTAATGGGGTAGTACATGTTTTTTTGTGTAACACCTTGAAATTATAAAGTAAAAAGTTCTATTGAATAGCATGTATGACATGAAACACAAAACAAAAATGGTAATATAATATCCCAAAACTCTACTATATATTAACTATTTTAAATAAATTCATAACATGATATTTCTTTTAATGAACACAAAATAGAGATAGCTTGTATTATGCACAAGAACAACCTTCCTCGATAGCTTGTGATACGTACAAGAGAGACCTTCCTCAAAATGTTTTGTTACATGCAAAAATGACCTTCCTTGATAGCTTGAGTTACACACAAGACCATGTTTTTCCAAATAACAATGTATTGTTAAAATATTATTATTTAATATAATATTATGTAACCCAGATGTTATATTAGCAGTTATAAATTGTAACAACTAACTTATGAAAATTTATGGATTATATAAATATAAAATGAAGTTATTGGTTACCAATTAATTAGAAACATAAATAAGAACAAATTGGATATATAAATGGTAGGTACTGTAATGAAGACAGGTCACTGTAGTAGTGGCAGGGTACATTGTGGTACTGTAGTAGGAGGGTACTATAGTAGCACTATTCACATAATGGGCTTTGGGAAAAAATATGGGCTTTTGGGACATGTAATGGGTTAAATTACCATTGGGACTTTGGCCTATGTAATGGGCCTCCCTCTACCTATTTAAAAGAAGTCTTTTATTTTTTTTAATAATAAATGAGGCTTCGCCCCAACCTTTTTTTAAATAACATATATTTTTATAAAGGCAATTTTACATCCTTTTAATGAAGATTGTATTTCAAAACATAATATTGACACTCAAATAAATTTAATTTGATAAAATATATTTCATTTTTGAATTCATAATTTCATAAATAAGAAAGCTTTAATTTTTTGGATCTTTCTGAGAAACTTCATTTTTTGATGAATAGTAAAAAATACTAAATTTTAGTTAAAACACTATCCTTTTGTTTAAAAAATTATTAATGTTAAATTATATTTTAATTTTTTATAATGTAAAATTCTATCAATAATACATATATTGAAATAATTTATTTCATTAGAATCAATTTCACTTTGAAAATGAATATAAAAACTCAACAATCTTTTGAAAATTGTTCTACTAAAACAAGTTACATCGTATATCTACAAGATTAACATTAATATTATTTTTTTATTTGTAAATAAAATTTACAAAAACCAACATAAACTATTTTAGTCATGATTATATTTTTATTCTAATATGATAAACAAAGATTTTGATAAAAGTGAATTGTGAAAGTGATTAAAATTAATTATAGTGATTTAGGTGTAATTAGCCTTAAAAATGGACTATATCTTATATTTATGGGATAAAAAGAATTAGAAACTTGTAAAAAACCCATTTTATGTACATAATTAGGCCATTTAACTTCCATTATTTATTATTAGGTTTTGTATGACTTTTTTTATTTAAGAACAAGTTTACACATAACTTGTTTCCAAAAATTCATTGTGAGTCGTTTTCATTCCCAATAAAAGGCTCTACCTCTCCTCATTCGTCAAATATATAAAGACACTTTGGATTGACAAATATCTACCCAAATATCTCATAAACATACCACCCCTCATAAAGGAAGCCTTCCCTTAGTAATAATTCTATCCATGGAATCTTTTGGTACAAACCAAAAGATGTTACCTAATTAAGAGGTAACATCTTCACTCAATCTCTCAAGTTTCATATCCATTCTCCACCCCTAAAATTTCTTCTTTACATAATTATATAAGAAGAATAGTATCATAAATATTCTAGTATTTTTTTATGTAAATTATTTTACCTACACTTACACACACATTCGTCTAATAGGTAATGAACCAACTATTTCTGTGTATGGAGAACTACTGCCTCATGAAACGATGATTGTTCACTTTTCCATTTCCAACATTCGTGGTTTTCAATTATGTTTAAAAATATGTTTATATATTTTTTATAAATTATATTTATAATTTATTTATTATTTGGAAATTTTTATTTATAACATACATTTATGCTAACATTCCCGTGTAAATATGAAAATTTCGTTTGAGAAAGTGTCGACTACCACCCACTCAAAGAGATATGACTCATCCAGGCCATACAAGGAACATATAAAGGATGGCTGAAAAAATATGTCACATATATAACATATATATTCTAATAGAATTATAATATAAATATTTACCATTTATCTTTCATTATTTTAAAATAACAACGAAATGAAAGTAGCATTCATGCGTATTTACAACCTACGGTCTCCATGAATTGTGTACTTCATTTATAATATACAAATATTATAAACTAATATAAATATATAAATATATATATATAATGGATATATATGATATTAAAATAATTTTTTAAATTATGGAGATTATGAAACCATGATATGTTTAATAATATGTACAAATAACATGTTAAAACAAACTCGACAAGCTAGTAAATTAACAGCCAAAATTGTTAAAATAAACAAAGGATATTAACAAACCAGGAATAAAATATTAAAATATAGTCATTTATGATATCATAAATATTAATATATTTTTATTATAAGTTATTAACTTTTTTAAACCCACTATACAAGAGTATACAGAGCACACAATAGAAAGAGGTTCAAGGTAATATATTCTCATCTAACTTTTTACATCTTTGAGATAAATATCATGTTCACCACATACATATTTTGTGTGGTGTATATAATAACCATGATTTTATATTATATAATTAATAATTTTATCTTCATGTATTCTTAATCATTCATTTAATATCATTCCATCATATGGTTTATAATTTATAATATATGAAAGTGGTATGGGACACTTTGGGATATTTAATGATTAATTTCCTCAAGATTAATACTAATGATCTTTAAATAGAATTTACATACATAGAAATTATATAAAAACTATTCAATAAAAACATTCCTTATTATATGTTAATTCATGACCATTTTCATGTATTATTACCATTTCCACTCTTTGGTACTCAAAGTGTTTTAAAAATGTTTTAATGAAAAACCAACTTTATTTTTCTCTTTAGTTGGAGAACATGATTTATTATATGAATCATGTTTTATTAAAATATTTTAGAAAATAATTTTAAAATGATTTGATAAATAAATTTTTATCCTTTTTTTATTCACTAATTATTTCATAGGAATCTTCTTGTAAATCTCAGAATGACTCTTTTTCAAACATTTTTCCATACAAAAGAAATATTGTTTTTCCCTCATACGACATGTACGGAATTACCCGCCATCTTTACATCAAAGCATAATTTTCATTTTCTAAAGGTTATTTATTAATTTTTTTTTTAAATTTATTTTCAATGAAATAGTTTTTCAAACTTTTTTTTGAAAATAAAAGAATACTCTCCTCAAGAATTTTTTCAAAAGATCTTTTTGTAATATTTCTATTCATCAAAAAAACTACCGTTTATTTTACTCCACATGGAGTATGTTGTATTGATATCATACTTAATCTTCATATGGAGGGTTTATGATTGATTCTACCAAGAATAGTCTTCACATTCACTTACTTGATTATGTTTTTCCCTTGAAATATTCATTTCATATGATCATTCTGCATTAAAATTAATTTAAATATCCATATCATTTTTCATGGATATGATTATTTTCTGAACTGTATACTATTTCTTGAATAGTTTTTACATTTAATTTTATTTGATCTTTTGGGTAAATATTTATACGTCCATATCTCTTACTTCATATGGATATTTCATAAGGCACGTTGTTTAATTTATTATTCGATATATGAGGAATATTTTGGAGTAGTACAACATGGGTGGGGGCCGTTATAGACTCATGGGATAAGTCATTTTACTAGCCTCCATAGATGTGTTTTTACCCTAACTTCAATATAAATTTTTACTAAAAAAACATTTATAGAAATGTTTCGAAATCCTCTAGAACTACTAATAAATCAAACACTATAGCATGTAGAAATATCATTAAAAACCAGATTAAACCTATTGGACACAATAACCTTGTAATATTTCCAAGATAGATCTATTACCTTTTTTATAGATTGATCATAGAAATTAGCATCTTTTTGAGTGTCCATCTTTTCCTACATTCTCAAGAACTCATCCTCACCAGTCACCTTGTTGTTGAAGCCTCTAATCATTTTTATGTATTGTTTGAAGGGTTTTTACCCTACATTTTATAAATCATCTTGTCAGAGGACTTGATGGTAAAGGTAACTTATACCTAGGAAACATGGAATCCAATACTAAATGCATTTCCCTCATTTATATTTATTCATTATTCATCCATGAGATTTATCGTTTAAATATCTATGGATTAATTCCATTTTCAGGCTTCAATTATTATTCATCCATGAGATTTTTCACTAAAATATTTGTGGGTTCATTTCATTTTCATGTTTTGGTTATTATTTTCCCATGATATTTTTCATTGACATATCTATGGATACATTTCATTCCTAATTTATTGACATAGATGGAACGAGTTTTAGTTTCATATATTACCATTTTGATATTTCCAAATCAAGTTATTTGAATGCCATGTGTTATTATTTATTTACATTGCCTTGTTAATTTATTCATATTGATACATTATTTATTCCTCTTCACATTCCCTTATTGAGCATTTAAGATCACCCTTGTTATGTTTATTTCCCCTAGTATTGAAGAAGAATACTATGAAATATATACATGGATTTACTAAATGGATTAAATTTACCCTCAAAGTTATTTATTTTGATTATAGATAGATGGGAAAAAATATGTTGTGATTAGGGAATTATTTTTTAGTAAAATAATCATGCATGTATAATTTTTTCCAAGCCTACTAAACAGATCGGTCCTTTGGGGAGTTATTCCCTATAATCATGCTAATTTAATTAGTAGTAGAAACTTCCTTGGGGATATCTGGGATGGGTCTCTACAGTTGGTATCAAAAGAAGTTTAGTAGAAACCTTGGGAATGAGATTTAGGAAAACCAAATTTATCGAGCATATATTTACAGTAGAATATGAGGATGAGTATAGATGGAAACAATATAATGTTGTTAAATTATATATTATGATGTACTCCTGTAAAAAAATTAGTGTCTGGATACTACAAGTTGGTGTAGTTCTGTAATATATATACCTAAGAGTAACAACTCATACAAGGTGTTTTGGTCCGGACTTGGGGAAAACTTGTATACAAAAATGGGCCTTACTACACACCTGGTTTGACACTCTTGAGGGATATGTAATGAATAATTCACATTTTATTTACAACCAATTATGAAGTATTTGGATATATAATAAGTAACCATTGTTAAACATAATGTTTTTCAGATTGAAGATAAGTTGTCAGGATTTATAAATCTTATAAATGATGTTATGGATAAACCCTAGATTAATGAAGGACCTATTAGGAAAATAAATGGATAAAGTATTTAATATCTTGACCCATATCACCACTATGATAGTGGTCAGACTAATCACCACATGACCTCAAGTGCACCTCCATGTACACCAGAGGTTGCAGAATAGTAGCGAGGGTGTATGGATAGTTAGTGTGGAGACTATGCCCTATTATTAGAGTTTCACAATGGTATAATATTTTAATAACAATCATCATCAGAATCAGTAACACATAATTGACTAATTAGTGGAAGAAGACTTGGATATAACTGAAAAAAAGTAGAAAATGCCAGTTTATACAATAGATGAATGCATAACAAGTTATTTATAAATTCTTGAAAGTATTATATAGTGAAACATGATTTTAAATATGGTACAAAAAGAAAAGAGAACAAATCCATACAGGTGATCTCTTTGAGCATCTCGAGCTCTAGCTTGGTCCTTTTCTCCTAGCTCTAGGTACAAGTAATACCAAAAAAAATCATGGTCCATAGTACTGCAAACAAGAAAGGTATAATAAGGTACTCGAGTGTAATGGTGGCCCAAGTAGGGCATGTGATATAAATCATAGTAGGTCAGCACCACCGGTGTCTAGCCCAATCTTGATAGTGTGGAATAAATTAAACAGTGTGTAGACATGCATAAATAAAGAAAGAAGAACAATGTAACCAAATACTCAACTACCTTCATCATCCCTCAACAAGTGTCTAAACATGTAATGAGTTCATTCAATAAGTATTTTCCCTTTTATGTTAACAAGTCACATGTGGTATAGAAAGTGATGAATTCACCTCATGATATCATAGATAGTGAATATTGTAAGATGTAATAAGGAAACCTGTAATAAAAATTGATAATAGTGTTCCATGTATAGATCTATGTAAGTGTAGACCTTAAGGGTATCCAACTCAGTATTAACTATATCCTGTAAGGGGGGAATATTTTAATCTAAGAAATTCCTCAATGAGGTACACTATCAAGTCCAAGGAGTTCATCCAAGGTAAAATAGGGCTAAGTAGAAACTGGCCCCAATGGGATTTAACCATGGAACCTACTTGTCATCACTAGATCCAAGGAGTGTATCCAAGGAATCCTTCTTGTTAATTCTACATCCAATGATCATATCCAAGGCATCATGTTTGGTCCAAGACTTTCCTTTCATTAGTGAGACAAGGCCATGTAGCTTGAAACCATTTATTCATTCTATTTATGGAATTTTAAAAAGTCAATGTTCATTCCACTACCTTCCATTAACATGGTAAGGGGTGATATGAAAATGAAAAATATTATTCAATTAAATTGTATATATCTATGTCATATACTAATATTCTTGAAAATTTTCATTACACATTTAATTATCAAATTGAAACACATACCTTTGGATGGTAAATTGGTGAGCATAAATGGTATGAGCCTTTATGAAATTCACAATTCTAAAATAATACATTTAATATAGAAAATCTTACCCTTAAAAAGTTCAAGCTTAGGCACACCCAAACTATGGCCCAAATGTGTCAAAACACTAAACAACAATTTAGGTGAACATCACACATGGATAAATACAGTTTTAAACTAGGACATGCACTAAGGTGGTGCCTTGGCCATTAATTATATTAAAAAGGTAGATATGTTTTTCAAAGGAAAATTGGACTATTTTATAAACATTCCATATTTCAATACAACATAAATGCAATATGAAAAACCCATATGACAAGACAAAACAAGTATGAAACCTAATCACTACTTTTCTCTTAAAGAAAGTGCACCTCCATTGGAGGGGTTTTATTATAAAATCATGATATTGTTTATCAAAAAAATATTACATTTAACATTCAAATCATGAAGATGCTAAATTCACATTTACTAGTAATTTAATCCAAATACCCCACTAAATGAATTAAAGTCTAATAATAGTGTAGCAAGCAATTCATTTAAGAACCTATAATATTTAATGGCTAACAAAGAGACCCTACCTCAGGGTGGAACCAAGCCATCCACAACAACTCTTGGAGATTTCAAACTAAAGGATGATACTCCCCCACTGAGCATACTCACCATCAAATACATGAAATGCAACCTAAACCAATGTACACACATGCATGGCTATGAGAAAGATCAAGGGGATCCTCGCATATATGCTTATATTCATATGTTAGTATCCAGTCACCTAAGCATTCATATTTATATATATTCACGGGAACACATAACCCTATACATGTATAATCACTGATATACATGATTAAAAATGTAATGGGAGAACCCACATATATATATTTACTTACCTATACGCATGCAGGAGAGTCGCCTTAGACCCAGTGACTCGAAACCACATGGAATTGTTCAATGCATTACAAGATAATTAATATGATCCTTAAAACCATTAAAGACCCTAATTTAGAGGGTGGAAAAAATAATCAAGGATAAATACTCACCCTTTATGAAACTGGTTGACCGAAATGAGGCGAACCGCATAGCCTTCTATGGTGGTTGCCGGAACAAGCGTCAACATGCCCCAAGAGATCACCTGTATGACCTTCCATTATAGGAAAACCAAAAAAAGACATTATCCTTAATCCCAAGGTTTATCCAAGATATGTAAGGAGATAGGGAGTCCAAATATCAGCTGAAAAAAGAGAGGACAAGTGAAAGGAAGTCTTACGATGATTATTCAAATAAGAATCATGAAGAAGTTGGTCGAACCAATGATCTGAGAGGGAGACGGGAGAGTGGGTCGAGCACACAATGAAGGGGGATCCCCCTTGGATTGCATCATGGTAGTATGAGGAAGGTGTGGTGAGGCTTGAGTGTTTTAATTTTATTTTTTAAACACACCCGTCAGCACAGTTTGACCCACACGGTTTCCCAAATCGTATGAAAACTGTGTGGTGTCTACTGCCTCCAGGACACACCCTACATGGGTTAGGCGCATAGTTTATAAATCCCAGAACAACCCATGCGCAAATACACTACACCCCCCAAACATGGATGCATGGATACCTAAATTAGGCCATACAATTTTATCAAAACTGTGTGCCCTCTAAAACTTCTTAATACATCACCTTTCAGGGTATGGAACTCTTGAAAATCCTTGATCCATTGGGAAATTTCTCAGGGCTTCGCCCATGCTAAAAAAAATCACTTAGGAGTGATCCGACTATCAGAATCTTGTTCTGAGGTCCATTTTAAAACTGACCCATCCAAAAATGAAAAAGTTCTATAACATTTGTATTTTAGTCCAGTTCAAAAACACATGATTCTATAATATACCAACCTTAATAACTTCTCATCCCTAATATTCTTTTAGAAACAACATAAACATAACTCAACATGCAAGGTTCAGGAAGTATCATTCAAACGATTTCATTTCTTTCCAATTTCCTGATGCACCTTAAGCATTTACTATGAATTCTACACTTCAGCCTTTACAACCTAAGAAAACACTCAAGGATCAACATATATACCGGAACGAAGCTTACATGAGCCCATTTAGATAGATACAGTATCACATCATTATCTTGGAGGAAATTTTACCAATGGTTCTCCCCACCATAGGTGTTAAAATAACGAAGGGGTCAAACCTAATCCACGATAACTCCACCCTTGAAATTTCCTTACAATGAAGATTATTGAGCATTTTTATGATGGTACTCACATTAATTAATTAAAAGGGAATGGTAAATTCCCAATTGACTTAACCGAAACTAGCCACATAAGCTTTCTCATAAGATACTTCTCACCTCGAAACCACAATTTCCTTAAGCTGGCGACGTGATTTAAAAAGTATCCTTTCAATCGAAAAAATTGAACTAAAATAAGAGAGAAAGAGTCGATCCATATGGAAGATGTATCTTGAAGATGTCTAGCTTAGGTGGCTGACACAAAACAAAAGGAACCACTAGATTCCGTGAGTGTGACCAAGGCTTTCTTATGTGGGAAACTAAGAATCACTCAAGACTTTCCAAGCCTTAATAAAAAACATGAATTAGTGTGTAACTCTAAAAAATATCATCTGAAAAGATCAACAGCTTTTATAGATTTAGAATGGTGTAATAACGACATTCTATTAGTGAATCTAGGAAGATGAAAAGATATGGGATATGGTGATATCTTAGGAAGTGTACACTAAAGGGATTTAAACAGTCTCTAGCCAACACACCTACCTACTGAAAATAAAAATGGCTGAACCTCTATTGGGAGACTACAATAAGGGACTCAGATTCACCTGCCAATGAACCGTCACTACTTGAACCCATGCCTTTATAACCCAAATTCATTATGTGACTGTTCAAACATTACCATTTATTCTCATCCCAAGACAATAAATTTTAGTTGATATTTGACACATAGTGAACCAGATCAAATTTTTGTTGTTGAGAAAGCACTAACATATAACAATACTAGAAATCCTCAAAGGAATTCAAGTATGATGGAACAATTACCAATGCTCCTCTTAGGTGTTACCTCTACTTGGAAGGGAACATTTAACAAACTCACCAGGACACTACCCACCTTAGGAGTGTCTTATATTAAATGTAACAAAACTACCCACTCATAAGTGCTCTAGATCATAATAATGAGACCGGCGGGTCAAAACACTCTAGTCTTCTGAGATCCATCCCGAACAATAGGATGGAACTGATTATTTAATTTTAGACCACTGTACTATGAAGAAAACCATAGATCGTTCTCAATATCAAAAGGGTTTTATTCTATATTTTTATTGCCTCTTACAACTATCATCCTAGACAATGCCATAACTAGTTTTCTGTCACTAAGAAAGAGAGGGGGTCATACGACCTACAAGCATCCAACCATGCCTGAGGAATGTCTAAACTGGTGAAAACAAGCACTAACTAATTCTCAAACCCATAAAAAGGTTATGAAAAAAATGGACACCCATCTGAAAACGGTTTTCACTTTAAAACTACAAGTCCTACTAGGGACTACGATACCAGAATGACACTAAAAATCATGAAAGCTCATGGTATAAGCAAGGCACGAAAGCTATAAGGGTCTACCTACCACGTTCTATCCCCCCTTAGGATAAAAATTTCTACCATAAAATGATGTCACAATAATGGATACCACTAGGCTTAAAATCTGGTCACCAAGCCCATGCTAAAGAATGGAATGCCTATAGAAAACCCTCATGTTTTCTCTCCAAGGTAACTCAAATTTGAAACTAAACTTTCCCTTACATGAGGGTCTTACGCAGAGGACATGAATACATGTTCCATTTACAAGACCTTTATATTTAATCACATTTAATATTTAATATTCAAAATATTTAATCAAAACACCATGTACCAATTTTCTAAACAATCACAAGGTACATGATTTTTAACTAATTCCCCAAGGATAAAATAGTAATGTTTTATAATTCCCCATTTTTAACCAATAATCATATATTAATATCCATCATAAATTAGATAATTTATCAAAATAAATTCCTTTAAGAAGAAAAGTTGACCTAAAAGGGTCCCATTTTAACCAACATGGGTTCTATAGAATGCAACAAAATTGTAATCACAAAAATTATTAATTTTCAAAAACCAAATTTTTGACCTCATAAAAACATTCCCCAACTAACATAATTGGGTCCAATTTCATTTTTTCTAAAAGCTAACAATTTTATTTCAGATCAAAGTTAAACCTATTTTTTATTTATAAGGATTTCACAAAGAATCATTCTATCATATTTAATATGGTTTTCAATTTACCAATTCATTTAATGACCATACACTTTAGGGATTAAAAATTGGACCCCACTAATCAATACCAATATCAATTCATAATCCAAAATGATCAAAGACAATAGTAAAAATTATATGAGTGGCCACATACCAACATACAAGAAACCCATACACTTTAAATGTTGTCATTTGGATCCCTTCAGTCAAAACCAACTTACTTTTGTAATTTAATTTTTGCAGCACTTTTACAATGGTTCAATTATATAGTTAACTTTTTTGCAGCTATAAGGCACCCATAAAACTTGAAACTAAAAACCATCACCCACCATAACAACTACCAATACACTTATCACATGAAACCATTTACATATATCAATGTAAGTAAGCATGTCACTACAAGTAGATTACATTGAGAAATAAGTTGAAGTTACATAAGCATGGAATTTTAATCCCTGGAATATGATATAACAAGAAGTAAGAACAGAATGCATGCTAATGTATGACCTAAATAGACATAAATCTAAGAATGTCTTATCAAAAATTCATATACTCATACATAGCAGAAAAAATACTAACATAACTACATGGTGGGGAACATATGCATGAAATTTGAATTTCTAAGTGCCTAATATGATGCACGTAATGAAACCTCCATGCATATCAGTCCAAAGAAATTTCCAAATTTCAAAATCAATGATTAGTGGAAAACACACCAGTCACCCAAGGTGAAATTATATAAACTATAACGTCGAACAACATAAATAGCATTCCTAGTCCATGCCATATGGTCATTTACCATTCATGGGGTGATCCGTCCTAAGAATGGATATTAACCAAGCACCGACGCATTCCTAGTATCTTGTATACTAAACCAAAATAGTAGGAAAAAAGGAAAAAAATCACCGATGATACCACATTGTAACTTCTTGAAAAAGATCACCACTAAGACAGTGGCAGGGCCGGTCACCACATGATCTCAAGTGTGCCTCCACATAAGTTAGAGTATGCCGACTAGCGGCGATGGTGTAAGTATATTTATTAGGGAGACTATACCCTCTTATCACAATTTTGAAGTAGTATAATAGTGTAATAATAGTCAAAAACGGAAGATGTAATGCATAATTGACTGAGCAGTGGATGACATATTTTATATAACTGAAAAAAAGTAGAAAACACCATTTTATACAATAGATTAATGCATGACATGGTATTTGTAGATTTTTGAAAATATTAAATAGTAGTACATTATTTTCAATGTGGTACTGAAAGAAAAGACAACAAAGCCCGATGGGTGATCTCCTTGAGCATCCTGAGCTCCAACTCAGTCCTTTTCTTCTTACTCCATGTACAAGCAATACAACAAACAATCATCATCCATAATCCTGTGAAAAAGAAAGTTATACTTGGGTACCCTATTGCAATGTCAACTTGAGTAGGGCATGAGATATAAATATCAGTAGGCAAGCACCAGTAGTGTCAATACCAATCTCAATAGTTTCCTATATATTAAATAGTGTGCAGGAATGCATAAGTAAAGTAAGCAGTACAATGTAACTAATTACTAAAGTACATGATTAATCCCTCAACCGATTTCTAAACATGTTACATGTATTTTCTTTAACTAATTTCTATTTTATGTTAATAAGTCTTGTGAGGTATATCCAGAACTAGAATAACCTCATGATATCATAGATGGTGAAGGTTCTAAGATATAATAAGGAAACCTATAATAATAATTGATAATAATGTGCCATGTTTTGACCCATGGACGCGTAGACCTCAAGGGTCCCCAATTTTGCAATAATTATAGCCTAACATGGGGTAATAGTGTAATCCAAGTAGTGTAATCTAAGGAATTCCACAATGAGGTGTAGTATAGAGACCAAGGATTTCATCAAAGGTAAAATGTGGCTAAGGATAGATAAGGACCAATGGGAATTAACCATGGAACCTTCTTGTCAATGCTGGATACAAGGAGTGTGTCCAAGGCATCCTGTTTGTTAATGTTTGATCCAAGGAGGGTACCCAAGGCACCCTCTAGTACTACATGAGGGATCCTATGATGTCATTCCAAAATTCTAAAGTTAGAAAAAGATTGGGTTCTAATTGGGTATCAACCTAAGAAAGTCATGTCCTTGAATTTAGAATCGGGTCCTCTAGTGCTCGAGGCATTATTCGATTAGAATCCAAGAAAAGCTTGATTAGTCCATTAAAATTTAATAATTTATTCATGTAATATTCTGTTTTGTTTTATTCCATTCCTTCCATTAGTGTGGAAAGGTCAAGTAGCATTGAAATAATTTATTTATGGGTTCAAGCCTTGCCTTCCATTACCATGGAAAGGTAAAGTTGCATTGCAATCAATTATGAATCAAAAATTAATTATTATGTACATTTTTTCCAAGCCTTTCCTTTCATTAGTGTGATAATGACAAGTAGCATGAAACTGTTTATTCAATCCATTTAAGGCGTTTTCAGAATTCAATGTTCATTATGATACCTTCCATTAACATAGAAAGGGATTCAATGAATGTACGACCTATTATTCAATTAAATTTAATATGGATATCTCATATACTAGTATTCTTTCCAATTTATAGTACACATTTGATTATCAAATTGAAACACTTACCTTAGGCAGGTCTAGTGGTGAGAATACATGTTACGGGCCATTATGAAATTCAAAATTCTAAAACAATCTATTTAATATTGGAATGAATTCCCTTAGAAAGGTTATTCCAAGTCACACCCAAACTTTGGCCCGAATGTGTCAAAACAGTAAACAACATTTAAGGTAAACATAACACATGGATAAATCCAATTTTAAAATCATACAAGTACTTATGTAGTTCCCTGTAACATTATTATTTTAAAAAGGTCAATCTTGTTTTCAATTTCCATTAGGGCTATTTTCTAAACATGCCATATTTCAATACAAAGTCAAGGAAATAAGAAAAACCCATACGACAATCCAGACAAGCATAAAATCCAAATCACTACTTTTATCTTCAAGACAATGGACCTCTATTGGATTGGTTTTATTATAAAATCATGAGATTGTTTATAAAAAAATAATTTAGTACATTTAACATTCAAATCATGATCATTATAAATTAACATTTAATGGCCATCTAAATACTTCACTACAAGAATTCAAGTCTAACAGTAGTGCAGTAAACAACTAATTTATGAATTTATAAAATTTAATGGCATGGAAAGGGACCCTACTATAGGGTGAGACCAAGCAATCCACTATGGATTTTGAAACTTTCTAACTAAAGGCAATTGATCCCCCATTGAGCATGTGCCCCTTCACATTAATGAAAGGACACCTAGCCCCGATGCACACACCCTTATGTCCACGAGCATGTGCAAGGTGATCCTCATATATATGCTTATATGAATATGCCAGTCGCCACTCACCAACTCATTCATTTTTATATATATTAATGGTTTCACCTATACCTATACATGTATAATCACTTCCATGAATGATTATAAATGTAATGAGGGAACCCACATATATATATTTACTGACCTATGAACACGTAGGCAAGTTGCCTTAGACCTGAAGACTTGAAACCCCAAGGCAGTGTTCAACGCACTACAAGATAATTAATATGAACCTTAAAACCATTATTATCTCAAATTTAGAGGTTGTGAAACTAAGAATCATGGAGAAATAATCACCTCGAATGAAACCGGTTGACTGAAATAAGGTAAGACATGTCTCATTCGGTGGTTGTTACCATAACACGCATCATCTCACTGTCACGACCCATCCTTGGGGCCCATGCCGTGACTACCCCAAGCCCGCCTTCCATAGGCCAAGGGCTTGTGACTAGCACCAAAGGCGTAAATACCGATAAAAAGGGAAGGTATTGCCTGTATGATAGTAAACAAACACAATAGAGTACGCAAGCTGAAGTAATAAAAAATTAATATTGAATACAAGGTAAGTGCTAAAAGGTAAATGGGCCAGAATACAAACCCAACTGAAAATTATGGTACAATTGAATGTCTAGTACAACAATAGAAAATTAAAATAGCAATAATAGCCATCCTCCGAGAATCCCACCTGAAGGGTTGGTACATATGGTCTCCTCGGTACCTCGGGTCCATCCGCCCACTCCGTGTACATCCCGCCAAGAGGTCCACCTCCGGGTACCGTCCAGCTCCACAAGTCGCTACCACGATCAGTGTTGTCTGTCATCTGTATCCAACACAACGTAGTGCAGACATAGCCCGTGTAGGGTTGAGTATAACATTACTATGTAGGGACCCCGAGACCCCCAAAGGTCTCCCTGAATACAAAAAGGATAAACCACAAAGAAAAGATACAATCATGAAGTATCAACCAACTCTACTTAGGTATATGCCCATACATATACCTCTGTTATCAATCCCAATTCGGCCCCAACTCTCGAGCCCAAGCACAACCCAGTCCACACAAGAATGATGTCAATCACATCGATGACAGTGATTGAAATTCAAGACTCAGCTCACACAGGTATACATCTTTTGTAAAGTGATAAATATGATCAGATGCAGTCCCTGATTCATCTAAGCTGGCAGACCTAGGTAGGAAACTAGTCTAGCTAAGCTATAACACCCCGAGATTTTATGAAAAATATTATTTTAATTTCATTGATGTCTTCTGTTAAACACTACACTACGTTTAGCATGTACTATACACAAAATTGTATTAGCTTGCAGTATACTTAACACTATTCTAGTCTCATATTACACACAATTTCAAGTTTTTTTTGTGGAAATTATTCTACGCAACATTAAGTATAGATTTTTTAAATGTATAAATGAAATAAGTTTTTATTATGTTATACGCAACCCCAAACAGATCTTTCACTACACACAACCCTAACTTGGCTTCTTTACATGCAATCCCAACCTTCCACGATAGCATGTGTTGTATGTAAAACCGAGTTTGACTAAACAACGATATGTTATTAAAATATTATATAAACTATCCATTATAAATAGTAATACCCACTTTTTTAAATTTTATCTTTCCAAATGGACTTCATTTTTGGATTCGAAATATCGAAATTATCCTAGGGTGAATTTTTGGTATTTTTCTGAAAACTTTCAATTTTTGATGAATAGTGAAAACACTAGGTTACTATTTAAAAACCGACTTTTTATTTAAATAATTATTTATTTTATTGAAATTTATTTTATGTAAAAATTGATACATAATACCTATATAAGTTCAATTTAATTCATTGAAGTCATTTTATAATAATTTTAGATATATAAAAATTTTATTAAACCTTTCACCGTCTTTTACCCACCTCCTAGAAGAATTTGAAAATTTATATAAAACTTAATTTTACCACTTCAGTGACTATAATTTAGAAAATATGAGAGACACGGTTAATATCAAGGAGTAAAATTTTTTTCAATAAGATAAAAATAATTTTTGGTGAATAGTAACATTTTACTTTTATTTACCACGATTTAAAGTAAATAGGGAAATTAAGGGTACAAATGATATTACTATTACCCTAAAACATGTCCAAATTCTATTGGATAAGTTTAATTCGACCAAAAACAACCTCAAGAATAAAATATTTCCCTTTAGGTGCACTTGGATTAGATTAGGACATTTATTAATATTTTATTTAAAGAAGAGTTAAAATGGTTAAATTCAATGTTTAATAACTAAAAAATTTTTAGTATAGGGTTATACATAAGATAAATTCAACTATAAATATTCATTAGAAAGATGAAAATATTTCCTACATAATGGTATTTTATTTATAATTTTTAGACATTAAATAATTTAATTTATTTATGACACAATTCTAATACAGTAATTATCGAAATAATAAAATATTAAAATAATTGATATTATAAACACCCAAATAAATGTAATATGAGACTTTTTATGAATTAAAATACTTTTATAGGTTAATATGACATGTTAGTATTTATTTAATAAACTTTTTTCTAAATAATCACGCTCTTATGATTTTCACAAAAATCAAGCAGTAAATATTGTCAAAATTGACATAAAATAGTTTTTAAAATAAATATTATATTATTAATTGTTATTTTATTCCTAAAAATCTAAGGTTTGGAACAATGACTTAGATAAGGATATATATATATTAATAATGAACCACTTGTGGTTCTTTTGGATTGTGATAGTAATTTTATTAACCATATAGTGTAAGAAAACAAAAAGATACACTAAAAGTTAAATTATTTAACATAGAGTTAAATCTAAATGATAAGGATAATATAGTAACCTAAAATTTTCTAAAACCTATTTGTTGAAATTATTTCGAACCATACCCACCTTATCTTATAAATAAATAAATTTTGAGCAATTATAAACCGAATATGACTTTATTATAAAATAATATTTTATGTTTTTCCTAAAGTGCCCCTCTCCTCCCTTATAAAAAGGGCACCCCTTCCCTCTTCTCTTAACACCCTTTTGAGCCTTTAATCTAGACCAAACCCTACCAATTTCCCTTCTCATATTCCCTAGAAACATTAAAGAGGTTCTGGTCTCCTCAAAAGACCAACCCTAGTGCCTTAAGATGAGGTTAATAAGAGGTGCGTCAAAGAAAAGGTAATATCCTTTACCGATTCTTTCCAATTTATTTCTTCTTCTACTTCTTCTTTTCTATTTGTTTAATAATAAATTAATAACATAAGTATAAATAATATACTTATATGTTATTATAAATATTAAACAACACAGTTTCACCTTCTATCCATCCTATGGAAAACTAAATCACCGTGCGTGCGTACATACGGAATACCGTCTCCACACTGTGGTGTAATCTATTTTCGACCACCACCTTACTTGGATGGGTATAATGGTGTAAATAAATAAATATATATGATTATTTTAATGTGATATTGACTCTGAAATATTATACATACGCTTAAACACAATTCCACGATCATGGGAATGATATAATCGCTCGTGCGTACGTACGGAATACCGTCTCCATGACACGATGAGATTCATTCTCCATGTTAACCATTCAGGAATGATTATAAATTATATATAATGAATAATAATGGGATATATGACTTAATAATGATACTTTATTTATGTGTATATATATATGTATTTCATCTACTTAATTCCATTCAATTCAATAAAGAAACGAAAACAGCGTTCATGTGTACGTATGGCCTACCGTCTCCATGAACGATGTATTTCAATACATTTATTGATCTATCATATATATATATGTATATGATGAATATATATTATATATAAATCATTTTTTACATTTTTTAATTAAGTAAATCAGGATATACATAATAATATCAAGAACAAAAATTTGAAACACATACAATAAATGAAACGATTTTACCCAAATCACTGCTTTTATATCGAATTTACAGAAGAACGGGTAATATAAAGTCATAAGTAAACTATATATGATATCATAAAAATAAATATTATTCCTTAATAAGTCAATGAAATTATTTAAATAATTATACAGGAGGTTCGGATACATACGAAGCATATTGGACATAAGGTAATGGATAATTTTTCAAATCTCATTTTTATCCGAGATTGCTTATACGTAAGTATTTACAGGGGTTATATTTTTCTTCCATTCTGATAAAATGTTATCAATAAAGTGTTTAATATTCTTCCATGTATGTTTAATTTCATTTTTACCCCACTTTTACTTTTACTTTGTGTTATGGAAGGAATCATTCTTTTATTTACCATACGAGGAACGTTTTTGACTTTTCCAACAAAAGTACGCGAACAATGTTATTGTTTAACTTATACGACATGAATGGATTTTTACGGTTTTATAAAGCCTTATTTTCATGAATAATAATTTAAATGGTTTCATTAATATTTTCATAAAAATAATTTTCTTTTAAAATTGAATGGCATTTTGTGAAAAGAAAATAATTTTGAAGAAGAAAGGATATTTCCCCCAAGAATTTATTTCAAGTATTTTATCAAAACCATTTTCCATCTATGATGAAATTATTTTATATGTGTTTGTTTTAAGTATAATGTCTCTATGATTTACATGGTTTCACTTTTCTTATGATGAAATATCCATTTGTTTTATATGGATTTTGTGATGATGGGATGATGTTTATGAAACCCATTTTATTATTTGGGTTATGATGAATATTTTAAGTTTATTTTGTGGCACAAGTAAGAATGATTTAATTATGAGATGGGTGGGACCTATATCTCCCTCCAATGCATTGGTTAAATATTTCTATCTCATGAGATAGACATGGATGGAATGGTAAGTTAATCTGGTTCAGTAATACAAGACTGGAACAAGGAGTGAACTTGATTCAGAATGGGGCTTTGTCCACTAAGATGGTCTTGGTAGAAATGCCTTGGATACTATGTAAATCATATCATGTGGTTAATGGTTTCCACAATAAAATGTTTTATTACCATTCAATTTTATCATGATTGATGTTCCTTTATGATATATTCCTTACGTACTTCTCAGATTTATGACTTTGCTCAAGATTTTGATGTTTAGATTTTATGTTCAGGCTTTTCCATTTAAATGTTTATGGATTGTTTTATGATCTCTATGTTTACCCTTACTGATCATTTGAGATCACCCTTTTTATGTTTTCTTTTCCCCAGGATATAAAGAAAGGTTTTAGGTAAGAATACCAAAAGGGGAAGATCTTTATGGGAGATTTTGAAGATCATTCACCGTGATTAGAAAATTGTGTTCCGAGTTTCCAAAGACACTAAAACTATTACGTTCCATTGGTGTCTATTTTTGTTATGTATTAAGTATTTCTCAAAAGTAATTTATTGTCTATGTACATCAAGCTTTGGGCCTCTACTGTTGGTATCAGAGGAAAGGTTTAGTCAACATTTGGAAGGTAGGATGCGAAAACTTTATGTGAGATCCCTAGAGATATTTCTAAGGTATGTCTAGGGATATCCCTAAGGTTAAGTATAAGTATAGGTTATAATCCTAGAATTACGGTAAAAATATTAGAATTAACCCTAAGATGTTATATATTGAAGGTACTCCCCCTTTATTATGTTGTTTTCCCTAGAATTATTTTTGCCTCTCACACTATTCCTTTTGGGTTTTAGACGATGGTTGGAACCTGAAGGAACCGTGTTGATCAATATAATGTACGATGCAATGATTGTCCTCCTGAACAAACCTTAGTTATAGGAGATGCAGTGAAAAATCTTATTGCTATGCTTACACAAGAGATGAATCATTCTAGACTTCCAAATGTGCAGAGACGAGAACAATATTCTATTGAGTCCTTCATGAGGCAACGCCCACCTTCTTTCAGTGGGTCTACTGATCCACTTGTTGCTGAACAATGGATCAGTACCATTGAAAAGATATTTTCCATAATTCACTGTTTGGAACATGAAAAAGTCATTTTGGCTATTTTCTGTTTAGAAGGTGAAGTAGATCAACGGTGGACTCTAATTAAGAATATGAGGCCCCAAGAAAAAATTGAATCCATGGAATGGGTTGAGTTCAATAACTTATTTTTCAATAAGTACTTCCCTCGTATTCTTCGAACAAAGATGGAAAAGGAGTTCGTTGAGCATAAGTAGAAGTATGATGAATCTATTGGTATATACGAAGCAAATTTTACAAGACTTGCAAGGTATGCATCTGATTTTATCATCCAACCTGAATGTAAAGTTGATCGATTTTTCAGTGGCTTAAAACCAAGTCTTCTAAGGGAATTATCTATAAGAGACTTCAGTAGCTATGAATAAATTGTGCGTTGTGCTATCAAGGTAGAAATGGAAGTTGGTGTTACATATCCATCTCATGTTTTTGACAAGAAACTAAATATGGAGTTCAAGGAGAAATCTCATAATAATGGTGAAAAGAAGATAAATGTTTCTTTATGCTCAAAGTGTGGAAAAAAGCACGGTGGAGATTGTCTTAAAGGGACTAGAAAATGTTTTATGAGTGGAAAATAAGTTCATCGATTAGCTGAGTGTTGAAGTAATGGAAAAAGGGTTTCTAATTATGTGAATAAATAAATGACTATAGAGAATGCACCACCAACAGTTCAATGCTTCAAGTTCAAGGAAATGGGTAATTATGCTAATCAATTACCTAATACAAGGGTTAATGATGATAAATGTGAGAAACCTCTTAAAGAAAAGGACAAAGGGATGTCACATGTGATCACTATTTGCAATATTGAGTATGAAAATGATGTAGTGGAATGATTATGTGTTTATGTAAAGGGATTCCAAAATAATGTTGTGGAATCACATTTATAGTATTGTGGAACATTGGAATATCTATGTAATGGTTTATTGTGGTTTTCAATAATTATATGGTACCGATAACCATGAAAAGTGATTTAATTATTTTTGGAAATCAGATGAAATGTGCATAATTAAGGGATAAGGAGAAAATAATATGTATAATAGTATTCATGACCTCATGACTGATATAAGGAAACAATGATATCATGGTTTGAATATATAGATATTTTGGGATTTTGGTATGTGGAAAGAGTTAACTTTTGACAGCATTCATGTTTTCACTAAGATTCAATGAGTATTCATTTTTCCAGAGAATACATGATTAAGGTATTCACATGTTTGGAATGTGATCAAAAAAATATATCTTTTGATATACGAGGGAAAAATGATGGTATTCAGATGCTTGTTATATAACCTTTTTTGTAATCGTTCTGTTTATACTATGAGTTTGGAAATAATTATTTTGGATAATCCTAAAGATTGGAAAGGATTATGTTGAACATAAGTTAGTATTGTTTAAGGATATAAATTTTTTTGATATTATTGATAGAATGTTATAATAGTGTAGTTTAAGAAAAGGGACAACCTACAGAATGGGCAACAACCCATCGCGTCAGACAAGGATGCGGGAATTGAACCAACAACCAAAGTGCGAGAGGACTTTATCGCCTACCACTATCCTACAAGAAGTCCCTGGTTAGTAGAAACTAGTTTTATTTTATTAAGCGCTATTATAGATGAAGTATAAGTCAATTTAACAACCATATATGATTAATCTCAGCATAGATGGACTTCTGTATATTTGATAAATTGTTCTAAACTTTTTGCGATAGAAATAGATGGAATGACCTATCATTCTATCGCATAATCTTCTAACACTTCACAGAAGACAAATTCAACTTCATTTACTTAAGAGATGAAGAGGAAATTGTTCTAGGCACGAGCAACGGTGATATTGTACCAAAATCAAGTATGTATTTATTTTAATTCAACAATTCTTCAACTTTAGGGAAATGATCTTGAAAACAAAAATGTTGTCCTAGTGCTCTCACATCTGATGAATCGGATGGTACCTTAGATCATCAATAATTTAAGGCTTTGTTACTGTTGGCTTTTACATAGCCATGTCCTTTACCACTCTTCATCAAAAGTTGATGGTTATATTTCTCTTCCATATCCATATTTTCACCTATGTTCTCCTATGTGGAAACCCAGTGATTAGTTAATTTGGGTAACCATTACGTTTCATACTTTAGTTTTTAAGGTCAAGGTTTGTTATTCTTTTTTATGATGTGGGTTTATATTAAAGAAACTTTCAAGTATTAAACCATTTATAACCCCGATGAATTTTGAGGGAGAAATTCATTTTAAGGGGGGTAGAATGTAACACCCTGAGATTTTATGAAAAATATTCTTTTAATTTCATTGATGTATTCTATTAAACACTAAACCAAGTTTATCTTGTACTATACGCAACATCGTATTAGCTTGCAGTATACACAACACTATTCTTGGCTCATGTTACCCACAATTTCAAGTTCGTTTTGTGTAAATTATTCTACACAACATTAAGTATAGATTTTGTTTAATGTATAAATGAAATAATTTTGATTATGTAATACACAACACCAAAAGGATCTTTCACTACACATAGCCCTGACTTGTCTTTCTTTACACGCAATCCCAACCTTCCACGATAGTGTGTGTTGTACGCAAAAGCGAGTTTAACTAAACAACGATATGTTATTAAAATATTATATAAAATAGATGTTATGAATAGTAATACCCAGTTTTTAAAATTTTGTCCTTCAAAATGGACTTCATTTTTGGATTCAGAATATCGAAATTATCCTAGGGTGAATTTTTGGTATTTTTCTGAAAACATTCAATTTTTTATGAATAGTGAAAACATTGGGTTACTATTTAAAAACATAATTTTTATTTTAATAATTATTTATTTTATTGAAATTTATTTTAGGTCAAAATTGATACATAATACCTATATAAATTCATTGTAATTCATTGGAGTCATTTTATAATAATTTTAGATATATAAAAATTTTATTGAACTTTTCACCGTCTTTTACCCACCTCCTAGGAGAATTTGAAAATTTACATAAAAATAATTTTACCACTTCTGTGAGTGGAATTTATAAAATAATAGAGACATAGTTAATATCAATGAGTAAAATGTGGTTCAATAAGATAACAATAAGTTTTTTTGAATAGTATCTTTTTACTTTTATTTAATATGGTTAAAAGTAAATAGGGTAATTAAGGATAAAAATAATATTACTATTACCCTAACACATTTCATAATTCTATTGGATAAGTGTAATTCGACCAAAAACAACCTTAGGAATAAAATATTTCCCTTTAGGTGGACTTGGACTTGATTAGGACATTTATTATTATTTTATTTAAAGAAGAGTTAAAATGGTTAAAATCAAAGTTTAATGACTAAAAAATTTTAATATAGTGTTATACATAAGATAAATTCGACTAAAAATATTCATTATAAAGATAAAAATATTTCATACATAATGGTAATTTTTTTATAATTTTTAGATATTAAATAATTTAATTTATTTATGACACAATATTGATGCAGTAATTACCTGAATAATGAAATATTAAAATAGTTGATATTATAAATACCCAAATAAATGTAATATGAGACTTTTTATGAATTCCACTAATTTTATAGGTTAATATTAAATGTTTTTATTTATTTTATTAACTTTTTTTGAACTAATCATGCTTTTATGATTTTCACAAAAATCACATACTAAATAGTGTCAAAATTGACATAAAATAGTTTTTAAAACAAATATTATATTATTAATTTTTATTTTATTCCTAAAAATCTAAGGTTTGTCCAAATGACTTAGATAATGATATATATATTAATAATGAACCACTTGGGGTTCTTTTGGCTTGTTATAGTATGTTTATTAACCATATAGTGTAAGAAAACCAAATGAAACAGTTAAAGTCAAATTATTTAACATTGAGTTAAATCTAAATGATAAGGAAAAAATGGTAACCTAAACTTGTCTAAAACCTATTGGTTGAGAGTCTTTAGACCCATAACCACAATATCTTAGAAATAAATAAATTTAGAGCTATTATAAAATCAATATGACTTTATTATAAATTAATATTTTGTGTTTTTCCTAAAGTGCCCCTCTCCTCCCTTATAAAAAGGGCACCCCTTCCCTCTTCTCTTCACACCATTTTGAGCCTTGAAGCTCAGAAAACCCCTACCCATTTCTCGTCTAATCTTCCTTAGAAACATTAAAGAGGTTATGGTCTCCTCAAAAGACCAACCCTAGTGCCTTAAGAGGAGGTTAAGAAGAGGCGCGTCAAAGAAGAGGTAATATGCTTTACCGATTCTTTCCAATTTATTTCTTCTTCTACATATTCTTCTTTATTTTTTTCATCATAAATTAATAACATAAGTATAAATCATATACATATATGTTATTATAAATATTAAACAACCCAATTTCATCTTGTATCCATCATACGGAAAATGAAATCATCGCGCATGCGTACATACGGAATACCGTCTCCACGCCATGGTGTAATCTGTTTTCGACCACCACCTTACTTTTATGGGTATAATGGTGTAAATAAATAACTATATATGATTATTGTAAAGTTATATTTATTCTGAAATACTATACATACACTTCAATACAATTCCACGATCATGGTAATGATATCATTGCTCGTGTGTACGTACGGACTACCGTCTCCACAACACGATGAGATTCATTCTCCATGTTAAAAATTCATGAATGATTATAAAGTATATATAATGAATAATAATGAGATATATGAAATAATAATTATAATGTATTTATGTATATATATATATGTATGTCATCTACTTAATTCCATTCAATTCAATAAGGAAACGAAAACAGCGTTCATGCGTACATACGGCCTATTGTCTCTACGAGCGGTGTATTTCATCCCATTAATCGATCTATAATATATATATGTATATGATGAATATATATTATATATAAATCATGTTTTACATTCTGGAATTAAGTAAATCAGCATATAAGTAATAATATCAAGAACAACAAGTCAAAAAACGTACAATAAATGAAACGATTTTACCCAAATCACTGCTTTTACATCGAATTAACAGAAGAAAGGGTAATATAAAGTCTTAAGTAAACTATATATGATATCATAATATTGAATATGATTCTGTAATAAGTCAATGACATTATTTAAATCAATATACAGGAGGTTCTTATAGATACGAAGCATATCGAACATAAGGTAACGAATAATTTTGCAAATCTCATTTTTATCCGAGATTTCTTATACATAAGTATTTACTGGGGTTATATTTTTCATCCATTCTGATAAAATGTTTTTCATAAATTATTTAATATTCTTCCATGAATGTTTAATGTCATTTTTACCCCTATTTGACTTTTACTTTGTGTTATGCAAGGAATCTTTCTTTCGTTTACCATACGAGGAAGTTTTTTGACTTTTTCGACAAAAGTACGAGAAAAATGTTAATTTTTAACTTATACGGAATGAACAGATTTTGACAGTTTTATAAAGATGTATTTTAATGAATCTTACTTTAAAATGTTTCATTATATTTTCATAAAAATAATTTTCTTTTAAAATTTCATGGCATTTTGTGAAAAGAAAATGATTTTGAAGAAGAAAGGATATTTCCCTCAAGAATTTAATTCAAGTGTTTTATCAAAACCATTTTCAATCTAAGATGATATTATTTCATATGTGTATGTTTGAAGTATAAAGTCTCTATGATTTATATGGTTTCACTTTTCTTATGATGAAATATCCATTTGTTTTATATGGATTATGTGATGATGGGATGTTGTTTATGAAACCCATTTTATTCTTTGGGTTTTGATGAATGTTTTAAGTTTTTTTGTGTCACAATTAAGAATGATTTCATTATGAGATGGGTGGGACCTATATCTCCCTCAAATGAATTGGTTAAATATTTATATCTCATGAGATATACATGGCTGGAATGGTATGTTAATCTAATTCAGTAATACAGGACTGGAACGAGGAGTGAACTCGATTCAGAAAGGGACTTTGTCCACTAAGATGGTCTTGGCAGCAATGCCTTGGATACTATGTAAATCATATCATGTGCTTAATGGTTTCCAAAATCACCTATTTTATTCCAATTCTATTTTATCATGATTGATGTACCTTTATGATATATGCCTTACGTACTTCCCAGATTTATGTCTTTGCTCAAGATTTTGATGTTTTGATTTTATGTTCAAGCTTAGGCATTCAAATGTTTATGGATTGTTTTATGTTCTCTATGTTTACCCTTACTGAGCATTTGAGCTCACCCTTTTTATGTTTTCTTTTCCCCAGGATATAAAGAATGGTTTTAGGTAAGAAAACTAAAAGGGGAAGATCTTTATGGGAGATGTTGAAGATCTTTCATCATGATTAGAAGATTACGTTCCGATTTTCCAAAGATACTAAACTATTATGATCCTTTGGTGTCTTTTTTTGTTATGTATTAAGTATTCCGCAAAAGTAATGTAATGTCTATGTACGTCAAGCTTTGCGTATCTACATAAGATATCGGACCCACTTAGGATACTAGACTAGCTACTTTGTCGGACCCACATAGGATACTAGAACAGAAGTCAAACCATCGGACCCACTGAGGATTCAAGTATGGTAGTCATCACTATCGAACCCACAAAGGATTCTAGTATAGTTTTCATCATCATCGAACCCACATATGATTCCAGTACTGTAGTCGTTGTAGTCGCAGCCAGCTCTAGGGTTCCCGCAGACAACACGCTCGATTCTGAGAGGGTCCACTCCTCGAGCCAAAGGGTCTATACATAAAATGTCATGAAGTTCAGATTTGATGTATGCCGAAGTTCTGTCTCGTTAAAAGGAACCCAACGCGACAGATGGTGCATCAATCAGACGCCCGGTCTGAAAGATATAGGCTTTTCCATTCCAGGGGCCCGGTTGGAAAGACGCTTGTTCCAAACCCAGCCATTTTCCAAATTTTTCCCAAAACTCACATAGAGTAACTCAAAAGTACCGCCACGTCATGAGGGTCCCAGTTCCATAGACGGTGTGTCGATAGGATGCACAGTCTTGAAGATATTCGCATTTAAGCGTACGGGTCTGGTCCGTTAGGCCCAGTGGGCTGGTGGGTCGGCCCGACCTGGTTCGTCGGGTCTGACCCTGCATGGGGTGTCGGCCCGGCCTAATGAAATGAGGTCCGGATTGGCCCGAAGGGGCGCGGCCTGGCCCAAGAGGGCACGACTTGACCCGGCGGGGCACAACCCGGCACGGCGCGGCCCAGCTGGCCAAGCAGTCCCAGGGGGCACAGCCCGTCGGCTACCCGAACCGGCGGTGCCGCCCTCCCAAACCGGTCGGCCGATGTGCCATCCAGTTTGCCACCGAAGCAACCCACAGATTGGGGGTCGCGTTCTTCCGCAGCGCGATGCCCCTTGTAGAGCCACAGTCCTCCTTCAGCCCAGCCAGCTTTAGCTAGCCGAGAAGCCCGCAGTTGCGGGCCACGGTTCCTCCTCACGCGGACTCCGCCTTCGATTGTCGCCACTTCCTGATTGTAAATAAAACAAGAAACATCGGAGGGTCATCGGTCCGTGTTTGTTCAGCCCACACCCTCCGCGTTTGGCATTAACAATCGGCCAATGTCAATTCTGAAAATTAACAAATAATGAGGTACAATTTATTCACTCAAAAAATATACAAAACCCTTACCTCGATAATTGACGTCGCACGTCGTCGAGCCACGGAAGATGAGCGTCGCGGTAGATGGCATCGCGGAGAATGGCATAGTGAATAATGGACGTCGATTCCATGGACGTCGGGGTGCGTCTTAGGAGGAAGCAACATCTCCACACATTTTGCGGAGAAGAAGAAGTAAGGCATGTCGTCGTTCTTCACAGAATTGGCGTTCTTCATCGAAGAGGGTGTCGTTCTTCGTGGAAGGAGAGAGCTCTTCTATTTCTCCAGATGTTCCACGAAAAATAATATTTGCTATGAAAATATCAAATTAGATTTCCCCCACTTTAATGAAATGCCATCTAATTAAAAATAATTAAAAATTAGATTAATTAATTAACGATGTCTTTAATTAAAAGAGTTGGCACAAATTAATGGGTGATAAGGGAGGAAGTGAAGAGCCACAATTAAGAGAGGAGTTGTCAAAATAAATTCTAGGGGAATTAGTTGGGGAGTTGAGGGTAGGGGAGGAGTTAGGGGTTCATGTGGGCCCCACCTCACAAATATTCTCTCATAGGAGGTTATGTGGGTCTGGGCCCCACCAAGAACCTCCCCCTTGTAGGATATAACTACCAGATATAGAATAAAATTGTCTTCCCCAATTTTATTTATTTTATTATAAATCCACAAAATTAACTTCCAACCTGCATAAAACGCAACTAAGGTAAAGGTCCCCATAAGCGAATACCGGCGCTGTGAGTTCATCGGTGTCCTCAGATTTCAATTCCGAGCACCGGTTCAGAAGATAGAAAAACCTTCATCAATGTTTACTGAACGTTCCCAGAAAATACTTCAAAAATTGATTCTGGACACACTGGGCCTCGGAATCAAGTGCTTTCAGAAACCACAGACTCCTAAAATTCCAAAGTATTTAAGAATGAAATTTCCTTGAAATTTGGGAGTCATTACATTACTCCCACCTCAGGGATTTACGTCCCCATAAATCTATAACACACACTAGGAAAACAAATGGGGGTACTAAGCTCGCATCTGAGCCTCCCGCTCCCAAGTGCTCTCTTGGAGGTTCTCGTGCTGCCCGTGAATACACCCCAGAGTTATCGACCATCCACGTAGGACCCGCCCTTTTCGATCCTCGATCTCCACCGGGTCCTCCGCAAATGTTGCCCCATCATCGATGTCCATCTCCCCGTGATCGATGATGTGGGTCGGGTTGTGCACATATCTCCTCAGTTGAGATACGTGGAAGACTTCATGCACCTGGTGAAATTGAGGTGGAAGGGCCAGGCAGTAAGCCACATCGCCTACTCTGCTGAGGACCTGGAAAGGTACGATGAAATGTGGAGATAACTTGCCGCCCCAGCCAAATCACTGCATACCCTGTCGAGGTGAGACCCATAAGAAGACGTGGTCGCTATCCTCGAACTCCAGTGATCTCTTCCTCCTATATGCATAGGACTTCTTTAAGCTCTGTGTAGTCTTCATCCACTCCTAGATGATCTGCACCTTATCTGTTTTAGCCTGAACCATCTCTGGACCTACGAGTGCTGACTCCCTAGGTTAAGTCCAGCACAAATGTGATCTGCAAGGTCGGTCGTACAGTGCCTCGTATGGTGCCATCCCGATGGGGGAGTGGTAGTTGTTGTTGTATGCAAACTCCACCAAGTCTAGGAGATCCTCCTAGTTTTGACCAATGTCAAGGACATATGCACGGAGCATGTCCATGAGTGTCTGTATGGTCCTCTCAGTCTGACCGTCCGTCCGAGGATGGAAGGCGGTGCTCAAGAGAAGTTGTGTCCCAAAGGCCTCATGTAACCCCTTCCAAATCCAGGAAGTGAATCGAGTATCCCAATTGGAAATGATAGTCGATGGCACACCATGAAGCCGTACGATCTTCTGAATGTAGTGGCATCCCAAGCTCTCTACTGAGCCTTACTCTCATATCGGTATGAAGTGGGCCGACTTGGTGAGTTTGTCTAAGATCACCTAGATAGATTTGTGACCTCTGGATATATGTGGAATCCCCATCACAAAATCCATGGATATCCCATCCCACTTCCACTCTGGGACCTCTAAGGGTTGTACCGTGCCCACTGGTACCTGGTGCTCCGCCTTCACTTGCTGACAAGTGAGGCATCGAGAAACGAACTCTGCTACAACATTCTTCATACCCGGCCACCAGTGTTGTCGTCTGAGGTCCTGGTACATCTTCTCCACTCTTGGATGCACCGCTAGAGGGGAGGTGTAAAATTCCCTTATCACTTCCTCCTGCAGTGCAATTGGTACCATAGTACGTCCCCTAAAGAGGATGTCTTGCTCCCCTCCTTCATAAAATCCATCAGGCACCTGCCCCATGGATATCTGAGCACGTCGCATCTCATAGTCAACGTCCCCATGCTGTGCCTCTCTAACTTGCTGAAGGAGTGGAGGAGTGACTTTGAGAGACATTAGAAAGGCTGATCCATCTCTATCCACAAGGGATATCTGCAACGCGGCTAGCTGCTATGTCACCTCTCCTTATAGCTGAATGCCCTATCTCATTCTGAGAGCATCAGCTACAACGTTATTCTTCACAGGAGTATAGACTCTCTCGAATTCATAGTCTTGGAGGAACTCGAGCCATCGCCGCTGTCTCAGGTTCAGGTCCTTCTGTGAGAAGATGTAACTGAGACTCCGGTGGTCAGAATAGACTATAAAGCGCTCACCCATCAGATAGTGTCACTGCATCTTCAAGGCGAAGACCACTACTGCTAACTCCAGGTCATGGTTAGTGTAGTTTTTATCGTTCTTCCTCAACTATCGTGGACCATAGGAAATCACTGCTCGCTCCTACATCAGGACACACCCATGTTCGGTCCCTGATGCATCGCAGTAAACTACGTACCCAATGCCCTCCTCCAGCAACCTCAAGATGGGCACACTGGCCAACCACTGCCTCAGCTTCTGAAAGCTCTACTAACATCTATCTGACCACACGAAGGGTTTCCCCATCTTCTTCAAAGATTAAATTGGTGCTCCAACACTGGAGAAGTCTAGAACAAATCTTCGATAGTATCCAGCTAGACCCAAGAATCTCCGCACCTCCATCACACTCCTGAGTGGCTCCCAAGAAAGCACTGCATCGATCTTCGATTGATCCACTGCCACTCCCACCTCTGAGATGACGTGTCCCAAGAAGTGTACCTCTCAAATCCATCACTGACACTTCAAGAGATTACCATAAAGCTGGTTCTCTCGGAGTGTATCCAGTACAACCCGCAAGTGGTAGGAGTGTTCCTCCCAAGTAGTCGAGTAAGTCAGTAAGTCGTCGATGAAGACTACGAAAAAATGATCGAGGTAACTCTGGAATATCTTGTTTATGAGACTCATGAACACTTCTGGAGCATTGGTTACACCGAAGGGCATAACCAAGAACTCATAGTAGCCATACCGACACCTGAAGGCCGTCTTCTGCACATCCTCATCTCGAAATTTGAGCTGGTGATATCCTGACCTGAGGTCTATCTTTGAGAACCAACGTGCTCCCTTGATCTGATCAAAGTGGTCTTCAATCCTCAAGACTGGGTACTTGTTCTTCACGATCACCTGATTTAGGCGACGGTAGTCGACACACAGTCGCAAGCTCCCATACTCCTTCTTGGCGAATAAAATCGGAGAAGCTTTGGGTGAAACACCGGGTCGGATGAATCCCTTTCCCTGAATGTCCTAGAACTATACCCATAGCTCATGAAGCTCAGCGGGAGCCATCCGATATGCTGGAGTAGATATCGGTGACTTCCTAGGGTACAGGTCTATGTAGAAGTCTACCTCTCTGCGAGAAGGTAGTCCTGGAATGTCATCTGGAAAACACCTGCATACTGATCCACCACAGTAGGAAAACCCGGACATCGCACATCAACTACCCCAAGGATGATACTAGCCATCTGATGTGTGATCTGTTGCCCTCTCCTCTGCAAAAGTCCATCCTGCACTGCAAAGGCTCCCTTCTCTCCGGTGAAGGTGAACCTGCTCCCATCCATGTGGACACACCTCACCTTGTGCCTAATGCAGTCGATCTGAGCATGGACTGTAGACAACCAGTCCATACCCAAGATGACGTCGTAAGGCCTCGACGCCTCTATGAGAAGATCACAGCCGAAGCTCTCACCTCCTAGAGTAAACTCACACTATCAGCACCAGTTCGTAATTGCTGAGTCTATTCCCGTAGGAGTCTCTAGCCGTATGTATTGAACCAACAGCTCCATCAGAATCTCTGAGCTCTGAACAAGGGTAACAGCAATGAAAGAATGACTCACAGATGTGTCTATAAGTACTGTAGCAAGGGTGGAGTAGACACAGATAGTACCCCGAATTATCACAGGTACACCATGGTCGTAATCCTCTTCAACCTGGAGCTGAGCCTGCCTATGCCCGCTAGCTCCCAATGGTCGGGGTGGACCTCCTGGTGGTGCTGGTGGTAGAGCCTCAAAATGTTGTCCACCACCCGCTACTCGGAAAGCTCCTCTACCTCGTCCGCCTACTCCCAGCAAACCACCATGGTTGAACCTCTGCCTCTTCCTGAGATGTCCCTACTATGTTTTCTACTCATCTTCACAGCGGTTCGGACAGTCTTGAGCCATGTGACAATGCCTGCCGCATGCACAGCACTTCCTGATCCTCGTATAGCTGGATCTGTTTCGGGTGCCCCGTACAACCGAACCTGTATCCTGAGGTCGCTCACCTAATGGCCTGGTCTACATGGACCTCTGTGACATCTATCTACTACCGGCTACAGAAGTCTCTGCTACATGTTGCCCTGCGGTGGGTCTCACTGCTGGTGTTGGCTCATCGAGAAAGCTCTCCACAAGAAGGGCTCGCTCCAGCACTCCCTCCTGCATCGGAATGTTGAGGGAGATCATCAAATCCCTGATCTCGTGCCTCAGTCCTTTCTCGATGGTTTGGGCCCTAAATAATGGGTCTTGTACCATGTTTGTGGAGTAGCGCGAGAGTTCATTAGACCTCACTGAGTTCTGATCTACTATAATGTTGTCCTGCCGCAGGTTAATTAACTCCTAAATCCACACCGCACGAAGGGTGGCGGGAAAAAACTACGATCAGAAGAGACTCTCGAAGTCTGTCCAAAGTAAAGATGCCTCATCTTTCACCTGGAGCATCAATCTCCACCATCTACCTACTTCTGTATGCAGGAGACTCGCAACAAGGATCACCATAAGGTTGGATGGTGTCCCTACCAATATGAAGACTCTGACAATAGCCTCCATCCAATCCTCGGCTGCCTGAGGGTCCATCTCTCCCCAAAACCTGGACGGCCTCTATCTATGAAACTCGTGAAACGCACTCAGGTGGGGTTAACTCTCTTCTGTTGGGGCTGGTAGTATCAGTGGCTCAGCGAGTAGTGGTACCGCTGGTTCCTCCACTGTGATTGGGCACTGCACTGAGGCCTCATTGCTCTGTGGGCGGCCATATCGTACATAACTAGGAAATCTAGATGGTTGCCTTCGTGGGGCCATCCTAAAAAATAAACAGTTGCGCCACGGTCAAAACAATATACCTGGGGAGCTGACACAAAGTAATCACAAAGAAAACTTTTGTAACAAACATGCAATCAGTGTTTTCGTGCACTGAGTCAGAAATCAGGGGTCAGGGTCCTGGTGTAAAGATACGTCGGTCACCGCACCAACACTGGACTCCCTGGACTAAAAACCACAATCAATACTCTTAACGCTATTGATTCACAAAAAGGAATGATCAGAGTCCTATGTTCTGCAGTAGAACTGACTCCTCTGATACCAATTTGTCACGACCCATCCTCGGGGCCTGTGCTGTGACTACCCCAAGCCCGTCTTCCAAAGGCCAGGGGCTAGCTACTAGCACTAAAGGCGTAAATAACTATAAAAAGGGAAGGCATTGCCTTTATGATAGTAAAAAAACACAACAGAGTACGCAAGCTGAAGTAAGCAAAAAAGTAATACATAATACAAGGTATGTGCTGAAAGGTAAATAGGACAGAATACAAACTGAACTGAAAAGTAAAGTACCACTGAATGTCTAGTACAACATCAGAAAAGTAAAATAGCAACCACTAGTCATCCTTGAGGAATCCCACCTGAGGGGTGGGTAAATATGGTCTCCTCGATACCTCAGGTCTGTCTGTCTGCTCTGTGTACATCCCGCCAAGTGGTCCACCTCCGAGTACTGTCCAGCTCTACAAGTCTCTACCACGATCAGTGTTTTCTATTGTCTGCATCTAACACAACATAGAGCGGGCATAGCCCATGCAGGGGAGAGTATAACAATACTTAGTATGGACCCCGAGACCCCCGAAGGTCTCCCAGAATCCATGAAGGATAAACCATAAAGAAAATATACAATAATGAAGTATCAACCAACTCTACTTAGGTATATGCCCATACATATACCAATGTTAACAATCCCAGTTCGAATCCAACTCTCGAGCCCAAGCACAACTCAGTCCACACAGGAAATAATTCAATCACATTGATGATAATGATTGAAAGTCAAGACTCTGCTCAGACAGGTATACATCTTTTGTAAAGTGATAAAGATGATCAAATGCAGTCACTGATTCATCTAAGCCGGTGGACCCACGTAGGATACTAATCCAACTAAGCTGTCATACACACGGAGGATACTAGACCAGGTAATCTGTCGGACCCACGTAGGATACTAGAAAAGAAGTCAAACTGCCGGACCCACTAAGGATTCAAGTATGGTAGTCATCACTATCGAACTCACAGAGGATTACAGTACATTTTCCATCATTGTTTAACCCACGGAGGATTTCAGTACATTATCCATCGTCGTCGAACCCACAGATAATTCCAGTATGGTAGTCGTTGCAGTCGCAACCAGCTTTAGGGTTCCCACACTCAGCATGTTCGATTCCGGGAGGGTCCACTCCTCAAGCCAAGGGGTCAATACATCAACTATCATGAAGTCCAGAGATGATGTATCTCGAAGTTTCGTCTCATCAAAATGAACCCAATGCGACAGAAGGCACGTCAATCGGACGCCGAGTCTGAAAGATATAGTCTTTTCTGTTCGAGGGGCCCGGTTGGAAATAAGATCATTCCAAACCCGACCATTTTCAAAAGTTTTCCAAAACTCAGATAGATTAATGCAAAATTACCTCCACGTCATGAGGGTCCTAGTGCCGCAGACAGTGCATCGGTCAGATGCACGGTCGTGAAGATATTCACTTTCAAGCATACGGGCCCTGCCCGTTAGGCCCAGTGGGATGGCGGGTCGGCCCGACCCGGTTCGGCATGTCTGAACCTACATGGGGTGTGGGCCCGACCTAAAGAAACATGGCCCGGCCTGAAGGGGCTTTGCCCGGCCCGAGAGGGTGCAGCTTGGCCTGGCGGGGTGCTGCCCGGCCTGGCCCGGCACGGCCCGACATGGCCCAGCATGGCCTGGCCCAGTAGTGCGCGGCCCCCCAGCTACCCGAACCAGCGGTGCTAACTGGAACCACCCTCCCAAACCGGATGGCCTTCATGGAGCAAGTGGCCTGCTCGGGCGGACGACGGTCCGGCTACGCGGAACCTTCGGGTGCCGCGACTTCTTCACCCAGCTGGCTGACGAGCCGGCCGGTTTGCCGTCGAAGCGGCCCACGGATTACGGGCCGCAGTATTCTGCAGCGCGGAGCCCCTTGTGTCGTAGTGGTCCTCCTTCGGCCTGGCTGGTTTTAGTCAGCTGGTTCTTTGTCGGCCAAGCGGCCAGCACTTTCGGGCCACTGTTCCTCCTCACGCAGCATGCATGCAGTCGCCGCCTTCGATCATCGCCGCTTCCCGATTGAAAATAAAACAAGAAACGTCGGAGGGTCGTTGGGCCATGTTTGTTTGGCCCTCACCCTTCACGTTAGGTGGTAACAATCAGCCAATGTCAATTTTAAAAATTAACAAATAATGAGGTACAATTTATTCACTCAAAGAATATACAAAACTCCTACCTCGATAATTGACGTCGCATGTCGTCGAGTCGTAGAAGACGAGTGTCGTGGTAGATGGTGTCATGGAGAATGGAGTCGCGGAGAATGGACATCGATTCTGTGGATGTCGGGGTGCGTCCAAAGAGGAAGCGGTGTCTCATCACTTATTGTAGAGAAGAAGAAGGAAAGAACATCGTCGTTCTTTGCAGAATCGTCATTCTTCATCGAAGAGGGTGTCGTTCTTCGTGGAAGGAGGGAGATCTTCTATTTCACCAGAGGTTCCCCCACAAATAATATTTTCTATGCCAATATCAAATTAGATTTTCCCCACATTAAAGAAATTTCATCCAATTCAAAATAATTCAAAACTAGATTAATTTATTAAAGATGTCTTTAATTAAAACAGTTGGCACAATTTAATGGGTGAGAGGGGAGGAAGTGAAGAGACAAAATTAAAAGAGGAGTTTACATAATAAATTCAAGGGAAATTAATTGGGGAGTTGAGGGAAGGTGAGGAGTTAGGGGTTCATGTGGGCCCCACCTCACAAATATCCTCTCATGGGAGGATATGTGGGTGTGGGCCCCACCAATAACCTCCCCCTTGTTGGATATAACTACCGGATATAAAATAAAATTGTGTTCCACAATTTTATATATTTTATTATAAATACCCAAAATTGACTTCCAACCCGCATAAAACGCAACTGCGGTAATGGTCCCCTAAAGTGAATACCGGCGCTGCGAGTTCATTGGTGTCCTCGTATTTCAATTCCAAGCACCGGTTCACAAGATAGAAAAACATGCACGTACGTTTACTGAACGTACCCGAACAAGACTTCAGAAATTGATTTCGGGTACACCGGGCCTTAGAATCAAGTGTCGTCAGAAACCGCAGACTTGTTAAATTCTAAAGTATTTAAGAAAAAAATGTCCTTGAAATTTCCAGGTTTTTACACACTCCCTAAGAGATCGTCTGCATGATCTAGCAGTGATGGAAAACTAAAAAAAATACATTATACTTAAACCCTATGTTCGATTGAGATGTGTAGGGTGATGGGGAGGCCGAATCTCAACTGGAAAACGAGATTATAAGGGATGGGAATGATTTCCATGATGATTCGACCAAGGATCGTGAAGAATCCTTTTGGATCAGACAACTATAGAAGGAGTCAGGAGAGGGGGTTTAGTGCGGATTGAAGGGGGAACCTCCAGCGGTGCGTCATGCAGGAATGGGGAAGGTGGGGTGAAACTTCAGTGATTTAATTTTATTTTCATTTCATTTTAAATTAATTTAATTATTTAAACACTCATGTTAGAACGGTTTGACCTGTACATTTTTCCAAAATGTGTGTAAACTATGTAATGTATACTAACTTCAACAAACATCCCACATGGTCTAGGAACACATTAAAGAAAACCGTATGTAGCCCACGCACAAAGCCACTTCCCCCCTTAAATAGGGTCGCATAGTTACCTGCAGGGGGCCATGTGGTTTCAACCAAACTGTGTTCCATCTATAGATTCTTAAAACAGGACTTTTCTAGTTCCGACACTCCATAAAATCCTAAAGTCACATGGAAAACTTCTCAGGCCTTCTCCCACATCGAAAAAATCTCATAGGAGTGATCCAACTCTCATAATCTCGTTCTGAATTCCAATTTTAGAACTGACCCACCCAGCAAATGAAAAAGTTCTAAAACCTTCTTATTTTAGTCTTGTTCAAAAACATAAGATTCAGAGGAGTATTTGTGTGTTGGTTGTTTTGAAACCCTTAGTTAAAATTATATTCAGAGATTAACCTTATTTCAGGGATTTCAACCTTCTTTTGGAAGTTATATTAATTTGGTTTTAGAATAGGAAAAATTGTTTTCCAGGTGACAACAAATCAAATACGGAAGGGCTACCATTCTTGAGCCCAAAACGCAATGACGATAAGGGTTTCATGCCAACCACTAACCTGTATAATGTCATGTAAAATTTTTCATTATTTTTAATTAAACAATTTGTTGAATAAATGTTATGGACAAACCAGTATTATAACTTTTGAGGATTATATATTAATCTAATAACCATATTATTTTAGGAATATAGTTAATAAAAAATAGTTAAACTTTTCACTATTTTATAAACCTTACAATCCTTTTAATGATCTTTTTAGTGCATCCAGCATAAAAAATAAATTGTTGGTAATTAATTTTCAGGAGTAAAGGGATGAATTATAATTTGATCAAAGCACCACCAAAAGTTAGGATTGTTTATATGGAATTGAAACCTATCATTTAATAATATTTCATTATATTATTTGTTAGTAAAATAATTTCCCATCTTTAGGAAAATTACATAAAAATTAAATGTTTTACTAATACCTAAATTTAAACTAAACCAACATTATAAATCAAAAATGATTTATATATTTGGGGCCCTCAACATTCAGATGATCATTCACTTGTTTTTGATTGATGACCTCATTAAATACCTATAAATATTTTGGAATATCCTCCTAGTCTCTATCTCTACATTACACTAATGATCTCATACAAAAAAAAATATATACATGGTAGTCTATGTGACCCTTTTAGTTCCCATTCTCTCTTTTCTAGAGGATCTTTTAAAAACCCTTCTCATAATGCTGTATTTAAAACATGGGAAGTATCAAACAATATATCCCCAAGATAGAGTTTAAATTGCAAGGAATAAATTTTTTTAAGGTGGGTAGAATGTAACACCCCAAAAATCTAAAATAAAACATTGTATTAAATAGCATGTATTACATGTAACACCAAACATTTAAGGGAATATAATATCCCAAGACTCTACTATATATTTACTATTTTAAATAAATTTAACATATGATATTTCTTGTAATGAATGCAACACCGAGTTAGCACACATTAAACACAAGAGTGACCTTACTTGATATCTTGTATTACCCACAAGTGTGAACTCCTCGATATATTTTGTTACATGTAAGAGCGATATTCCTTAATTTCTTGCACTATAAAGAAGGCCGAGTTTCACCAAGTAATAATGTATTATTAAATTATAATTATTTAATATAATATGATATAACCTAGTTGTTATGTTAGCAGTTATGAATAGTAATAACAATCTTATGAATATTTATGGTTCATATGAATATAAAATGAATTCATTGGTTACCAATTAATTAGAATCAAAACTAAGAAAAAATTGGATATTAAAAGAAATATTATTATATTCATTCTTCCAAAAGAGTTTTTTATTAATAAAAATAATTATTTATAATTATTTAATGATTCGAATGAAATATATATTTTATATATTCACTAAAATATTTTTGAAATTCATCAATTAGTTCTTACAATCATGTGGCTATAAAAACCATATTTTACTCCTAAAACCTATATTTTTGTAAAGGAAATTTTACTGCTTTTTAATGGAGAAACTATTTTAAATATTAATTTTTACCCTCTTATAAATTTAATTTGATAAAAAATATTTATTTAATTAATAATTTCAAAATTATACTAGGGTGGATTTTGGGTATTTTTCTGAGAAACTTCATTTTTTTAATGAATAGTAAAAAATACTACATTTTAGTTAAAACACTATCTTTTCATTAAATAATTACTAATGTTAAATTATATATTATATTTTTTATAAAGTAAAATTATATCAATTATACATATATTACTAAAATTTATTCAATTTCTCTTTGAAATTGAATAGATAAACTCAATAATATTTTGACCATTTTTCTACTAAAACTAGTCAAACCGTCTATCTACAAGATTAACATTAATCATAATTTTATCGCTTATTTGATTTGAAATAAAAATGTAAATACACCATTATAATAAGGATTTTATTTTTATTTTAATATGATTAAAATAATTTTTTTGTCAAAATCATTAGTGAAAGTGATTAACATTAATTACAATGATTAAGGTCTAATTAGGCATAAAATAGACTATGCCTTATATTTAAGGGAAAAAATGACCTATAAACATGTCCCAAACCCATTGAATATCCATAATTATTCCCAAAGCCTTCCAGTTTTGATGTTTTTTTTCTTTGGTATTACTTTTATTATGTAATATCATGTGTACACCTGACTTGTTTCAAAAAATTCCATGCGAGTCCTTTTCCTTCCCTATAAAAGGCCACCACCTCTCCCCATTCCTCCAACCACTCAAGCCACTTTGGATAATAATAGATCTTCCCAAATAGATCCTCACATACCTAAACTCATCTTATAACACTACCATTGGGACGGAACCAACCCGATGAAGCTTTTGGGTCAAACTAAAAGAAGTTAACCGATTAAGAGGTAATGTCTTCTCTCAAGCTCTCTAGTTTCATTTCCATTCTCTACACCCTAAAATAAAGTTGTACATAATTATATAACAAAACCAATATGATCAATATATTTTTATGTTGTTATTTATTGGATTATACCTACACTTACGAACACCTTTATCTAATGATTAAGGAAAATATTATTTCTATGTATGGCAAACTACTGCCTTTTGAAATGATGATTGTTCATTTTTCCATTTCCAACATTAATAGTTGGGAATTATGAAGGAAAACCCTATATATAAATTTTTTATACGTGATATTTATAATTTATTTGTTCTTCTATAATTTTTTATTAGAACAAACATTTATTCTTTTCATCATGTGTAAATACGATAATTTTATTGGAGGAAGTGTGGACTACCGCCCCCTCAAAGAAATATGACTCAGTCATGACATAGATGGAACTTATAAAGGATTATTTTTATAAACATATGTAACATATATAAAATATATATGATAATATAATTATAATATACATATTTATCTTTTATCTTGTATTATTTTAATATGACAAGGAAATGAACGTTGTCTGCATGCATACGTATGACCTACCATCTCTATGAACACTGTACTTCATTTATATTCTAAAAATATAATAAATTGATATAAATACATATATAATGGATATATATGATAATAAAATTGTGGATTAAATTCTATAGTTGATGAACCCTTGATATATTTAATAAGAACAACAAATAAAATGTTAAAACATACTCGAAAAACTAGAAAATTAACACCCGAAATACTTAAAATAATTAAAGGTTAATAAAAAATAGGTAGTAATATATTATCATAGTATCATTTATGAAATCATAAATTTTAATATGTTTCTATTATAATTTATTAAAATGTTTAAACTCAATATATAGGAGGATACAGACCACAGAGCTCAAAGAATTTCAAGGTAAGGGGCTCTCATCTTACTTATTACATCTGTCATATAAATTTCATGTTCACCACATAAATACTTTGTGTGGTGTATCTAATGCCGCTTATATGATATTATATCAATAATCTGTTTATCTTCATGGAATATTTAACAATAATTTAAAATAATTACTTCATAAGGTTTATAATTTAAAATGTTTCAAAGTGGTATGGGACACTTTGGGATGTTTAAATATTTTATTCCTCAAGAATAATAAAAATGATATTTCAATGGAATTTACATTTGAGGAAATTATATAACCACTATAAAATAAACCCTATCATTATTTTATGATTATAATTCACAATGTTCAAGCATTATTACCATTTTTTACTCTTTAGTACTCAATGTGTTTTCAAATTATTTTAATGAAAACACAACTTGAAAATGGTCATGAATAAGGTTTAGTCCCTTATTGGAAGCCAATGGATTTTGGACTTAATTCCAGGCCATTTTTTACTTAATATTAAGTTTTAGACCCTTATTAATCTTAATTGTACGTTAATCACCATAAATGATTTTTATCACTTTTACTAATATTTTTGGTAAAAAATTATGTTGATATTATTATACCACAAAAATTATACATATTACCATAATATATATCCATTTTTAAAAATTCAAATCATAGAAGTGGGAAAATTAATATTAATGCTAATCCAAAATATGTTGTGAGGAAGCAGGTTTTTAATTTAAAATTATTCAAATGTTCAATAAGTGTTTATATCTAATTACAATATATAAATAATTCTAATGACATAAATAGGATTAATATATTTATAATTGATTTATTATGGCCTTATAAACTAATTTAAAATATAATTTACCATTAATAAGTATTGGAATGAAATGTAAGTTTTTCACTAAACTGTAATTTTTTTAACTATTCATTAAAAAAATGATGTTTCTAAAAAAAACTCAAAAACTCCCCCAAGAATAATTTAAACATTCTGAATTAAAAAATGAGTTTTATCTTATAAAATAAAACTCATAAAGGTGTCAACATTTATTTTTAAAAATAAGTTATCTGTAAAAAGGATTTAAAACATGGTCTTACATATAATGCAATCTAACTCAGTATTGTAGTTACCACAATCTATTCTAAGTGTTTCATGTAGATCAAAATCAACATGGTTTTTCATATAGCACAATAAAAACATATTTCTATTTTATTTATATAAAGAAAATAATATATTATGTGGTATGTGGAATGAAATATAAAAAGATTAATTTAATTTGAATTAAATGTCACAAAATATTGGGGTGTTACATTCTACACGCTTTAAAATGAATTTCTCCCTAAAAATTATTTTGGATTGTCAATGGTTAAATACATGATATTTCATTTCACAAAAACCAACAACATAAAAAGGAACAATAAAAAATCACTTAAAAAGAAATCTGGAAACATAACCATTACCCAAAGTAACTCATAACTTGCTTCCCACATCAGAAAACATAATGTCAATGTGAAAACATAGACATGAAATTGAAATCTTACCATCATGTTTTGATATAGGGTGACAGAGAATAAGGTTAGGCAAAAGTTAACAATCATAAATCCATATATATAGGATGACTTAAGGGACCATCTAATTCATTGAAAAATAAGGTACTAGGATAACATTTTTGGTTTCAAGATTCATTATTCCTAATGTTACATATTTTTTATGAAACGATATAATTACATTATTTCAAGAAAACCACACCCTTTTTTTTTGACTTTATCAACTTCAACTCATCTCTTATTCCAAGAAATGGGGGTTAATTTTTAATTCACAAATAATTAACACATCATGATATCCATGATAAGTTGTCCCATCTATATTCAACTACCTTTAAGACAAAGTGGTTAGAACAGTTTATCCAATATACATGAATCCTCATGTGTTGAGATAACACATTAATCATTCCTACTTAATCTTATCTTAAGCTTAAAATTTACATAAATGGTTATCCTTATAACCCTTCCAAAATATAAAAATCATAAAAATTGTAATGAAAGACAAGAAATGATCTTAACATTGATCCCCCATATAAAACAATGATTATTTGGGTTGTAACATTCCAAGCATGTGAATATCTTCATCATATATTCTCTTGAAACATGGTAATAACTTGAATTACTTTAAATCCTTATTGAAAACATGCATGTTTTGTTATTCCAAATATTACAGGATATATTCCTTAAATCCAATATGCATTAAACTTCATAGACTACATTTTAAACAAATCCATTATTAGTTATGAGGTAATAAATACCATCAAATTTACTTATCCATAACTTATATATCTTTATCCAAAAATGATTATCTCAACATCAAAAATAAAATAAGGGTTACCTTACCTTAACTAAAATATCACATTTCCAGGATATCATTTTTCTATTTCTTTATCACCATTCAACATCTCTTTTTTCAATCATTAATGAAAACTTACACTAGAAATAATTATATATTTCATGATTTGTGTAGTCTTTGAATTCCAAAACATAAATACTTCATTCATTCAACCAAATTCTTGAACCATTATTATGATTCATAAACTTATTCCTTAATAACTCTTTCCTAAAATATGATATATGAATCATGTTTCAAGGTTATTCAACCTCAATCTAATCATGATTCATATTTTTTATGTAAAGAAAACTTCAAGAACATCACCTACCGTTCTCATGTCATTTGTGGCCTCTTTTTCTTCAATAGTATAACCAATACTCATACCACCTTCTTGATTCTCTTTATGAGATTTCTACTTGGGAAATAAATTCATATAATTCCCATACATTACATATCTGAAGTGTTAAATGTTAACCATGTTCCTTCTAGTTTTCCCCATTGAATAAATCCAGAAGTCTTTGTGTGACAAACATTTATCAAAATGGGATACCATATAATAATGAAAAATCACTTATAGGATACCTAAATCATGGCTCATACATATTTAATATATGACACCATAGGTTTCTCCTAGATTATTCATAGTCATATTCTACTTAAATCATTAATTAGGGTTCATAATGAGTTTGATAATTTCCAATGCATATCCCCTAGGATTGTCAAACTTGGTGTGCAGTAAGACTAATTTTTGAGTACTGGGTGACATCGAGTTAGGCCCGACCCACCTTGTCAGAGTTGTTACCCATAAGTACATATGATCCAAATACACATCCAATTATAGTATCTAGATAGGGATGTAATTCTAGAAACCACTTAATCTATCATATACTGAAATTTTCGGAAATTTCACAAAACATTAACACATCCTTATACCTATCCATAGAGACATCCCTAGACATATCCTTAGAAATATTACTAGAGATATCACTAAATTTTTTCTATCCTAGTTTTCAAATGTAAAATAAACCTTTGATATGATACTAATTATAGTGACCCCTTATTTTCATACATATATGTTAAATCAATTTTTCATAATGCTAAAAACATTATACAATCATATTCCTAAAGACTATAGTAGTTTAGTGCCTTTGTAAACATGGAAACATAAATAATGGAACATAATCGTGCTATATTGTCTCCCACTAGATTCTTAATGACTTAAAACCTTTTCAAACACATAATACAGTATACATATCTTTCTAACCTAAGGCAAGAAGCAAAGAAAGTTGGGAGATTTTATTATCAATAAGGGTAAACATGCGAGATATGTAAGAATTGACATGAGTATAGGGGTATTATAACATGAGTATAACATTAGAAGATTATATTCTTCCTATAAAAGATCATAAACAAGAATCATGGAATAACTATTGGTATTTAATATAACATGAATCAGTTGTTAGTAAATATAATAATCCCCAAAAGAATAACCTAGGAATATTGCGTTGAATTATAGCAGACACATAAGCATATTAAATGATTTCCATAGTAGTCAAGACATAGCTTCTAATTCCATCATAGTACTATGGGTTCACTCCCCAAACCATATTGGTAGTCATGTTTCACTCCCATGGACATTTTATTAGTATGGTTTCACTCCTCATTCGATTATTTTATTTATGGTTCACTCTCATAACCATCTTATTAGATGGAGTTCACTCTTAAGACCATCTTGTTCTATCTAATGAGATATAAATCATTACCAAATGCATTGGAGGGAGATATAGGTCCCACAAATCTCATAATTAAATAATAAATAAAATTTCCACAAAATATTAAATATTCATATCATATACCATGTAATGAAATGAGTATTATAAACATGTAATCATATCAAAACCTATGGAAAATGATACAGGTTTCTTAATCATTTCATCAAAATAATAACCCATTAAAAAATGTGGTTTCAAAATAATATAACCTGTGAAATATAAAATGGTTTCAAAAACATAATACCATCAAAACATAACCCATTTATAGAAATAATATGAATGTATCCTTTAGATCATTCATCTGAAAGAAATGTGTAACATCAACAAATGTCATCTTAAATAGAAAATAATTTTGAAATATATTGCCAAAATATTTTGAGGAAATTTTTTTTTCTTCTTTAAAAAGAATTTTTAAAACATAATTACATTTGAAAATAATTTTCACTAAAAAAATTCAATAATTAAATAGAAGTCTTGAAATCATTTAGAAAAAATTTCCCTTGAAAACTTATAAAATAGTCTTGAATAATTTTTGGAAAACAATTTTCATTGAAAACATAAAAAATAAGCTAAAAATTTATAAAATCATTTTTTATTGAAAATACATTGAATACTTATAAATAAATCATGAAAATATCTTGGAAACCATTTAGTTAAATATAAATTTGAAAATATATAAAAAAATATTGAACCTATTTTGAAAAATATTTCATTGGAAACACATTGAAAACTTATAATGGATGTATGAAAACATTTTGAAAACCATTTCATTGAAATTAAATTTGAAATTTTTTAAAGGAAATTGTGAAAAAAATATAACATTTTTAAAATTATTTTTCATACAAAATTATATTCAGAAATCAATTGAATATTTTTTCGGAAACATTTTTGAGAAAATGATCTTTGAAATAAAACATATTTCTTGCTAAAGAGAGAAATACAGTCAGATGTTTCTTAAAAATATTTAATTAAATCTCTTAATTATGAAAGAGTGGATACATTTTAATAATAAATGTAGATTTATTGAATATACACATGATTAGGATACTAATTAGTGTTCTTTATGGATGGATAAAAATATTATATTAATTGAATTATAATTGTAAACAACTTCAATAAATGATGAGATTGTTTTAATAAAATCATAGCACATCGTAACATGGGATCATACGATAGATATAAGTAAATGAAATAAAATTAAGCTTAAAATATCATGAAAATAATTAAATTCAGGATATAACATATAAAATTTAAGTATATACACTTAGAAAAATTATTTAGGTGCATAACAAAACATGAGTCTCAAAGAAGGAAAATCGAGACAAACTATCTTACCAATTTGGTAACTATTGAAATAAACCCATGAATGAAATATCATAGAATATATATATATATATATTTGTGAATTAAATTCATATAATAAATTCATGTGTAGTATATTCACCACATAAAAGAAAAGATTGGTGAACATGGAATGTATCTCATTGATATAAAAACTAAGATGAAATTCTCTAACCTTATGTCTTAACTCTCTCCAAACTCATAAAAAACATATATAATAAATATAATTTTATTATAGATCTTACAAATATCCATTTTATTATATCTAATACCATATATGTTTTGATTATGACTTTATATTACCCTCATGTTAATAGTTTCATGTAAAGGGTTTTCTTCAAGTAATATTCATTTTCTTTCATGTGTCTTAATTTATTATATATTTGTTAATTATAAATATTCCATTATTTATATAATGTAAAATATTATATAAATATCATTATATTCATTATGTTTTTATCATAATAATTTATTGAGAAAATAATTATGAAATGGAATACACCGTTTATGGAGACGGTAGGTTGTACACACGAATGAACGTTTCTTCCATTTTATTGTCATATTGAAATAAATAAATGAAATGAAATATATATATATATATGTATATAATATAATTAAAGTAGAATTATTATTTCATATATATCAAATATTTTCATTAAACACTTCCTCAATACATTCTTCGTAGTGTGGGAATGAATCACATCGTTCTGAGGTGGTGGTAGTCCACATTCCACAAACAAAATTATCATATTAAAAAAAATGAATAGTATGAAGATATGTGTTGTTATTGAATTAATGAATACTAAAGATATAATATGTATCATATTTATCATATATAAAAATATTTTCCATCATAATTTCCATCCATGAAAGGTGGTAAAATAAAAATGAACAATCATCGTTTCGTTTGGCAGTAGTTCATTGTACTCATAAACAGTATGATATTTACCCATTATATGGACATGTTTGAAATTTTAGGTCTATAAATTAGAATAAAAACATATAATTATATTTCACATACTGGTGTTTCTTTATAATAACTGAATAAAGATAGTGGGGGTAGAGAATAAAAATAAGATAAAGGACCTTGAGGACGGATGTAACCTCTTCTTTGGGTAACTCCTTTTGGTTTTCACTAAAGAGCTTCTCTTGATTTATTTCATCCCAATTATTGCATTAAAAGTGTAATATAGGATTTTTTTATGTTTATTGAGAACATATTGGTTGAACCTAAGTGGTCTGATAGGTGTGAATAAGTTGGTGGAGAGGAGGCCTCTTTAGAGTGGAGGAGGAGCGACACTCTAGAAAATACCAAAAGTTACATAATAGTGGAAGGTTTCTTCTACCTATCATTCCTAAAAATGTGAAAAATAATGGATTAAAGGTTAATAATGGTTGAAAAATGTATACCCCACACAAAAATAAGTTCATTTTTTTAATTTTGTTTTTTAACTTCTAAGATTCCCTGATTTTATCATTATGGTTTTTATTAAAGTATCTAATACTCTAACATAAGTAATTTAACAATAAATAAAAAATTAAAGATATATTTTTTATAAAAAATATTCCCACTTAATTATAATTATTATTTATGTAACGCCCCGACCCCAGCTACCCAGAGTCGGTGCATTACTTCGTAACATTGGCATGATCACAAAAGATCAAGTCTCGAAAGACCGATTAGTTTAGTAGCCTTGGAAACACTAGATACATTCATAAGTCTTTCATTACATCAAAAAGTAAACAAACTACAATAACATGGTCTTCATAGTCCACAATCATATCCCTTTCTGACTACCCATGTAGGTCATTCATAAAATACTTCTTCACATCATGGAAAAATATTAAAACATTGAAAGGGGTGAGCTCAGTTGCTCAGTAAGGTTAACAATATAGCGGAAGCTTTCATAAATAAACATTAACATTTAAGGCAATGTATAACTAAAACAAAAGCCTTTTAAACTTGAACTTCAACATAATATGGCAAAAGTAAAATGAGATAATGCCATTTACTTCTTCACATGGATATTCTACTGGTCGAATAATCACATGCAATATCAATAACCACTTTCATAATGATGGAATGCATAATGCCAGACTATCATAACCACGTAGTCAAGGCCTCGTGCCAAGACCACAAATAAGATTTTGTCAAAGACTCGTGCCAAGACACTAGTTTGTCTCATGAGACCTGCCGATGCATCGAGGAGTTATAGCGGGCTCCACCCGTCACTTATTAAGTCTAATGCATTCCTCATATGAATAGGTTTAAACATATCATAAACCATAACATAATCGTATCACATAAAACATGCATAAAGGAAACATAACATTTCCACATTTCAATCACAAGATATATATACAACACATTGATATAATAAAAACGCTTTCAAAACCATTTTCAATACCAAAATAAAAGAAAAGTAAAACATGGTATTAATTTTTCTTTTAAAAAGAAGGTATGGCTTGTAGAGGAAGCCGAAACTCAAATAATGGTCACGGCGGTGGAGAAGTCGTTGTCTCCGCATAAGAACGGAAAGAAAAACATTCCCTTTTTGTCGTTAATAAAACGCTTTGTATAAAAAAGATTCCTTTTGAATGAACGTAAAAGTCAAAGGGGTTTATACACCGTATAAAAGAAAGTTGTGTATAAAACCAAATATGACTCAATGAAGGGAGATTGAGACGAAGTCCTTAAAAGATCATTTTTAAAATAAAATAGATCTATTATGTGTATTCACTATAGGTACACCTAAAGAAAGTAAAAATACAAAATAGGACATAATAATATCATGACATAATTTCAAAGTAGGAGATTAACCCAAAGAATGGAAGTTGGGTGAAGAAGTTCCCTTACCTTGTGTCCGACTTGACTCAACCGTTCTTTAACCTCCTGAATAATAAACTAGAGTTAATATCTACCGTATTAAGAACCATTTTCAATTTCATTATCCTTTTTATATCACTTATTACAATGTTATGAACATTATGTAATTATTTAAGTTAATAACGGTCGTTTTGTCGATCTTTGGTACTTGAGCCAACAATAAACTTCTTATAATTACAAGTTGTTCATGTGGTAGAATATCCATTATATCCAGAATTATATTCATGATTTAGATGTCATATATATCTTATATATCCAGTATATACATTCATTTATAATATTACATAACATTTAGAGGTAAGAAATGAAATGCACTGTTCATGGAGACGGTAAGCCGTACGTACGCATGAACGCTACTTTCATTTCAATTTCATATTTAATGGAACTAAATCATAATGATATAAATGTATAATATAATTCCAGTACAATATAGTGTATAATACCATTTACTCCATCCTTTATACATCCCACATATGACATTAACGATTCAAATCACTTTGAGGGGGCGGTAGTCTGCACTTCCTAAAATGAAATTATCGCATTTTACCCATAATGGAAATCATAAAGTATGCCATATATGAGAAATACAGAAGCATAAGTAAAACATAAACATATTATATATAATATATAAAAATAGTGACATCTTAATGGAAACCTTTGAAAGTGTTATATGAGTGTTGAACAATCATCGTTTCGTGAGGCAGAAATTCGCCATCCACAGAAACCGTATGTTCTTTAACCATTAGATGTAGGTGTGTATAAGTGTAGCTCGAATCCTTATTATAACAACATCCTAGTATATTGAGGATACTGGTGTTGTTACAAAAGAAATGAATAAAAATAGTTTAGGGGGTTGGAGAAGAAAAATAAAACAAAACAACATTAGAGAAGACATTACCTCAAAATCGGGTAACTCTTTTTGATTTGAGCCAAAGGCTTCCTTGGGAAGAGTTCTGCCCAAAGTAAGGCTTCTAGGAGTAATAGGGGGAAGTTTGGAGAGTATTTGGGCAGAGGTTGGCCGAGCCAAATGGCTTTAAAGTGTAAATGAGGTGGGAGAGGTGGGGGCCTTTTATAAGTGGAGAGGAGGGGCACTTTTGGAAAGATTGAAATGTTATATTATTTCACAATGATTTTCGGATTCTAAAGGTCCCACACTTATATAATTCGAGGATAAGGTGATAAGGTTTCGAAATCACCTCATCCAATAGGCTTTGGACAAGTTTATGCCTTGGATTTTGCATTATCTTCTCATTTTATTTAAATCGTTAAATAATGAGGTCATCGCTGCATCATAATGATGTCATAAATAATTTAATTTATTTAATGTCTAAAAATTATAAAAAAAATACTATGATGTAGGAAATCTTTTTATCTTTCTAATGAATATTTATAGTCAAATTTTGGACTTGTGTAACCCCACTTAAAAACTGTTTTAGTAAAATAACTCATGTTTGTGTCAATTTAATTTTAACATTAAATAAATATATATTAATGTCATTTTGCAACTAAAGTGGCTCCATGGGGTCCCCAAGTTGACCCATGGGTTGTCTTGGTCGGCCATGACTCATCCAATAGGAGTAGGACAAGTGTCATGCTCATCTCATATTATTAAAACATTATTTTTACCTTAAACTACACTAATTACCTCTAATCGCGATTAAGAACTTAAAAGTTACTATTCACCAAAAAATTATTTTAATCTCATTGAACCACATTTTACATCTTAATGACAACCATGTATGTCGGATTTTTGAAAATCAAATCACAGAAGTGGTAATATTTTATTTTAATGAAAAATCAGTTTTTAACAACCACTTAGTGGTTTCACTATTCATCAAAAATTGAAGTTTCTCAGAATAAGGCCAAAATTTCACCCTAAGCTATAATTGATATTCCGAATTCAAAAATGATTTCTATTTTAAAAAATTCCAAACATATAAGTTTCATTAATTAATTTTATAATTAATTCCCACTGTTACAACAAATAGCGTGTTTTTAAGAAACAATTTATATCAAAAGATTGGCAATTGTTTATGTCCAATTTCAATGTTAAATTAATTCTAATGACCACCATTGGATAAAATGGTAAAAATATATTCTAATTATACTTTAAAACCACTAAATAATATAATTTATCACAATAAATTATTTTGATTAAAAAAGTTGTTTTAAGTATTTTTCACTATTCATAAAAAAATTGGAAGTTCTCAGAAAGTTACAAAAAATTCATCTTAGTATAATTTTGATATTACGAATTCAAAAATGAAGTCCATTTTGAAATTTAAAATTTCTATAATTTTAAAAAGTGGTTATTACTATTCATAAAGGCTACTTTGATTAGTCGCGCTGTTTTAGAACTCGAAGTTGCGTACAATACAAGCTATTGCATTATTGATTGAGAAGCGTATCATGGAAGCTCGGGGTGTTACATTCTCCCCTACTTCAATAAATTGCGTCCTCGCAATTTGAAATTTTTCTTTGAAAACAAAAGGTTGAAAAGAGAAAATACCTTTTAGGAAAACCCACATCGGAAATAAGATTAATAAAATTTTGCCTTAATAAGAGGGAAAGGGAAATGAAAAAGTCACCACCCAATTATGATCTCGATTAGGAGAACATTGGTGGCAATTAGAGACATATAATTGGAGGAAAAACGTAAATATTTGTAGGGAGTGATTGAGGTCATCAATCACAATCAACTGTCAAATTGAGGGCCTCAAAGCCTTCAATCTATGTTGATTTAAAATATCATCAGTTCAACAAGACATAAGGTATTAGGATAACACATTTTATTGTTTTAATATCCCTTTACTAAAGTTTAAGATTTAATTTATTCATTGATTAAGAGATAGGTATATATATATTTATGCTTGACAATTAGAGTTTCAACCTTCAACTCATCTTTCACTCAAAAAGAAAATAGAACTCAAAAATATTATACTTATCCAAATTTTAACACATACCATTTAGATTAAAAAAACTATTCTGTAAAAAACAGGGACTTCACGTAGTCCAGTGGTAGGCGATTAATCCCAATCACACCACAGTTGTGGGTTCGATTCCCACAGCTTTGTCCGACGCGATGGGTTGTCACTCGGTCTGTGTGTTGTCCTTTTTATAAATATCCAAAAATATCGTTAAAAATAGTATCCAATGTAAAATATAATCCATTCCAACCTTTATAGTCACCCAAAATACTTCTGTCCAACTCACAGTCCAGATTTTATGAGGAAGGTAAACATAATGAAGCTCCTTTTTTTTTCTGCGTAACAACATGTGAACACCTTCATCATGTATTCTTTTAAAACACTGCAACATACTGTATTACCATAAATCCTTATTGATTACATTCATGATCCCTTATTCCTTATAAAAAACTAGAGATACTCCTATCCAAATATGTATACAAATCATTAATCAGTTTCAAGGATGTTAAGAATATCCAACATAATTTATCCAAATCAATCATGTCTTATTCCAAAATCACTATCTTGGTATCAGAACCATATTATGGTTTATCTTTCTCTCAACCATATATTTTCCAAAACTTTAACCTACTGTGGAGTCACTTTTCTTGGTTCCACACAATCTCAAGTCCAAGATGAAATAGTACTGCAGTACAATCCTTATATACTCCATAATTATTATAACAAGTACATCATTGATACAACACTCAAATTACAAAATTCTTTAATAACAACATAAGAACTCTAATCATTACTCCTCATCTGTGGTAGTATCATAACTTGATTATTATCCAATAACATCATTTGCGGCATACTATGATGATTTGAACATTGGTTTGCATAGTGTCCCCACTCCTTGCAGATGAAGCATTGTACATTTGAAACCTTTTTCTTACCCTTGCAGTCACGCACTTGGTGTCCTTTTTCTCCACACTTATAACAAACTCACATTCCCTTCAGGAAAATTCCAAGGTGTTTCTTCCCACAGTTATCACATATTGGAAAATTCTTCTTTTCCCTCGTCCCTTTATCCATCATTCTCTCTTCCATCCTTTTCTTCTCTTTCATCCCTTCAAATCCATAAGACTCAGAGAATTCTCTACTTATCTTATTAACACATGATACTATTTCTTCATATGTCGATAACACATGGGAGGATATTTCCCTTCTAAATGTTGGCTTAATACCATGAAATATATGATCCTTCTTACTCTTTGGATCATACGTATTGATGGAGTTCACATTCCTTCTATTGGGCGCCATTTCTATACAATGCCATAAACTAGATTAGTTTATGAACCAAAATACATAATTCCATACTTATAAAATACTTAACATAAATTGAACTATTTATGGATATAATCCATAATCATAAAAAGGTTTTATTTGAGGAAGTATATACTCATAACCGTTCATAGTGGTTTGTAAAGAAAATGAGAATTATCCTAAGCATATCCCCCGGGAGTGTCATAACCAAGAGTGCAGCAAGGCCCGTTGTCGTGCACCAGTTCCCGTTCGAGTCTAGCTCAAAGCGGTGTTTTCGGGTTTTACCCCTAGGTACATCTGTGCCAGAGCCGCCTCTACCTGCTCGTATCCAGAAAGGGATGTATTGCTCGGAAAACTCATAACATCTCTATAATACCAAAATTCTAAGAAGTTCTTCTATACTAATCCTCAAAGTCTATCTTTGGGCTATGTGCTCTAATCAGAGTTTATCTACATCTAGCTTCCAAGGTTATTACTAAACTACCTCTGATACCAACTGTAACGCCCCGACCCCAGCTACCCAGAGTCGGTGCATTACTTCGTAACATTGGCATGATCACAAAAGATCAAGTCTCAAAAGACCGATTAGTTTAGTAGCCTTGGAAACACTAGATACATTCATAAGTATTTCATTACATCAAAAAGTAAACAAACTACAATAAAATGGTCTTCATAGTCCACAATCATATCCCTTTCTGACTACCCCTATAGGTCATTCATAAAATACTTCTTCACATCCTGGAAAAATATTAAAACATTGAAAGGGGTGAGCTCAGATGCTCAGTAAGGATAACAATATAGCGAAAGCTTTCATAAATAAACATTAACATTTATGGCAATGTATAACTAAAACAAAAGCCTTTTAAACTTGAACTTCAACATAATATGGAAAAAGTAAAATGAGATAATGCCATTTACTTCTTCACATGGATATTCTACTGGTCGAATAATCACATGCAATATCAATAACCACTTTCATAATGATGGAATGCATAATGCCAGACTATCATAACCACGTAGTCAAGGCCTCGTGCCAAGACCACAAATAAGATTTTGTCAAGGCCTCGTTCCAAGACACTAGTTTGTCTCATGAGACCTGCCGATGCATCGAGGAGCTATAGCGGGCTCCACCCGTCACTTATTATGTCCAATGCATTCCTCATATGAATAGGTTTAAACATATCATAAACCATAACATAATCGTATCACATAAAACATGCATAAAGGAAACATAACATTTCCACATTTCAATCACAAGATATAAATACAACACATTGATATAATAAAAATTCTTTCAAAACCATTTTCAATACCAAAATAAAAAAAAAGTAAAACATGGTATTTATTTTTCTTTTAAAAAGAAGGTATGGCTTGTAGAGGAAGCCGAAACTCAAATAATGGTCACGGCGGTGGAGAAGTCGTTTTTGCCGCATAAGCACGGAAAGAAAAACATTCCCTTTTTTTCATTTAGTAAAACGCTTTGTATAAAAAATATTCCTTTTGAATGAACGTAAAAGTCAAAGGGGTTTATACACCGTATAAAAGAAAGTTGTGTATAAAACCAAATATGACTCAATGAAAGGAGATTGAGACGAAGTCCTTAAAAGATAATTTTTAAAATAAAATAGATCTATTATGTGTATTCACTATAGGTACACCTAATGAAAGTAAAAATACAAAATAGAACATAATAATATCATGACATAATTTCAAAGTAGGAGATTAACCCAAAAAATGGAAGTTGGGTTAAGAAGTTCCCTTACCTTGTGTCCGACTTGACTCAACCGTTCTTTAACCTCCTGAATAATAAACTATAGTTAATATCTACCTTATTAAGAACCATTTTCAATTTCATTATCCTTTTTATATCAATTATTACAATGTTATGAACATTATGTAATTATTTAAGTTAATAACGGTCGTTTTGTCGATCTTTGGTACTTGAGTCAACAATAAACTTCTTATAATTACAAGTTGTTCATGTGGTAGAATATCCATTATATCCAGAATTATATTCATGATTTAGATGTCATATATATCTTATATATCCAGTATATACATTCATTTATAATATTACGTAACATTTAGAGGTAAGAAATGAAATGCACCGTTCATGGAGACGGTAAGCCGTACGTACGCATGAACGCTACTTTCATTTCAATTTCATATTTAATGGAACTAAATCATAATGATATAAATGTATAATATAATTCCAGTACAATATAGTGTATAATACCATTTACTCCATCCTTTATACATCCCACATATGGCATTAACGATTCAAATCACTTTGAGAGGGCGGTAGTCCGCACTTCCTAAAATGAAATTATCGCGTTTTACCCATAATGGAAATCATAAAGTATGCCATAAATGAGAAATACAGAAGCATAAGTAAAACATAAACATATTATATATCATATATAAAAATAGTGACATCTTAATGGCCACCTTTGGAGGTGTTATATGAGTGTTGAACAATCATCGTTTCGTGAGGCCGAAATTCGCCATCCACAGAAACCGTATGTTCTTTAACCATTAGATGTAGGTGTGTATAAGTGTAGCTCGAATCCTTCTTATAACAACATCATAGTATATTGAGGATACTGGTGTTGTTACAAAAGAAATGAATAAAAAGAGTTTAGCGGGTTGGAGAAGAAAAATAAAACAAAACAACATTAGAGAAGACATTACCTCAAAATCGGGTAACTCTTTTTGATTTGAGCCAAAGGATTCCTTGGGAAGAGTTCTGCCCAAAGTAAGGCTTCTAGGAGTAAGAGGGGGAAGTTGGGAGAGTAATTGGCCAGAGGTTGGCCAAGCCAAATGGCTTTAAAGTGTAAATGAGGTGGGAGAGGTGGGGGCCTTTTATAAGTGGAGAGGAGGGGCACTTTTGGAAAGATTGAAATGTTATATTATTTCACAATGCTTTTCGGATTATAAAGGTCCCACACTTATATAATTCGAGGCTAAGGTGATAAGGTTTCTAAATCCCCTCATCCAATAGGCTTTTGACAAGTGTATGCCTTGGATTTTGCATTATCTTCTCATTTTATTTAAATCGTTAAATAATGAGGTCATCGCTGCATCATAATGATGTCATAAATAATTTAATTTATTTAATGTCTAAAAGTTATAAAAAAAATACTATGATGTAGGAAATCGTTTTAGATTTATAATGAATATTTATAGTCAAAATTTGGACTTGTGTAACCCCACTTAAAAACTGTTTTAGTAAAATAACTCATGTTTGTGTCAATTTAATTTTGACATTAAATAAATATATATTAATGTCATTTTCCAACTAAAGTGGCTCCATGGGGTCCCCAAGTTTACCCATGGGTTGTCTTGGTCGGCCATGACTCATCCAATTGTAGTAGGACAAGTGTCATGCTCATCTCATATTATTAAATCATTATTTTTACCTTAAACTACACTAATTACCTCTAATCGCGATTAAGAACTTAAAAGTTACTATTCACCAAAAAATTATTTTAATCTCATTGAACCACATTTTACTTCTTAATGAAAACCATGTATGTCGGATTTTTGAAAATCAAATCACAGAAGTGGTAATATTTTATTTTAATGAAAAATCAGTTTTTAACAACCACTTAGTGGTTTCACTATTCATCAAAAATTGAAGTTTTTCAGAATAAGGCCAAAATTTCACCCTAAGCTATAATTGATATTCCGAATTCAAAAATGATGTCTATTTTACAAAATTCCAAACATATAAGTTTCATTAATTAATTTTATAATTAATTCCCGCTGTTACAACAAATAGCGTGTTTTTAAGAAACAATTTATATCAAAAGATTGGCAATTGTTTATGTCCAATTTCAGTGTTAAATTAATTCTAATGACCACCATTGGATAAAATGGTAAAAATATATTCTAATTATACTTTAAAACCACTAAATAGTATAATTTATCACAATAAATTATTTTGATTAAAAAAGTTGTTTTAAGTATTTTTCACTATTCATAAAAAAATTGGAAGTTCTCAGAAAGTTACAAAAAATTCAACTTAGGATAATTTTGATATTACGAATTCAAAAATGAAGTCCATTTTGAAATTTAAAATTTCTATAATTTTAAAAAGTGGTTATTACTATTTATAAAGGCTACTTTGATTAGTCGCGCTGTTTTAGAACTCGAAGTCGCGTACAATGCAAGCTATTGCATTATTGAATGAGAAGCGTATCATGGAAGCTCGGGGTGTTACAATTTATAATTTATAAAATAATAAAACTATATGTTTTGGAAATTAATTTTAAAACCGGCTCATGTAATGCTCAAAAACACCACTTTAACCGATAGATTTTTAACAATGTTTTTAATATATATGGATCAATAAGTTAATTATAATAGATAAATTGGTTCATTAATGGAAAATATCTGATATTTATTAAGAGATTAAAATAGAATTTTTGAAGGTATTTTCTTAAAATTATAAATCAGGTAATAAAATACCATTTTTTGTAAAATAGAATTATTATCAATTTTAACATTATATATTTAATTTTAATTTACTAAATATCAAAAAAATTATAATTAAAATATTTTAAATCATAATATTTTAAGCATAATTTTTTAATCTAAGAACATATTTAATGCTAGTAATTCATCCAATTTAATTCACTTTTTAATATTTATAGTATTATTTATTTTATTAAATTATTAACTAAAAAAGACTTTGTAGGCATTTCATAAGATTCCTATATAAATAAATCATCTCAAAAAATTAATGGAAATTTTTATAATTAAAATAACCCACTTATATTTCAAAAGGATTTGTATAACTTAAATATGTTTTTTTACATATCTCAATATTTTATAAATGTTAAAGGTTATGAATGTTCCCCGTTTTTATTTTCTCCTTAACCTATTATAAAGGGTACTTCCATTTAAAAATATCCAAATAACCCATAAAATTATAACCAAGAGGGGGAGTGGTTGAGCTATTTCTATCTAATATATTATAGACATGTGTCCAAGTAATTTTGGTCAAAAATATTAATGTTTAGCCCTTTATTAACTGAATTTTTCCTTAATCACCATAATTAATTTTAATTAGTTTCACTAATATTTTTGGTAAAAAAATTTAGTTGATATTATTATAACATAAATATTATACTAATTATAACCATGTATTTACTTTATTCAAAATTCAAATCACAGAAGTGGGAAATTTATGTTTAATGCTAATCCTGCTGAAGTGGTGAGAAAGCTTGTTTTTAATGTAAAAACATTCAAAAGTTCAATAAGTGTTTATATATAATTTCAAAAAAATAGATTCTAATTAAAAAAATTGGATTAATATGTGTGAAATTTATCTAATATATCTTTATAATTAAATTAAAAATATAATTTAACATTAATAAGTATTTAAATTAAAGAAAGATTATTAACTAAAATGCATTATTTGTCACTATTCATCAAAAAAATGTTTCCCATAAAAATATCAAAAATTCACACTAGGATAATTTCAACATTCTGAATTCAAAAATGAGGTTTTAAAAAAATAATTTTCATAAAAGTTTCAAAATTCAGTTTTAAAAATAATTTCACCATTAAAAGGTCGTAAAACTCGATCTTGTATATAACCCAAGGTAAGTTAGTGTTGCTTGTACCACAAGATAATCTATGTGTTTCTTTTAGTGAAATATCAACATGGTTTTACATATAACACAAAACAAAATTATTTCAATTGTATTTATATTAAGAAAATATTTTATAAAGAGTTGTGTTAAGTGAAATATAAATAGATTAATTTAAATCAAAAAAAAATATTTCACAAAATCTCGAGATGTTTTAAGCCCTTAGAGACATGTAACCAAATTTTTGTTCTTAGTATATGTTAGTTAAAATGTTTGATATCAGGAACCAAGTGGACATGTATGTGTAGATATTTCATGACTATATTTATGATTTTTCGGATGTATCATGCAATTCTTCTATAATGTGATGATAGTTTATTTGGGGTTTTAGTACATTTATATATGTAATCATCCCCTGAGAATTATTACTACTCTTGTATGATTGGAATGAAATGGTGTATGTTTTCTGTACTGATCATATTTGTGTTATAATTTATTATTTCTTATTATTCAAATTTATTATTTTATAGTTTGTTGAGTTGATGTTATTATTTTTCACCATAGGGTATAGTCTCTCCCCTATCATGTTATAGACCATTAATTATAGTAGAGAACCATTTGTATATGGTGATGTGGACTAAAGGTCATGTGGTGCACCACATTCTAGCAATTCTAGAGTGGTATAGGTGTGGGAGAGTGTTTCACCTAACATACAATAAATCACTTTTTATAATACTTTTCTATCTATATTTCAATTCTATATTTATGTTGGAATATATGATATACTTTAAATAAAATCTCAATAAGTGGATATTTTATCATTCATCAAACATTATTAAACTAATAAATGATTCATTTTTCATTTTTATTTTTTAATTTTCAAACCAATGATTTTTTTAGATCTTTAATTTAAATTTGAATATCTTAAAAACACTAATTTATCTTAATTTAATTAAATATTGGATTGATTCTATATCTTAGGTTACATACATCATGTTATTTATTTTTCATTTAATTTCATTAAGTTGTAATGTGAAAGGGAAATGAAAATACTCTTATATTATATGGGAAGATAATGAATCATTTGGTGAAGAATATCCAACTACCCTAGTTGGAATACATAAAGATAAAGTACATATTGGTTCACCAATATAGGGGTGATCATTGATCAAATAGTCTTATAAATACCTAGATAAGAGTACTGTCATAATAGATGAATTTTATGATATTTGAAAAAATAGATAAATCATGTTTGGTAGAATGATTGACGTAGGATATATTAAAGATTATATGTTGGTTTAATGGGAAATTATTAAATTTCATAAGTGAATTAAAGTAATTTGATACATTTGAAATAAAATAGTTTTTTTATAACTAATAGAATTCAATTATAATTTAAAAATAATATATAATAATGGTTTTAATTTGATTGATTTAATATTAAATTTATTTAACATAATAATAAAATAAATTATGGATACTGAGTACTTTTCTATAGATCATTATTGAAATTTTAGGATAAATTCTTATGAATTCATTCATATTAAGGAGTTTTTTGTCGGAGACAAAAAAAAATTTGTTTGTTAATTTGCTTTTGAGAAGAATAAAATATTACAGTTCAATTATAAAAATTGATTCATTTTATACTTTATTCAATTGATATTGGCACCAAGGTTGTGTGATTATGATTAAGTGAATATGAATGAGTGTATATGTTAAAATTTAAATTTTTTAATATGACTTTAGACCTTATAAGTATTATGATAAAAATGACTTATTAAATTCTCTAAGAATAGGTGGAAGAATTGTGCATTAATATATTAAAGGCTCATTTGAAAATTACTTCACCGGTTGAAAATTGTTTTAGATTAGAAAACTAGAATGATACATATGGAAGAACAATATATTTTATAAGGAAAATTGGAAAACAATCATATTTACTAATAGTACTTGGGTAATTATTACATTAATGATTGTATAGGGTTATTAAGTTACTAAAATGAAAAAGATCAATTGATGTCACAAAAGGATAAACTACATAATAATTTTGACTTCATCAACCTTAAAGTGAATTCGTGGTGTCTTTGTCATATCTTTAAATTGATGGTTGATCAAATATTATGAAGAAGAAGAAATATTATAAAGATCAAGAGAAATTCATTTTAAGTATTTAATTTTTATGAAAATAAATGTGGTTATGTATGATCTAAATTAGATGAAGGTTGAGATTAATTATTATCTTGGTGGGCTTAGAAATATCATGGTTCACTTTGAGATGAATATCCATACTATCATAAATCGAATTGGGTTCTAAAAGGAATATAATTTTTTTATAATTAATTCATTTAATGGATGTTATTATTCAAATTAATAATTTCATAAAGTTACAAAATGTTGTTGGATAGAAAAGTGTGTTGGTTTTTTAAGGAATGAAATGTTAATAATAATTTGATATCAAATGTTATTTTTTATAGATGAATTTTAACTAGCATAGACTAACTCATTAAATAGTTAGGATAAATAATATATGAAGAATCAAAAACTAGTTTAGAAATTGGGTTTTTCTTTGAAAGGTATGGCCCCTCAAAAACTATAGACCCAACCATCAGAAGATCTAGAGATCACAAAGCATGAAAAAATAAGATATGTAACATTAAATGAAATATTGGATAAATAAATGTTAACTCATTTAATATAAAGAATGAGAAGGTTTAATAATAGGAAGTTAGGATTGAGGAAGTATAGTCTAGATAATGATCAAAACCTAAAATGATTTTACCAATGGTGATGAATAATCCTAAAATACCATTGATTGATAAAGTTTATATGACTATAAGTGGTATAATTTTGAATAATATGTAAATTATATTGATGTTTTAGTTTTACTAGTTCTAAAATTGTCACATTTCTTTTAGAAATAATTTTATATGATGTATTTCGAGGGCATAAAATTGAATTGAAATTAGTGTAAAAATAATTTGAATATTTTAAAACGTAATTCATTATTAGAGGTTCAAAATTATATAAGATAGAAATTATGGAGTAATATACGATTTAGGATAAATTGAAGTATAATCAGAAGAAACTTTATCAATATAAATAATTTTTGATAGGTTTAATGTTTTTGGTTATATTTTTATATTGTGAATAAGTTGTATTGTCATTATCAAAAAGGGTACTATTGTTTTATTCATGATCCAACAATATTTTTTTTATAAGAATGTTTATTTTGATTTCAATTTTTGTAAGTGTGTTTTATGTTTAGTTTTGTTTTTTTTGTAATTACACTCTTATATGGTTGGACCACCCATATATTTAATGTTATGGTATAAATGTAAACAATTAATGCTATTCGAATATCAATAAAACTCATCTAAGATATTAAGATAGTTAAATAAGACTGATTTTCTAAGAAATATGACACATAATTTTAGTTTTTTAGTAGTATATATTTCACCTTCATAAATAATTATTGATAAACCCTATATAAATTATATAGTTACCAGATTATATGTGTTTTAATAGATTTGTATGTTTATAGATAGATCAAAACATTTCTTAATTGTTATAAATCTAAATTATTTCAATTAACATGCAGTATCATAGTAATAGACTATGATGGTATCTGGTGTTCTATTATGTCTTCAGTTAAGACCACTTGAATCCAACACCTTATTTGTTCTCCTAAATTATATTAATCTAATACAATGTTGTTTTCTAATTGAGTAATAGGGTTCACTATCAAGAGTGAACATTCTGAAAATGTTTTTAATTTTCAACACATTTTGTCTCATATTATCAATGCTAAGTTAATGTGTTTTGATATAAAATAATACAAAACTTATGATATGTGGATAACCCTTAGGGTTAAACCAAATGGTGTAATTCTATTTTAAATCCATCAACATAGTAAGTGTTGGACTAAAAATTTCACTTCTTAAAATACCATAGCCCAACATTAAAATAATTATTTCTTACTTAGATGTTGATGAAAATATAATTATTACGATAAGATGTTGTCAATTGAAAATGAAAGTAGTGAACTCGCTAATTACATTATTGATATGTTTTTTTAGGAAAACATAGGATCCCAAACACATTATCAATTTATGTTATGGGATCTAAATACCTATTCAAACACCAATGGGAAGTTCATCATTTTCAAAACCATAAGGATTGCACTATTTATCTCAAATAAGGAAGACACTTGAAATTAAAGGAAGACTGTTCTTGTTCTTGTATCTATAAAACAATGAGGAAGGGGACTAGATGACAATGAGTTTAAAATATCGATCACCTGTTTTTATGATGATGGATTTCATAGTTATGAAACACTTTGATCAAAAAATATTTTATAGGTGTGATTATAATTCTATAAAAATTTGAGTTTTATCATTATATTTTTAGTTAATAATATATTGAGTTATTTTTTTAATTATATATTTTTTTCATTAAATAGTAATTATTTTATGATTTTCCCAATAAATGAATGTATTGAACTAGCAATTCCACAAACATAAGGTATATCTATTGTACTTGGTTCTTCCAAAAAACCAAATTTTTAATGTCTTGGTTATGCCACTAATAAAAAAGTAATATTTTAATTGGTTTGTGACTTCTATTGATGAGTTAATATTTTTTTTTGATAAAACCACTATAGGAGTAAAAATATTTAAATGTTGGATTAGAAATTTTTTTCAAACCAATATTAAAATACTTTCTTTTTCTCTCTTATGCTTTATATATTTAAATATTTATAAAGTAATTTCACCCAAAAATTTCCAATGGATATGAAAATTATCAAGGAAAATACAGTAAACCTCCCATCCTTTAAATTATTTCTTATTCAGTCCAATATCTCTTTACCATATGGTAGAAACACAAAGTGAAATCAAAGAAATTAAAATCATATATCCATATATTCACCATGGTATAAGTTGTGAAATCACCACATATTTGGGAGAACTGCACATATTTTGGGAAATGAACTATATATGAAAATTAAAATAATATGAAGTTTTATTATATATATTTAGAATAAGTGTAAGAACTGTAATTTTTTTATTAGTGAAGTGATATAATCTATTATTCACATAAATAAATTTTTCATATATTATTCTTAAAGAAATTTTCTTGTGAGTGGACAATCATAATAGATATTTCATAGGATAAATGTAAATTAATGAGGGATGTATGGGATGAGGGGAGTGTAGTAATCCTATATTTATGTAGTATCAATAACACATTTATTTGTATGAATAAATATATGTATGTAGAAAATAAAAATAAATATACAATATCTTAAAAAAATACAACAATTTATTGTGTGATTTAGAGGTATTATAACATGTCACATTTTGAGAGGTTCATCATTTCATTTAGTGATCAAGATATGAAAATAATGGATATTTTATTAAATATTATGAATTTAAATATTTTTTGGTGGATTATCAGGTAATCTAGTGTCTTTATTAACTTTTTATGTTCACATGAATCCTAAATTATATAAAAAATTCATATATTTTTTTCAATTTTGTATTTTATACATATATCCCAAAAAATAATGGATTTCCAAAAAAAATTGTTGTTTATATAGAACATTATATAGCTTTATGTTGTTTATAACAATGTTTTAAGGGAATAATTTAATGTTTTATATACCTAAGTAAACTCAAAATCCATAAATATACCTTTTAATGTTTAGAGTTAGTAAATTTTCATATTATTCATCTATTTATCTATATGTACTCTATTTATTAATTATGGAATGAAATGATTACAACACATGGTTTTATAGATTTTAAATGTGTAATTTAATGATAATACATTATTTAATATGGATTTTTATTACAGGTATTTTGTTTGAGTGTCAAAATTGTTGTATTATAGTTTACTGTAGTTAATTAAATTCCCATATTTTTATCCAAAAAATAAATTCTCATTTCAAATAAAATATCAAATCAATGATCTTGTGAAAAAAAATTAAATGATTTTTTTTTATATTTCTATAAAATTTCAAATAAACCATATATATTATATTTTTGAAACTAGAATATCATTTATTAGATTTCATTCAAATGATTTATAGACAAGATTAAAGAAAAAATTGAAAGTGACATGATTTTTAATAAAAAAGAGTAAATATATGTTAATATTGTAAGTGACTCTATATTGTTCCATGTTTGAAAATGGTATATCCTTATGATGATGAAATAATATTTTTTGTGGTTTTTATGACATGGCCCATCATTTAGTTTAAAAAAATGTGAAAAACCATGACATATACATGTGCATTCTCTCTATGTAATTGTGATGGCACTTCTAAATGTGGAACTTGGGGGCAGATGGAGCTACTAAAAATTGGAAAATGTACCATCTGTTGTGTTTTTCTCTGTTGTTGGATGGTAGTTGTTGAGTGCATGCTACTGGTTAGGTTGCTGGGTATGGCTATGGTGCTGCTTTATGGGAGATAGGGGGTGATGGCTTCTAGTTCTTAAGTTTCTGGGTGATGGCTGTTACTTGGATGCGATGAAATAAAAGTCGTTGGTGCTTGGTGATGGTTGGTGTGTTGCTTTGAGATGGAAAGCTCTGCAAGGTTGGGTTACTGAAGTTGTTACTGATGGTTTTGATGATGATGGATTCTAGTTGCTGAATGGCTAGTGGATGATTGCTGGTATTGGTGCTGATGGATGCTTGTTTCTGATGTTATGAGAGCTGATGCTGGTGACTTTTATATTTTTCTGATTTGTGTGTTTTTTCTTCTTTTGGTTTTTCTTTTTTTGTGGTCCTTGGGTGTGTGTTTGTTAAGGGTTTTTGGGTGTGGGTTGATTGACCCCGCCCCTCCCTTGTCTGCAGTGTCTTCGTGTCTTTTTTCTAATAAATTTTTCGGAGAGCTAGGAATAGCCTGGCCTCGAGCCTTCCTTATTATAATACTTTATAGTGTATGAAATGTAAGGTTAGGAGAATACTATATGAATTTAAAGAAATTTAATATGACCCTTAATGGGGAAATGATAACATGAAGATTAAATTTTTTGGTCCCATGAGAGACAAAAGACTATATGCATGACCCTATAGAGTTTTTGAAATTCCATAAAAACAATTTCCGAATTATGCCACCCTATGTTACCAATTTTCTTATTTATATAACTATTTTTTATTTTTTACTAATTTTGAGAGATTTTAGATGGACTTATGTGACCTGTAGAAGATAACAAGTCTGTTCTTTGATAATGTATGATGATAGTTTGGCATATATTTGATCCAAGGGACATAATTGATGAAGTCATTATATATATATATATATAATTGTGTGTGTGTGTGCGTGTGTGTGCGTGTGTGAATATATGTATATTGTTGTTATATTCTTTAATTATGAACATATTGTGATATATTTATGTATATTTTTTTTTTAATTTATGAGGATATATTTCTAATTTTAAATTAAAATAAATTGTTTTTAAATAAAGTAGTATAACAATGTTTAACTTTTAACTTCAGGATTAAACTTTACATCATTATAATGTGTTTTTATTTATATAATGTCTCAATAAAATATTTAATAACATGAAATAAAATGGAAAATAGAAAAAATTGTACGATTAAAGGGGTTTTCAATTATATAAATCTATAGTTACAATATGATGGGATTTTAAATTCAATGTAATATTACACCCAATAAGTCATTCATTTTTATTAGTGGTTATTTTATAGTTAATCATCATGGAGATCAATGTTAATTAGATAAAGAGTATAATATATTGTCATGATTTTTTCCTAATTTGAACAATATATATCCAACTTATTTCACATTGGGCTTCCTTCAGTTAATTATACCATATTCATTTCTAATTATTTATTGAAACATAATGAAAAATAATTCTTCCACATATTTTCAAAGTTGGTGGCATAATATTCTCTCCTTAAATCCCATGTATTAAATAGAATTTAAGGTGTGTTAGTGACTATTAGGATTCATGAATGTTTATACGTTATAAAAAGTAGGCTTAATATATAGTGTTGGTATTCATATTATATATGGTTTAACTATAGAATAGATATACTCCATCTATATGGATGCCTTGTGATTTCATTTCCATAGCTCACTAAAGATCTCCTTGTATCTTTTAGTTTCATTTGTTAGTCAATGTAAAAGGAATTTTCAAGTTACCTTCATCAAATTTATGAAAAAGGGATGGACATATTATCCATAATGGATATATTATTACTATATAAGAAATATGTAATGTTAAAAAAATGGATAAATAATGACTTTTTATCTTGACGAGATACACTATTAATATAACTCTACTTCATGATGAATAATCCTACACCTTAATATTTATTTTCTGATAAACTTTGACCTTTTATACTTTGTTACTGTTAATATGTAACTGACATTTCTTTGTATTTAGGAACCTTTTTGGATAATTGAATCTAATAGACACAGTTCACTATTTTTTCAAAACTAAAAATACCTTCAATATTACACCATAAAATTCCATTTTTTATATTATATAATAAAGTAAATTTATGTGAATAGGAAAATTCACATATTATTGGACACCTAATTCAAAAAAATTAGAGATAAAATAAAAATAAATAAAATTCAAACCAAACCATAAATTAATAAAATTGGTAACAGGGAATACTAATTAAAATTAAAATTAAAAAATAACAAAAAATGAATCAATTTTCAAAAGTCAATATGGGTGACCTGAAAATACATGATTGTAGTGTCAGAATCTCAATGTCGAACATCATGCCTCAATCATTGAATAATAAATGAATACTAAGGGCACATATCCTAGGTTCATCATTATCCATTGTTTATTTTTGGTGATTCCTATATCAATATACAAAACACCAACTAATATGGATTAAAATTAGAGTTAAATACAAGAAACATTTTAATACCCAGGGCCCTAATTTTGTGGGTAAACAACATATCCTGAATTATTACGTAATTAGCACTCTAAAGAGACTTTATTAATGAGTATATCTAAAAGTATGATTTATGAATGTTAGAATTTGATTTTAAAGAAGATAAAATTTAATTTTTAATAATTCATAAATAAATTATCTTAATATGGAATTTAGGGACATTTCAAAAATAATTGATTTTTACGTGATTAGGGAAAAAACAGTTTCTACCAAAATAGTGAATTTTATAACCATATATTTTTATAAGAAAGACATAGAAGTTTAGAAAATATATTAAATGGTTAACATGTGCTTAATTAGTAAAACTATAAATTTTGAAACAATATTCGTGAATTATAAATCCTAGGTTTAACATATTATAATCATATGTAATATTTTCAAATAAAATAAAATGTTTTTGATATTTTCTTTTAATTTAATATTTTTGGTAAAATTTGGTTTTGGATTGATTTGGAAGCCATATAATTGTTATTTTAATTATAATAAACCAATTAATATGATTAAAATAAGAAACATTTATAACTTTATCCTAAAGATAATTTTTATTCTTAGAAATATGCATTTTCTAAAAAATGTGTTCTATGTGTGAAAATGTTTAAATAAATTTTCCCTGCACATGTTAATTTTATTTTATAAAATGGAATTTATATTTATAATCAGTATGTTAAAATTATATAACTCTTCTAGTCTTATTTTTAGCCATTGAATATAAATTACTCAGGTTAAATATTAATTACAACAGTAAAAGTGAAATAGTTTCTTTTAAAGAATTAATTTTATAAGAGTTATATAATTTTCATATAATTTTTTAATATAATTTAAAATTTGACAATAATATTATATTTAAAAACATAAATATATGTGTGTATAAATAATCATTCATTTAATAATTAATAGGAAATAATAATAGCATCACATAATATATAAAAATCAATTTTTCTATAATTTTTTTCCTATATATAATGTTTTAATTTAAATGTTTGTTTTACCATATTTAGAAATTTAATTTGATTAGATGGACACAAAATTCATTTCATTATGATTAAATTATTTATGAATTTTTTTCTTATATATATTTTAATAAAATAATTGCCATGGTTAATTTTTAAATAAGATTAATAAGTGTACATGGGTAAATAATGTATCTTAAATTTTTAATAATTAAATGGTCCCTTACACCTTCTATAAGTATTTTTATGTATTAAATCCCTACCCATATGTCTAACCTATAATTTCTACACCCATTTTCCCAAAATCACCAAATCCACTTAATATCAATGTGAATCCAATCCCACACTTTAAAAAACATTAGTTTTCATTAATATTCCAATTTTTAACCAATAAAATGAGGTCACTCCCACCCATTTGCATATCCCACTCCACCCCAAATCCATTGTTATAGATTTTCACTTCCAAATCCCTCTTCAAATCCATCCAAAGGAGTTCCTAAGGTTCTAAGGAGTACTCCCAAGCATTAAGAAACTACTTATCAAGGTGAAGGATTCCAATATTTATCATTCCTCTTTAATTGAAATTATTTTCTTATAATAAAATTTCTAAATATTTAATTGATTGATTTTTTTTAATTATCTAAAATATTAATTTTTGTTGAAGAGATATTACTTATCCCACATATTTGTTTCAGTAAAAGTAATGGAGATCTATATTTCCTTAATCAAATATTATTGATTATTGGAAAATTGACTATGTATTATTTAACCATCCACATTATTTCTTCAAATGAGTTATGACCATTATATCCCAATTATTTACATGGTGAAATGTATTGGCATTCCACATATCATTAATACATTATGGATTATTATTGGAAATTTTACTATGTTTTGTTTATCCATCTTATTTATTTATTAATATTGGGTATGATCACAATATCCCATTTATTTACATGAGGAAGAGTATTGGAATGCCACATATTATTGATGAAATATGGATGATTAATGGATAATTTTATTATGAATTTTTTATTCATTTTCCCATATGATGAATGTGTACAACTCTATTTTTTAACATCTATATGTATCCTATAATGTTTAGTCTAATTATTTATTTTGGAAATAATATGGATTCCCAATGAGGTTATAAAGGTATCATGGGGTGTTTGGGGCTATTTCAGAGCTCAAATCCCTTTTTGGAAGAGAGAATCATTGGGTCACACAATTAGTAGAAACTGTTTGAACCAACCTACATGGTCTATCCTAAGTGTGTAGGGATGGATAATGGGGTGAATTAGGGAACACTATTTTCCCTAACTGTGCACCAATGGATGCACATTTCACGACTCAACCCACTAAGGTATGACTCGTGACTACCCAAGTCAGCTTCCAATATGCCAAGGGTGAGCTTCCAGTGCTGAGTATGCATATCCTAAAAATGGGGGGAATTATCCAAAAGTAATTTTACACACACGTAAACATATCCAAGTCCACACAATTATTAAATGTAAAACAACTAAAGTAATGCATTAATACACCTATGATCCCAAAATAGAGTATGATAGTAAATTTATTGAAAATAGAAAATGGGTATAATACAAGACCAACAAAAAATTGTAAATGCTCCATCTTCTCTAAGGGACAGAACTATGTGAAATTAAAGATCCTAGTAAAAGTCATCAATTTTCAAGCTCTATCAACACTTATCCCACTCCCTACCCTCATAGGACACAATCAAAAGGGAAATATTCTACATAAGACACGACACATGTAGGAAAAGTCCATGCATAGGTGAGTATAAAAATACTAATTAGGAAAACATGTAAACACTAAATAAGAAGAAAAATGTATAGTTACCTCACTAAAATAAATAATAGTCAATGTATAAGAGAAACATCTAGATATACACAAGATAGATACCATGAAACCAGGAAGTCATAACCAACTACCAGCCAGAAGATTCTTCTCTAAGCAACGCTCATTTTAGGATATTACACTTCATGATCCATGTTATCTTCAGAGACACATGATGAATATGTCTAGGTCATTGGGACTAGTATAATGAAATATCACTTATATAAGAAGACTCCAATACACAGATAGGGATCACACACAAAACTGTTGGGGGACACCATAAACACAACCTGGATCAACCGTCTATGTTGTAGATCATATGTAAAATATACCAAAAACCATAATAATATGGTATTATTTATAGAGGATCAATGAACTTATTAGGGGGTATCATATATTCCAAAAATACAACTTGGTAATAAATGATGATTGATGTTCTCACTCCAGTCGCATGGAGGGAGACCACATCTCTATCTAAGACACAACCTTTAGAGGGGATCACAATCTTGTGATATGGATGTAATGACACAATGTACCCACAAGGTAAATGACCAAGGGAACATAATCAACCTATACTGTCCAAAGTAATAAAATTAAGAGCTATAAAAACTCTTCAAGGGTATACAAGACTTATACCTGGGGTACATGGAGTTTCAATCTACCCACATGAATACCTATGTGGAAGATCCTCACACAACATATATGTATCCATATATACAGTGTGTAGAGACACATGGTATCCTAACTATGTGGCCTATCCATGTCTGTGACCAAGAATAATATGTGCTATTTGGCCCTGTACTTTTTCCTTAGTCTGTGTACTCTCCAAAGTATATTACAAACCATCCAAGAAGGTCCACACATTATTTGATAGGGGTCACATGTTTTTTGATCATTATATTTATCCCAAAACCACAGAGAACACAAAATAATCCCCAAAAGACATGTGATCCTGAGTTACGCACCGTGTTTCTAAATATTTTCAAGATCTGTAGTTCCTCCTCCATTCCTCCTTGCGTTCCAATTCCACCACATTTTCCTCATAAATATCATTGTAGATCCCAGATCTAAAATTTATCATCCTCAACTTCAGTCATTCAATAGAATCTATCATCAAAAAGAATTAATAAAACACCACCATCATTTTGAACTTCGTATGTTTCTCGAGAAAAAGGAGGATCCCTATATATTTCCACGCTCTCCAAATATCTAATGTCTATCATCATAAATCCTTGAATCAAAACTGCCATCACATTTTGTAGATGCAGTTTTGATCTTTTACGCCAAAGAATGGTCACACAATGATGATAATGAGGTATTTATCAAATTATTAGCCAAAAGGAATACCATTGATGATCAAACTAAGAAATTTTGCTCGAAATCTATTAACCATAACATGTGAGGAATGAGAATCTGACATTTTTCATTTTTCCTTGATTTGTTATTATCGAAGAGGACAAAAAAGAATAAATTATCAAATTGAACAAAAAATTCCTTCAAATTAAGTCTACCAATGATATACATATCAATTCTTTTTGTGTAATTGATATGTATTCTCCTGGTATTAAAGAGTGGGACAGATATAAAAAATAAAGACATCCAAATTATATTTTGGATCGATCATTGACAAAGACCTATTGCATTTTCATCATTGATGAGATCCTCTAACTCCATCATCTCAACGTTCCACGATCCAATCCTGATCCATCATTATTTTCCATGAAAATCACTCTAACGACTATCATATATCTCTAGGGTTTGAGCATCCAACCTTGAGGAATTTATATAACCTTATATTTAATGGATAAAGTGTCACCACATAAAAAACTAAAAAATATAAATAAATAAATTATTTCATTTCATTTCATTTCTTTTAATTACATTTGGGCAAAAAATTTCACAAATGGTCAGTGCTGACAAAGGTTATGTCACTCCTAGTGAAAAACATGAATGTTAAAATAAATAGTTACCTCTTATTTATGATCCAAGAATCTATTCAATAGTTATTATAATTTTTAGGAAATCTATGTGTGGGTTCTATTTATTGTTTTCTATATATTTCAAAAAAAATTACAGGAACATAGGGCCATGGAATCACATGTCCTCTCTATGACCAATCTTGAATATAATCCATATAATATCCAAAAATAATACATGAAATATCCATGACATTACATTTGACCCACATTAAGTATTTAATTCATGAAAAGCCAAAACAATGTAAACACAATTAGATGTGGGTGTTGAGAATGAATGTGGGACTCCCAATCATATGTGCTCTCTTGAAGATTCTCATAATGAAACTTGACATGCATAAGAGGAATCAATCACACATGAATAATTCTCTCATGTGGATACTCAATCTTCACAAGGTACTCTTCAATGGTAGCTCCATCCTCAATGTCGAATTCACCCCAATCGATAACATGAAATGGGACATGCACATACCTCCTCAACTACAACACATGGTGGAAACTAGGCCCTTAGTTCAGCAGTAGTGGTAGAGCTAAGTGGAATTACACCTCGCCAACTATATGTAGTATTTGGAAGGGAAAAATGATTCTCGATGATAATTTCCTACTACAACCAAGTATCCTCAATCTACATCGAGGTGAGACCCTCATAAAAATATGGTTGTATTCCTCAAACTCCATATGTTTATGTTATCTATCCTGATAGGTCCTATGATTCATTTTTTAGTCCTCATCCACTCCTGGATGATATGAACCATTCCTGTAATATCTACCACCAACACTGGGCCCATGAGTGTTGAATCTCCTAGATCAATCCAACATAGTGGTGACCTATCAGATCTCTTGTAAAAAGCCTCAAATGGTCTTATACCTATGGTTAAATTATATCTGTTGTTGTATGAAAACTCCAAAAAGGGTTGGTGATCCTCCCAACTATAGAAAAACTCCAACATGGAAGCTCGTAGCATGTTCTCTAAAACCTATATGGTCTGCTCTATTTGGATATCATTTTTCGGGTGAAACACTATGATCAAGCCCAACAAAGTCCCAAAATCCTCATATAATCCTCTCCTTAACTAATATGTGAAAAGAGAATCGTGATCATATATAATCATCAAATGAGCCCCATCGAGTCTAGTTATCTCCTACTCATAAAGGCGCCCCAAGATATCTACAAAACTCTACTCTCAAATGGATAGGAAGTAGGATAACATAGTGAGATGATCTATGATCATCCAGATGGTATCGTGTCCCATGGAAGAATGTGGTAACCCCATCACACAGTCCATGGAAATACAATCCCACTTCTAATATTTCATCTCAAGGGGTTAAGCTAAACCCACCAAAACCTAGTGTTTATCCTTCACTTAATAAAATGTAAAGCATTGATATATGAACTCTAAAACTCCCTTATTCATACATGGCCACCAAAACTAATGTTAGAGGTCATGGTACATCTTTTCCACATGGATGTACCATTAAATGACATTTATGAAACTCTTATTACATATCCTCCTATAATGTAAACTGTATCGTTGTCCATCCTCTAAAAAGGATAACACGCTCCCCACCTTCAAAATTTCCATCATAACGAAGTCTAGTTGATATATGAGTATGTAAGGTCTCACATTTTGGTATCTTTACACTAATCATTCCTGACACGCTGTGAAGTTGGTGTGGTAACAACCATATACTTAATATTTGAATAACTATCCTTTTCTAATAAGGAAAAGTCAATGAGGCTATCATCTCTGACACCTCGACAAAAAACTAAGAACAACATCACCTACTGAGATCATATGCCACCACGTTCCCCATCCCATGAGTATAGAAAATATCAAATTCATTGTTATAGAATAACTATAGACATATCCTCTATCTCAAGTTAATATATTTTTATGATAATATGTATTTGAGACTCTTTTTGGTATAGTAAACGATAAACTCCCCCCCTTCAGGTAGTGCTACCACATATTCAAAGTGAAGACTAGTACTACTAATTAAATATCCTAGGTCATGTAGTTCTTCTCATGTGGTCTCAGCTAGAATGAACCATAGACAATAACATCCTTCCTCTTCACCAACACAAAACCATGTATTGTCTATGATGCATCACAAAACACTATGTACTTGAGACCCTCCTCTATAAATATAAATATAGAAGCACTCCTCAACCTCTATCTTGGCTCTTGAAATCATGGTTGACACCTTTCCATAAACACAAAATGTTTTCCTTTCCACGTCAAAGATATCAAGGGTACTACCAATTTTTGTATGTTGGGTACAGACCTCTAATAGTACCATGACACCCAAATGAAACTCCACACCTCAGTAACACTATTTGGTGGATCCCCATCAAGAAATACCAAATTTTTTTTTGGGTATACTACTACTCCTACCTCTAAGATGACATGTCTTAGAATGTGGACTTATTCAATCCAAAACTGAAACTCCAAGAGAATCCCTTAAATCCAGTTATGTCAAAGTGTTTCCAAGACCATCCTCAAGTGTCTCGCATTCTACCCCGTGGATACTAAATAGTCTATGATTTAATCGATGAAGATCGCCATGAATTGTTATAATAATGGATGAATGTTCTAGTTCATGAGTCCCATGAACATTGTTGGGGAGTTTGTCATGTGGAATGCCATAACCAAGTACTCATAGTGACCGTAATGAAATTTTATGTCCATATTCAGTATATCCTCGTCCCGTACTAAAATTTGGTGATATCACAATATGAGGTCAATAATCATGAACCATCATTACCCTCTTAACTAATCAAATGGTTCATTGGTCATTGGTAGTGGATAATAATTTTTTATGGTAACCTAATTTATGTTTCGGTAATCCACACATAACCACAGTCTCCCATCCTACTTCATGGTGAACAATGGTGGTACCACCCAGAAGATGGGTCTTAGATATCCATTCTCCTACAAGTCCTCCAACTGCACCCTCAACAATCTATGCTCTACAGGAGCCATCCAATATGATGGTGCATATATCAGTGTTGTCACAGGATGTATGTTGATGCATATTTCTATATCATGGTGGAGAGTTAAACCTATTATGACATCAGGAAAGACGCTCTGATACTCTACCACCAATTCGAGAAACCAATAGCACAAATCATCCACTACACGAAGAGTCATACTAGAAAACTGGTGAGTAATCGGCTGCAATCTTCTATGATGGAGCTCATCCTACTTCACCAAGTTATCATTTTTACCCACAAAGGGAAACATCATTCCATAACTATGGAAAACCCCTATTATCCACCTAAAACAATCAATCTACTCATGAACTATGGATATCCATTAAATTCCAATATGAAATGGTAAGGCCTCATTCCTACAATGAAGTGAAACCATACAAAATTTTCACCTCTAAGCGTTAGGTTTCACTGTCCGAATAAGTACACAATCATTGATCCACCATCGGTTGGAGACTCTAACCAAAAGGGTCAATCCAATGTCTTAATCAGAACATTTATGTCTTGAACCAGAGTAGAATAACGGAAGGAATGAATTGTATCTATGTCTATCAGTACTATTTCTAATGTATAAAAGACAAATATCATACCTTGTATCATCCCTGGAGCCTTCGGGTCATAGGAATAGATAGATTTCAGCTGGCCTCGTCCCTACTATCCAGATCCGTAATCCAATCATGGACCACCTGGGGTTGGTGGTGGTAATATATTAGACCTCTGATCACCTGTTTCTACCCCTTCAACCCCTCTTCCACGTCTGCCGCTATGTAAACCACCTAGCTCAAGGCTCTATTTCTGTCTTCATGGTCCCCTAAACATCTCATGATTAGTTATATGAAGTGTTAGAAAATATTGAGCTAGATTACATTGAACATCATAGGATAAAAACTGATTGTCCCTCAACTTGTTTTAGCCACCCTCAGAGCCCTACACTACTAGACCTGAGTCCTGGGATCACCTCCTGAAGTATCTGATAGGGTTTTATTCTTTTAAATACCATTAAATACCTACTTCTTTGGTCTTAAATACGAGGATACCACAAATATATCCCACTACCGGTGTTTTTCGGTCTGAAATCCCTCAACCTATAAGGATCTATCAAGAACCCCAACATAGGTGGTTGTATAAGTTGATACTACTAAAGATGTGATGTCTCGAAAAATTCCCTACTCAAAATCCAATCTCTAAAGAAATGGTCCCCCAAAATATTTGAGGATTAATGAAGTAGATCAATAACCCTTATAGAGTACTCCACCACGGTCATACTTCCCTATTGTAGATACATAATCTCATTTATGTGTATTGATCCCAACATGTCTAGATATAACACATACTTGAAGAGATTACCAATGTATGTCTAGCAGAGATTTGTCTCTTCTTGTGACTGAGTCAACAAGCTCCACCATCACCCAATTGATTCCTGAATAAAACACTCCATGGGGACTTCTATATAATCATATGATGTCCTCATAAGGTAAAAAACGTGAGTAAATGCCTCTATCCATTCTTCATCCACCTGGGGGTCTTCCTCACCATATAAACTAGGAGGTTGCTGCCTTAGAAACTCATGTAAGAAACTCAAGTTGTGTGCATACTCATCTAGTACTTATAGTGATATATTCTTCTAAATGGGTGGTGGTATGGCTGGTAAACCACCCGAAGGTACTATCTATGTTACCCGACTCTATATGGATGCCTCTTCACAAGGTGGATCATCCTCATGATTACATAGTGGAATCCAAGTAGGCTGACTGCAGAAAGGAATCCTGGTATTTAAATAAGATTCACCTTGATCAAAAGAGTTTATATGAGGAGATAAATCATTAATTTCATGGAAAACACAACCATTCCTTTATGATTCATGTATCAAAAATTTCCATACCACTAAGGTTTACATGTATTGAGTCTAAATGCATGTGATCAAAGTCCTGATGTATGTATATGTCATCTCCTGCACCAACATTGGAGTCCCTAACCTAATTGTCAAACACAAAACACCAAACACTATTTCCACAAACAAATATCACCGACTCCAGCCCAAATGTATAATCGAATCCTCTGATAAAACGATGCCATGACCCAACCTACTAAGATCCAACCCATGACTACCCCAATCATGCCTCCAACAAGCCAGGGGATAGTGACCGGTGCTGATTAGGCATATCCCCAAAATGGGAGGCATTATCCTAATGTACATGTACACACACACACACATCTCCATGGCCAAAAAATGATGAAATATAAAACTAATAAAACAATGAATGCATACACCTACGATCCCACAACAATAATAGTACTAAAAATAGAAAAATGGGACCAAATAAAAACCTATCAAAAAAACTGTAAAATCCTATCCGACTCCATGGGTGAGAACTATGTCAAAATAAATATTCTTGTAAAACACCTCATTTTGTCAATCCCAATATATGCTCTTTCTAATCCCTGTTGTCTCAGGACACTATCAGAAGGGCGTCATCTGCATAAGACATGACATGTATGAGAAAAAACCCATATAGGGGTGATTATAACAATATGCAATAGGATACCCTGAAAATAAAAAACATGATTCACCATGTATAGTCATTACAATAAAAGGTATAAAAATAATTTATAAGATAAACGCCCAGATATACTCAGGAAATACACCACACCACTAGAATATTATAACCAACTACCAACCACAAGATTATTCTTGATGAAACACTCACTCTAGGATAATCCACTCAAGAAGATATGTTATCATTGGAGACACTCGACAGAGTGGTGTAGGTCATTGGGCCTCACCCAATGAAATATCACTATGATAAGAAGACTCTAATACACAGATGAGGTATCATGACCATAACCATTGTGCGACACCACAAACCCAATATAGATTAACCAGCTATGTAGGGGATCATATATCAATGATAAATCAAACTCTCTAGATATGGACGTCTATATGGAGGATCAATGTCCGGATTAGGGAGGTCACGCCAATTCCAAAATTCACTCCTAGGGAAAAAAGGATGATAGATGATCACAATACTGTATCACAAAGGGACACCACAGCCTTATATGAGACTTGAACACTATAGGGGGTCATAATCCTATTATATGGATGTAATTCAACATTGTACAACTAATCAGAGTGACCAAGGGAACATACATAACCTATTCATATCCAAACTAAGAAAATGAAGGGCTACGAACACTAATGAATGGGTTTCATGGAATGTACTAGGGGGTACCCAATGTGTATAGCTATCCTCATGCCAAACCATCTGGAAGATCCTCACACAACAAGTATGTATCCACATACAAAATGTGTAGAATATGTACACGAAGTGTAGAGAATTATTGTATAATACCTACGTCACCTGGCTGTGTTCATTTCCAAGTACACAACATGCTATTTGAGAGTGTACTTTTTTCCATGTCCTTTTAATCTCTAGAGTACATGTAGAGACATCAAGGATGAAACCCCCCATGATTTTGTGAAGTATTTTTATCAAATTAATTTAATCTATTTGATATTTTTCATTTCACACAACATTTAAAATCGTATATTTTTTTTAAAGAACTAAGAATGGATTGTGTTATATTAAACACCAAGTTAATCATCCACTACTTGCAATATAATATTTATCTTTCTGTATATGTATCAGCGATGTTATATTTTTTTACACGTAAGTCTTATTTTCCCTAATGGCTTGCGTAACATGCAAGATCGTGTTTTACCAAAAAGTAATATATTATTATTAAATATAATAGGATATAACATAGTAGTGAAATTGAAAATTACAATTTTGAATAACATATGATAATATATAGTTGAATTCAGTAGTTACCTATTAATTATAAATGAATATAGAATCCAAATGAATATAAAGGGAACGGTTTTATAAAAGACTATTTTTATATAGAAAAGGCGATTTATCTTTATAAGATAAATTAATTTATATTATCGAATGATATTAATTATATTTATATGTTATATATTCAATAAAGTATTTTTAATATTCATATAATTTATTTTACAGAAATAATATGACAATATAACAAATACTACACATAAAAACCATTATTTTTATAAAAGCTGTTTTACTGCCTTTTAATGGTGAACCTATTTTAAATTGCAATTTTGGTGCTTTTATAAATTTTATATGTCAAAATAAATTTCATTTTTGTAATATAAACATAAAAATTAGGTTAGGGTTAATTTTTGTTATTTTTTATGAAGTTTCATTTATAATGAATAGTGAAACATAGTACATTTTAATTCAAAACTTCATTTTCATCTAATTTATTTATAAGGTTAATTAATATTGTTAAATATTTTTATATTTTAATCAGATTAAATTTATCACAATTAATACAATTTTGTTCATTAAAATAAATTTCACTTTGAAATTCAATAATAAATCATAGCAAACTTTTAAACGTTTTTCACTTTAAAAACATGCATTGTTGTCCCATTTACATGATTAAATTTAAATTAATTTCTACTATTTATGTGATTTTAATTTTCAAAAATGGATTCAATATTTTTAATCATCATAATTTATAATTCTTAATAAGGTCAAATTATTTTTTTAACAAATAGATTAGTAAAAGTAATTTAAATTAATTACATCGATTAAGGTGTGATTAAGCATAACAAGGGACTAAACCATAATATTATGGGCTAATTTGACCTATAAAAAAGTCAAAAAATTATTTTATGTACATATTTTTGCAACTATAAGGTTCTATAATGGTCCATATGGACAATTGGGGAACACGTAATACTTGGGGAACACAAATGGATTTTCAAAAATACCAAGTGTGTCATTTCCTTCCACTATAAAAAGGCAGTCACTTCTCCCACATCCTCACCCCTCTCAATACACTTTTTATCAATCATTATATTACCATACATATATTAAAAATACCTCTGAGAATCCCATAATCCTCTCATTTTGAAGAAATCAATCCAAGGAATCCTTTTGGTGCAAACCAAAAAGAGTTACCTGAGTAAGAGGTTACATCATTCCCCAAGATCTTTATTTTTATTTCATTATAAACTCATTAAATTGTGATTATTTAATTTTTATGTAATAAAACCATTATCGTAGATAAACTAATATTTTTTTATTCTAAGGGTCTGAACTTCACTTACACACACTTCCATCTAATGGGTAAAGAACTTATTGTTCTCATGTATGGCGAACTGCCACCTAATTAAATGTGGTTATTTATTATTACATTACCACTTATCATGGTTGGTAATTATAAGAGAAAATATATTTTTATATTTTATATAATATATTTATGATTTATTTATTATGATTTAATTATTATATAACCCATAACTTCATGATTTTGTTTTGTGTATGTATAATAATTTCGTTTGGGGAAGCGTGGACTACCACCTCATCAAAGTTATGTGATTCGTACACACCTTACATGAACTGTATTAAGGGTCTGAACTTCACATACATACACTTCCATCTGATGGGAAATGAAATTATTGTTCTTGTGTATGGCGAACTTCCGCCTTATGAAATGTGGTTATTTATTTTTTCATTACCACTTATCATGGTTGAGAATTATAATGGAAACAATATTTTTATATTTTATATAATATATTTATGATTTATTTATTATTATTTAATTATTCTATAACCCATAAATTCATGATTCCATTTTGTGAATGTATAATAATTTCGTTTGGGGAAGCGTGGACTACCACCTCATCAAAGTTATGTGATTCGTCCACACCTTACATGAACTGTTTTAAGGATTTTCTTAGTGAAATTATATTATATAAAAGATATAATAATTCTAATTTAATTATAATATATACATATATTTAATTTAATTTATTTCATTCAATACGTCAATAAAACGAAAACAATGTTCATGCGTTTGTACGACCTACCGTCTCTATGAATTGTGTATCCCATTCCATACTTATATCCTTTATATATTATTATAAATAAATATATAATGAATATATATGATATTTATACCATGTTTTAAATTAATTAATTACATAAATCATGATCTAAGTAAGAGGTTAAATAATAACAAGTCAAAACATATAAGAAAAATTGTGTGTATATTACCTAAAACATAACATTAACATGGATTTATTTATAAAAAGTTAATATAAAGTCAAAAAAATAAATGTTTTTATATATAACAATATGGTTCTGTTTTATATTATTAATAATTTTAAATATATTATAGATTAGGTTTTTATGTGTATGAATAAATTCAATGCTTAATGTAAGGGAGTTTCATCTCACTTTTTATTTTTATTAGATACATTCCTTACTCACCACTCATTTCATTTTTGTGGTATGTATAATGACTATGGATGTTTTATATGATTATTTTAATTAAAATTATGGGTATTTAAATATACATTTGACTATTTTTATTTTATGGGGGTTACATTTCAAATGTTACCAAATCGGTAAAGTGATTTTGTCTCAATTTTCCTTCTTTGTGAAACATGCCATGATATAACCCTATATTTTTCAATGAGATGTATATAATAATTTTTTCATGTTAAGTCATGAATATAATTCATTTCATGAAAATTTAACCTTCATTAAATATTATTTTCTTACATCAAGAGTATAATTAAATGTTACCAAGTGGTAAGAGTTTATTTAAATAATATCATCATTTATTGAGATTGTTTATGATTATACATACAACGATAAATTATTATGATAAATTTCTCAAGGAAACTCATGAATTTTTTTTATCTTGTTTATATTCATTATATATTCATACACATTTACCATTTTACACTCTTTGGTACATAATATGATTATGAAGGTGTTCTTACGAAAGTTCTACCTTACCTTTATCTTCGGTTAGAACTCTATATTCCATAAACACCTTGGTTTCGATAAAGGTTTAAAAAAAACATGATTTGTTTATAATTTTTAATTGTTATTTAAAATTAATACTTTTTGAAAAATTCAATATTTATTTATAGGTTTTCAAATGTTTTTCAAGTAAATTTTTTATAAATTCTTTTCATGATTTTTTTATAAGTTTTCAAATTTTTTCAAATATGGGTTTCAAATCATTTCAAGATTTATTTATATGTTTTAGAAATGTTTTAAAAGAAATGGTTTTCACAATGTTTTCATGTTTTATTTATATTTTATCAATGCATTTTCAAATAAATAGTTTTCAAAAATCATTCAGCATTTCATTATATGTTTTCAAAGTATTTTAAAATAAATATTTTTCAAAACATTTTTATTCATTCTTTATATATTTTCAAATTGTCAAAAAACGTTTTTCATAACGTTATGAATCTTATTTTATATGTTTTTATGGAAAAATATTCTAAATTTTTCTTCAAGATTATTTTATAAATTTTTAAGGAAAATGGTTTTCAGAAAATTTTTCAATATATATTTTTAATTTTTCAAGGAAAATATTTTTTAGAATATTTTCAATATTCTTTGATAAGTTTTTAAGGAAAAAGTTTTTAAAAATGACTTCAATACTTATTTATATGTTTTCAATTAATTTACAAAGAAATTTTTTTCTAATGGTTTTATGTTTTAAAAATTCATTTCAATGAAGAAAGGATATTTTCCTTAATAAATGTTTTTAAAATATACTTAAAAATTATTTTCCATTTAAGATGACATTTGTTGATGCTACTTATTCCCTTTAGGAAAATTATCCGAAGGTTTCATTCATATTATTTCTTTAATGGTTTATTATTTTATGTAATGATACTTATGAAACCCATTTCTCTTATATAGGTTATATGCTTTTGAGGCCTGCTTCTTTCCATAGGTTATGCTTTGATGAAATGATTATGAGACCTATCTCTTTTCTATAGGTAATTATATGATGAAATGTTTATGGTACCCATTTCATATCATGTGTTAAGATATGATTATTTTTTATAATATTGTGGCACACCTATTATGTGATGTTGGGACCAATATATCTTTCCAATGTATTGGGTAAAAATAGATGAATCGTGAGTATAAATATTATGCAAGAACCTGATTAAATGTTCATAATGTTATGCACGGACCTAATTACATGTTGATATGTTTATGCATGAACCTAATTACATATTAAAAATTTTATGAGTGAACCTTATTATGTGATCATAATGTTATTGATGAACCTAATTTCATGTTCACAGTGTTATTCTCGATCCTAGTTTCATATCCATATGTTTATGAATGAGCCTCTTCACATGTTCAAAAAATTACATGTGATCTTAATTGAATATTCAAAACATTATGTGTAGATCTGGTTACATGTCTATAAGTCTATGAGTGGTTTTAATTTAATTTCCTTAACTTAATGATTAAAACCATTTCTACTTATCCATGTTCACTAATTGTTGTAGTGAGTATCTCAATAGTGTGGATTGAGTACCCAATGAAAATTTCTTTTTAAAATGGATTAATTTAAAATCCCTAAATATTTAAATATTACCCAGTTTATCAAAATTTATACTATGAAATAGATCTAAATATTTCTAAAAAAAATATAATGATTTATTAGGTCTCGGAATAATAATAAACAATATTTTTGGATCCTTTTATATAAATTAACATGATAAAAATACTATATAAACATAAAATAAGATAAACAATGAAAGTATATATATTATTTATAGTTAAAAACAATTTTAGTTTTAAAGTGGAAATAATTAAAAAAAAATTAAAGCACATAGTGGAAAGAATAAATATAATAGTTTTAGCCTCAAGTTGAGACATAGTCCTCTTCACTTGGTGATCACCTACCTACAAGCAGTTTATATAAAATAATCATTATGATCTACAACCTAGATCAGGTTTTACAGCAGTTTACAAATTATCCAGGTCACACATGACCTATTCCATTATTTTGTGTGGGACTAAAAATATAAAGGCCAAACAAGGATATCTAAAACTCTTATACATGGGAGTACATGTGTAATAAAATACGAGAATATGTCTATGTATCTTCTAGTTCCGTAAAGGAGACAATCAGCGAATATTAAACAAAGTATAACACACACTGCTCAAAATGTAATATAAGTAAATGGGTTAAAGAACTATAAAAGTATAGAGTTTAGAAATTCTCATTCTATTGTAATGATCTGGTGACTCTTGATTTTATTCTACAGTGAATCTTGATTCAGGTTTTCTAGAAACCTTCAGATAAACAAAGTGACTCAAAATATTGTTCTCTGACTAAAGGAAAGCACAAAAAGTGATGATGTTGTTCGGCATCCCAGTCATGTGTTTTTAATACGTGAGATCTTATAATTTGTAACCAGGTTGAGATTTATGATTATTTAGTAAGTTTGAGCTCTCATCTATTTTTTCATTTCACTTCATCCTCTATGGAATCTCACACTGAATTAGGGAGTGTGTTATACCATTATTAGTAGTATAAATGAGAATATATGGATCACTTGATTCATCATACAGAGCATTATTTCACTCTCTTCAATGAATTATGTCTATCATTAATAAAAATAATTAAAATAGTAAGTGGTTATACATTAAATAAATATATCCTCTAGAATAATTCAATTCAAACATATAAGTTAATAAAACAGTGGCAGTGTCTTAGATTGGTAGTGACTCAAGGTCTGACATTATATCACTCTAGATATATGTTGTTCTAGTTGTATGATAGTAACAGTGTCCTAGATTTATCTAAATTTCGAATATTTAGGAATTGTTTAAACTAGTGGTGTTTGGGTGTAGTGTTGTGTGGTATGATGGTGTCTTAGACTTAGAACCAATTTTTAATGGGTGGTATGATATTTGGGTAAAATAACAAAGCAGTATCTCATAGTTAAAAAAATTTGATTTCAGGTGGCATGACATCTTGATGGTGTCATAGACTTTTTCAATTTTTCAGATCAGTGGTATGACATTCTGGAAGTGTGATATCCTAGTGGTATCTTAGACATAGAGAGATTTTTATGCTGGTAGTGAGTCATGGTAAACAGCGACTCGAGTTGGCATTTCCAATATTGATGGTGTCTGGTACTTGTATAATTTTATAAATGATCTCCAATTAATATAATACTTACAAAAAACATGAAACTCATTAATAACAATAGAATCATGATTATTTGATCATTATAACCACGTGGTTAACAATTCTCCCCCTTTTTTATGATCACAAATCATGGTATCAAAGTTATTACAAAAGTGTAAACAATATATTCAATATATTATTAATTAGAACATATTATTCCTAATATGTTCCTTTGGTATCAAGGACAAATAAGAAAAGAGTATAAATGTTAAGTATCATGAATCAATGATAAAAAGATTAAAAATATATTGTATTAAGTATAGCATAGAAAAATCACTATAATAAAATATAGATTCCAAAAATATCCCAAAAATAAACTGAAAAAAATATTCCAAATGACGTATCCCCCTATTGGGATTATTCAAAAGGTAAAGATGAGCATAATAAAGATAGCAGAAAGAAGAAAAATAAAGATAAATAATATATCAATATTGTTAAAAGCAATTAAAACTATTGATTAAAAACTAATTACAAACTAGGTTCCATCAAAGACATGAAGTCTAATCTAACAAGAGAAAATTTTATGGTTTGGAAGAGGTGTCAATTGGTTCTTTTCCTTTATCATTTTATTTCTCTTTCTCCTTATTTGAGGTAGTAGAATCAACCCAAGGTAATATGGAGGGAGAAAAATAAGAGAGTCTAGATATAGTCCAATGATACTCTTCCATAATAATAAGAATACATATGTGTCTCAAAGCTGGTGTAGAAGAAATTGGAAAAATATGGAAACTGGTAGGAAAAGGTGTTATAGGATCTTGAGAAACTGTTGTACTGAGAGATAACTATAGAGTAATTGGAACTACTTCCTAAGCAATAAAATCTTGGTCATGGACATGATTAAAAGGATTATTTATATTTATAAAATCTTTTCTTATCTAGCCACCTTTTTCTATTTCACTAAATAAATCACATTTCTCTTCTATGAAATGGTTCAAAATAGGAGTCTTCTATTTTAATTTACCGTACCTTTTCCTTGATGACCTAAGTCATAAGATGCATCCTTAAAATTTCATCTAAGAATTTGAAATTTTCATCTATTTCATGCTTAGTATAAATCATTTATAGATAAAACTATATGGACATAGTAATGGGTTCTTTGTCAGATTTAATTCCATGGTCATAAATGGTTATCAACATGATAACGTGATCAAAGTTTTACTAAAGTTTTATCAAGGTATCATGGATATAATTAGTGACACTTCCAAATCACCGGATCAAGAATATCTTAGCTCATCTCTGAAAACTATCATTATCTTATTAACATCAAACACTGGAGGGGGATGAGAAGTAGAAACAGAGGTATCTGATGATATATACTCAACCATTTTTAGGATTCCATTCATGGAATATTTAATATCAAATCACATTTCATCAACTATTAAGACTTGAGAGATTCTAGTTGACCAATTATCCACTTATTATTAATCTCTATCTCATAAATGTAATGCATTGTCTTTGGTTGAATGTGTTGAATAAAAAACAAGAAAATGTATCTTGCATATTTCTCACAGATGAAGTTCTTTTGAGGTAATCAATAATTTAACTATAAAGAAAAACAAGACATCAATAGTTTACTAAACGAATCCACATCAACATTAGTGAATATATGAAAATGAATAACAGTAGGATTCAGAGTAACCAGTTCAGGTGTAGGAGGGTTCACAGATGAAAACATTTCTAACAAACCTTTAATGTCTACTTGAGATATCAAATATCCCTTAGGATCTTCTTAAACATGATCCTTAGGTACACCATTATTTGGTGGAATCCATAAAAAATTATGGTACTTTCCCCATTATTCTTCCAAAGGGTTAACCCACCTATTTGGTAAGACAACTAAAATTGATTCAGTGACAAGAGGTACTTTACCAACAGGTACAACTAACACATTATGATTCCTCTGTCTATCTAATATTTCTGGAGTTGAGGTGTGTTCAACACTGGAATGCTTAATATCTGTATGTTTATCAGTAGAAGGTACCACTGTCATCTGAAAAACAACCTTTTGAACATGAATTCTAGGATCTACTTCCATATAGCCATCAACTAGTGTCTTATCAGCATCCAAATCATTTGACATAACATCATTACATTTATCAGAAGAAGGTATCTCTAACTTCTCTTTCTCAGCTACATGATGTTCAATAGCAGTAATAAATATTATCTACTAATCCATAATAGAATCATAAACTTCTTTACTAGTGGTAATGGAGTTTTCTTCATCATCATCAGACACTAGAGCTTCATGTAATATCTCCACATAGGGGGATTTCTTCCCATCCCAAGTGTATCATGAAGCTCTGGAGGCATCTTGACTGCCTTCCTCTTAATTTAACCACTAGTTCCATTAGGTTGAGAGCCATTATCATCACTTTCATCATCTGTATCCATTCTTTCCTTCATTATCATTTTCATCATTTTCATTTTCATCTTGTTCTTCTTTATCATCATTGTCATCATCATCATTAACTTATGTCCATTTGGAAATCTTATTCTTCTCCACTCTAGAGACCTTAGTCTCTTATCCAAATCATTTAAAAATATTTTCTACCTTTTACAACCTCTTAGGTTTACTAATATCTCTAATGATAATTGGATAATATTTTGAATACAAATAAGGATCACCCCCTCATCAATAGATGGTTCATTTTCTTCTTCTTCAGAAACAACTACTTCTTTATCCTCATAAGAGTATTCAAAAATTTCATTAGGGTACAGGACTGGATAAATTTCATCCCTCAGTCTGGTTGGATGATCAATGAAATTTTACTTAGCATATATCTCATTAGAATATCCAACCCACTATCTCTTCTAGGGGTTATAGATAATCTTCATCCTTGGACAAGTATCACTTTAGAGACAGAAACCACCATAGTTTGTAATAGAATTTTCATCATCTACTAATAAGACCTTTTAATTTAATATAATATAAATCAACATCACATTGATCAAATAATTATATCTTAATTAAGGCTTGGTTATCTCACACATATGAACCATGATATATTGACCCAAATTTATCTTATAGCGTTCTTTCATATTATATAAAAGGTAAACATATTGTACCTTAAAGTTATAGAATCACCCCTTTTTTGGAATATAATGTGCTACAAAAACATTAAAATAATCCCAAATTCATTGTCAATATATGAGGAAAATAGTCGTTTGGATATTCCATCTCTTTTCAATTCTACCAAACCTTTTTCATACACAAAAAACTCACTATCTTCAGTAATAGTAACTTGGTAATCATAAAAAAATCCATCATAAGTAAAACCTATAAATTTCTCCCATTTTATCAATTCAAAACCAAATAGGTTCCCTCTGACACTTCTTTTTATCCAATTTGAATCATACTCATAAAAAGAAACCTCTACATTAGAATATAATTCCTAAACTATATTATCATAGAAAGGTTTATTTTTAGAGAAAAACCACTCCAACCATCCTTTATTATAGAATACATTAAGTAATATAGACTTTCTAGACAACAACCACTTCTATTCTAATTCCCTTTCAACAAAAATATCTATATTGGAATGCTCATGATTAACTAGAGAAACTGGAGCAACTGGAGCAGGTGCAGTCAAATCTTTCTTCTTCCCCATAGAAGATTTTCATTCATCTGGTGAAGATATTGAAGCATTCTTCATTATCGGTATGAAGACATGGTTTAGAAATATTGGTCGATAATAAGGGGAATGTTTAAAAACCAATAGGAAAAGGTTTTCACAGGTCTCGTGAGAGAAATATAAGGGATTATTTTGTTGGGATAAAGCTGTGTTGGGAAAAAACATTATTCCATTTTTATATCATTTGGTATTTTAGGTATTTCAAATATGAAATAGTAAAAGAAATGAAATTAAAAATACAATAAAAACATGCATTGGGTTACATAAAATAAGATATACTGGGAAGTAAACCATTCATTCAAAATATTGATAAATAGAAAAAATTTCAAAGGAATTAATATCAATGGAATGACCAAGTTAACGGTTTCCCAATCAACCCTTAAAAGGGGTATTATCTATAATAAAAATAAAAAAAAGAAGGCCTTCGGGCTATTCGGAGTGATAAGACAACATCCTAACAAGGCAAAAACCTTACAAGACAACAATATAACATTCCAATGTTGTGTCACCTCAATGGTGTATCAATAACCACGATGTTTCAACCCCAATAGTGTGTCAACCACTACTATGTGCCAACAAAAAAAATTTACTTAAGAAAAATTTATAATTCCCCACTCATGTTTGATAAAAAAATTTCTCTTAGAATTAATTGGTTTTGTAAATATATCAAATAACTTATATTATGTTCTAATAAATATAGGAGTGATGTATCCTTTTTGAAGATTGTCTCTCAAAAAGTGATTTCTTATATAAATATGTTTTTTCCTAGAATGGGACACTATATTCTTAGAGATATTTATTGCACTTGTATTGTCGTATTTTATGGGAACATGTTAGAATTGATATCCATAGTCTAGTAGAGTGTGTTTTATCCAAAAAAATTATTCATAGAAACTACATGTTGCAATGTAATTAGCTTCAGTAGTAGACAATGCAAAAAAAATTATTTTTTACTACACCATGAAACAAGAGACATGCCTAAAAAGTGAAATTTTCTAGGGGTGATTTTTCTATCTATCTTACATCATCCAAAATCAATAACAGAATAACTTAATAAATCAAATTTTTGTCATATTGGGTAAAACAATCCTATGTTGGTTGTACAATTGAGGTATTTGAAAATTAAGTTAACAGCAAAAAGGGGTGTCTTTTTTGGGTTTTCTTGAAAATGAGCACACATACACATACTAAACTTAATATCTGGTCAAATACTAGTCATGTATAGAAGACTACCAATCATAACTCTATAACATGTTTGATCTAATTATTTCATAGTTTCATCAAGATCATATTTATAAGTGGTAGTCATAGGATCATCTTTACTCATAGTGTTGTCAAATTCATTATTTTAAATTATTTTTTATATTTACTTTGATTTAAAATAATTCCATATTTGTTTTTAAACATATTAAATCTAGAAAAATAATTCAATTTCACTGATTATCACTTTTCAAACTCATTTTTCATCACTTTAAAAACATTATTACAAGGATAATTTCTTTAAGATCTGAAAATAATATCATCAGCATGGATTTATACTACTAACACAACTTTTGAAATTCATTTTATGAAAACATGAGGGTAAAATATATATTTTAAAAATAATTTTTAAATTATATAATTTTTGATCTTATCATACCAATCTCTAAGAGATTTTTTTAAACCATATAAATCATTATTTAATATAAAAAAATGATTTGAAAAAAGAGAGTTTCTAAAACAAGGGGTTGTTCAGAGAATAAATCCTCAACTATAAAAACATTTATTAATTTACTCTTTACATGCATTTGATAATTATTGATGTCTATATGCAGTAAATAAGAAATTTTTATTCTTAAATAATCAATTATGGATATAGGTGGAAAGTTTAACTCGTATTTTATTCCTTCTTATTGACTATAACCTTGTGAAACTAATATTTCCTTGTTTCTGACTATAGTGCGCAAATCATCAACTTTATTCATATACACCAATTTAGTGACAATATTCAAGGTGTACTTGGTCCTTTATAAAAGTTCACACACTTGGTTTCTATCAAAAAAATTTAATCCTTCTTGCATAAATATTACCCAAAATTTGTAATTAATGGATTCATTGATGTTCTTAGGTTCAAGATGAGAAAAGAAAGCTTGATATTCAACCTGATTTCTTCGAAAATCTCTAATTTCTTTTAATCTATTTATATCACCTACAAAAACAACTAAATGATGGTACTTAATGTTTCTAATAGATCTAGAGAAATAGGTACTGTTCACTTCTGGATTTTCAGGTTCTGGTTCTGGACGTTCTAGAAATTCATCTGAAGAGGATGATTTCTTTGGTTGTTTGACAAAAAAATATAAAGGTTTAGAATTTATTTTTAGAGAAGATAAATAATCTTATAGGTTTTATAAGAAGGTGTTAGGCTCATGTGGATTAGTATCAACAAAATCAACATGGACTGATTCTTCTATAGTTTAGGACTTCAAATTGAAAACTTTATTAGCTTTGCTAGATATTGAATAACGAATGCAAATTCATTCATCACACTTGGAGGAAAATTTGTCAATATTATCCTTACTATTGTTAATAAATACTTTGAAACAAAAAAAACTCTAAAATAATTGACCTTAGTTTTCCAATTGTTCCATAGCACATAAGGTATCTTCTTAAGGATAGGTCTTATCCAAACTCTATTGATGATGTAGATGACTCTATTAACAGATTCTACCCAAAAATATATAGGTAGGAAATACTCATTCAAAATAATATTGGATATCTCTTGTAATGTTCTGTTTCTCCATTCAAAAACATTATTCTACTGGGGTATCCTAGGAGAAGAGAAGTTATGAGTGTATCTATTTTTTTGAGAAAAATGATTCAAAATCCTGATTTTCAAACTCCTTGACATGGTCACTTATTAAGGTCTTAATAAAAAGTACACTATAATTTTCTATATACTTATCCTACTTGAAAAAATAAGATATATCATCACTTTTGTTTGTAATAATGTACACCCATGTATACATAGATAAATAATCTATAAGAACATAAACATAATTCTTCCCATTAGGAATTGAAATTCTAGATGATCCAAATAGATAATTATGAAACAAATCAGGTGGTTGAGAATTTGACACTTATTTATTTAATTTAAAAGAAATATTGTTCTATTTCACTTTTTGATATAGGTGATAGAATTTATTAGCTGGGAACTCTTGTTTAGGTAGATCCATAATTAATCCTTTCCCAATAAGCTTCCAAAGTGAGTGCATGTTTCAATGGCCTAGTCTCCTATGCAAATTCTAGAAATATTTGTGAAAGGATATAAAGCAAGAAACATTTTATGAAAATATATAAGTTAAATCAACAACATAAGAATTATCATTGTTCAAAGTAGTAAAAACTAATAATTTTTATGAATCATAAACCGTGAAAGAAAAAATTTTAAACATTAAAACAAAACAAAATCATAGAACTGATAAATGATAAAAAATTTATAATTTAAACTATTAATATATAATAATTTAGAAATTAAAACTGATTTTTTATTACCAATCTAGCTATGGATGATGGTCTTTCCATTGACATTTTCACCAAAGTTGACTTGGCCACCATCATGTTTTGTAATGCTCTTAGAGTATGAATAATCTATTATCATATGACTTTAAAAACTGTTGTCCAAGTACCATAAAATTCTACTAGAGGTCTTTAATAAATTTTTCAACACAATAGATTTTATGCAATAAATGATTTTGGCACCCAGATCTGTTTGGGTCTATAAATGTCAAAAATTAGAGCTTTTGGAACCCAAAATTCCTTCAAGGGTCTCCTATAAAAATATTACATACATTTTAAAATAGAAACTCTATTAGTTCCTTTTGAAACAATATTGGTAGGAAAGAGATTCAAGTCTGGATTTATGAACAATATTACTCGTAGATATTCTCTCTTGTCTAGAATCATATATTATTCTTGTAACATATTTTGGTGCAACTTTCTTTCCTAAAATTTGTGTGTGTGTGCCTCTATATTTTGTAAACTATTCATAAAATTTCTTTAATTTCTCATTATACAGTTTAACTTCATTATTTTCTTTATTCTTTTGATCATTTTCATCTTATATATATAGTCTATATTTTCTATTTACAGATAAATCATTCTGTATTTTTATAACATTGTATTTATCCTTAAACTCATTAAAGGTGTATTATAGCATGTTTTAGTATTCGAATAATTATTCATTTTATATATTATCATCATGATGTTTTTCATTGTTAGAATCATCAGAATTATGCATAAGTAGAATTTTAGTAACAGTTGGTAAAGTTATTACCTCACAGACATTAGTCACAAAAAACTTATTTTCATTGTCTGGATTATCTTCAGGTGATACATCAGAGTCATTTGATATATCCTTTTAAGAACTCCATGTTTCCTTCATGGACTCCTTGTATCTTCTATCCTTATCCTCATATTTATTTTTGTACTTAATCTTTGGATAATCAGACTTTATGTGTCCTTCCCTCTTAAATTCATAGAAAATAACTACTTTTGGCTCATCATCCATCATCTAATGTTTCATCTAGTTTCCTGTATTATCATACATTCCTTTAGAGTTTTATTTTATAAAGAAAGTTTAATTTCGGTAAAATTTATTAAATCTTATAGATTGGTGAACCATCTCCTCATCACTATCAAGAGGCGATTCACTATTACTAGAAATATCAGCAAGTACTCTGTCTTTATATTTTTTATTTTGTTGTTTGGAGGTAGTATTATTGAAAAATAATAGCTTTATTTTAGTCTCCTCATCTTCTTTACAGTCTACCTTTAATTCCTCTTCATACATCTTAAGCTTTACAATCTTCTCCTTAACCAACATGTTTTTAATTTCAGATGATTATCTGATGGAGAGAGATGTGCCTCTCCATATTTTTATCATTCTTCTATGTAATCACATAATTTGTTCCTTGTTTTATTCAGTATTTCCAAGTGAGTTCAAAGTGTTGAAAATATCATTGAACCTGAGATATATGTTAGAAATTTTTTCATTATGATTTATCATAAAATTATTGTACTTAATAGTATAATTATTAGTCCTCATCTCTCTATCATTTGAATTTCACTCATGGAAAATAGACAATGTGTCCCAAATATCATATGTAGTTTTACAAGTAGATATCTTGTTAAACTCTTAATCTCATAGTTCACTTTATAGAAAATTCATAGATTTAAAATTATTATTGTATGTAAGATTAGTAATATCATTGAAGATGTTTCTAGTAGTATCAGGAATATTTTATTGATCTTTAATAGCTTACCAAATTTTGAAACCCATTCTCTATATATGAATTCTCATATTAATTTTCTATTGGGAATAATTATACCTTTAATGAAAGAAGTTATGTTAGTATCAGATCCTTCCTAATGATATCTGTTTAAATTAATAAATTTAGAAGCAACTGAAATTAATATATTTAAATATTAACTAAAATAAAAGATAAAAATAATTTGAAATAATTTAATACAAAAAATATACCTTTGAAACAAAATGTTTATTAGAGTGAGTATCTCATGGGAGGGGGTGAATTGAGTACCTAATAAAAATTTCTATTTAAAAATAATTAATTTGAAAGACCCCAATTATTTAAATACATGGTAGTTTTTTAAAATATGTTCTACGATATAGATATTAATATTTCTAAATTTTTCTGTAAATATTTATTAGGTCTTGGATGAGTAATATAAAATATTATTTGATCCTTTGAAATCAATTTACTTGATCAAAATACTATATGAACATAAATTAAGATAAAATTTCAAAGTATATATTTTGTTTATAGTTAAAAAAATTAGTTTTAATAAAGAAATAAATTAAAATAATATCAAATCACACAGTGGAAAGATTGAATATAAGATGTTTAGTTTCAAGTCAAGACATATTTTTTTCCACTTAGTGAACACTTGAAAACAAGTAGTTTATATAAAATAAAAAATATGACCCACAACTTGGATTGGGTTTTACAATAGTTTACAAAATTTTTGAGTCAGACACGACCACTACCATAGTTATTTGTTGGAGTAAGAATAAAAAATCCATATAAGGACCTCTACCAATATTATACATCATAGTTAATGTGTAAGAAAAAATAAGAATATATCTAAGTATCATCCAATTTGGTTCAGGAGATATTATGCATATGTGAAATAGAGTATAGCACACACTGGTCTAAATGTAATAAATGTAAAAAAGAATAGATAAATATTAAAGTATAGTGATTATAAATTCTCTATTTGTTGCAATGATCTTTTGACTATTGATTTTATTCTATAGTGAATCTTGAGTCATGTTTTCTTGAAAATTCATGAAAATACAGTGTTATAGACTCTTGTTCTTTGAATGAAGTAAATCAATAAATATGATGAGGTAGTTTGGATTCCCAGTCATGGTTTTGTAGCTGGTGATCTCTTCTTGTTTGAAACCAGGTTCAACTCAATGTGTTTTTAGGAAAATTTAGCTCTCAAATTTCTATAAATCCACATCATCCACTATTACATCCCATGATACATGGGGGAGTGGGATACACCTCTATCAAGAGCTATAGAGAGAATATATGAATCAGCTAATTCCTCGTACTACACATTCTGACACTCTATTCAATGATTTTTATCGATAATATAAGACACATACATTAAAATAATAAATGTCATTAGATTTAATAAATGTTTCCATTAGAATATTGTAATTTAAAAAGACAAGTTAATAAAATAGTAGTGGTGTCTTAGATTGGTGATAACTCAATGTCTGTAGGTATCTCACTCTGGTGGTATGTTGTTCTGGAAGTATGACATTAGAGATGTATTATACTTATCCAAATTTACAATATGTTGTTGGTGTCTCAACTAGCGGCATCTGGTCAACCTATGTGGGTTATAATGGAGTCTTAGACTTAGAAACAGCATTATATTGGTAGTATGGCATTAGAAGTGTGATAACCTTGTGGTATCTCATACATATCAAAATTTTTATTATGGTAGCATGAAATATTCAATGTGTGTCGATTGATGGTGGTTCAGACATTTTAAAATTTTCGGATAAGTGTTATGAAATTATGGTGGTGTGATTTCCTGGCGGTATCTCAGACATAGAGATGTTTTTATACGGGTGGTGATTCATAGACAATAGTTAATTGAGTTGATGGTGCCAATATTAATGGTTTCTCATTCATAAAAAAAATTATCACCAGTATCAAATTGATATAATACATATATACAAAATGAAACTCATTAATAACATAAGAATCATGATTTTGTGATCATTAAAACAAGGTTATCAACCTTCATGATGTTTAACATTTATGTGTATGCCACAATTCCAAGTCTTATTCATATTTTAGGATTTAATGACTTATGTTCCAAATTATATTATGATTCAAGTCTTATGAAATTTTCTTATTTGTAAAATAATTAATTTTTATGATATTTCGATATGTAGGGTATGATCTTCTAATGAAATGATCATCTTCTTGCACCCTTATTATCATGTTATTATTAAGTATTTCCTTTATTTAACCTTACTGAGATTTTGAGCTCAACTCTTTATTATGTTTCCTTTCTCCAAGTTTTGAAAAAAGGGATTTAATAATAATTACTAATGTGGGATACCTTCATGGGAACCATTGAATAACTTTTTCTGAGTTATAATATTTTTTTTTGTGTTTCCAAAGGCACTAAACTAATACTGTCTTTGGTCGTCTGTTTGTGTAACATCTAAATTATTCCATAAAATTGATGTAATTTCTATGTATACTAAGAATGGGTTGTTATATTTTGTATTATAGTGAATGATTAATCAATAAATTTAAATTGGGATGATAAACCTTTATTGATATACCTAGGGTTATTTCTAAGGATATATATAGGGTTCTCTCTAAGGATTAGTTATTGTTTTATAAATTTTCTTTGAATTTTGTTAAGGTAAAGAGTGTGTGGTTTCCTAGAAATACATCTATTTATTGATAAAAAATTTGGACATGGTTCAGGCACATATGTACCTTGCAGTAATAACTATGACAAAGTGCTTCGGTCCTGACTCAAGTATAACCTGGTCATAACAACATGACTTATTGCATACATGGTTTGAAACTCCTAGGAGATATGCTTGGGGAATTCAAAAACACTTCACAAACCATCACAAATGATTTAAAAAATAAGTTGTCTAGAAATAATCTAGAAAAACACAAGGTATCATAGATTAAATAAGTAGGATCCATGATTTAGACATCCTATAAGTGATATGTTTTCATGATTACATGGTTTTATATAGTGATAAATTTTTCTAACACTATGCCTTCTTGTTTAGTCAATGTATGAAACTATAATTAAGTGGGTTAACATTGAATTTTTCAGATGTGTAAATTATAGTAATTATACAAATAAATTTCCAAATATACCATGAAGAGAATCAAGAAGTTTGTAGGAGTATTGGTTATTATTATGGAGATAAAGAGACCAAAAAAGAAATATGACATGTATAGGATGTTCTAACAATATTTTTTACATTAAATGTAAGAATAATGTTTAGATTGAGGTTGAGAAACCATAATACCTGATTTATATTTCATATTCTAGGAAAACGGGTATGGAGGAATAAGATAACGAAGCATGTGTAATGGTTTAAGAATAATTTTGAATGATTAAATTTCATATGTTTTGGAATTAAAAGATTATGTTATATGAATCATGAAATATATAAGTATTTTTAGTTTATGTTTTTAATTAAGGTTTGAAAAGGATATTTTGAATGGTGATGAATACTTAGAAAACTGATTTAATAGAATGGTGATATTTTGAAATAACGCAAAGTAACCCTTAATGTGTTTAGGATGTTGAGAAAATTTCATTAGCTTGGATAAAGAGATGATTAAATTGGATAAAGTAAATTGGATTGTATGTATGACCTCAAAAATGATAAAGGATTTATTGAAAAATTGTTCTATTTCATCATGGATGAATTTTACAACTTCTTGGATTTAATGAATATATCCAATAATCTTTGGAATAAGGAATAGTTCACTTTATCCAAAATTATTTATTTTAATTCATGTTATTACCATGATTCAAGAGAATATACGATGAGGGTATTCACTTCATTGGAATGTAACAACCAAGAGATAATTTGTGATTTAGGGGATCATTGTGAAGCTGATTTCATGAACTTCTTTCTAAATTTTCATATTTTATTCTTCCAGAAGGTTCATATAGTTAATCATTTATGGAATATTTTATATTAAACATAGGACGAGGTTTTAGAGATTAAATTATCATCTCACAATATGTTGATTTATTCATATTGGATAACTTTTGATAGCATTCTTTTGTGATAGATGGAATGACCTGTCATTCTTTTTATGGATCTCATGATCTGATAATGCTTCATGAATGAACAATTCACCTTTATTTATTAAAATAATAGATAAATTATAAATTGATAAAGACACAACAAAGGGTGATACTGTGTAGAATCAAGTAATTTTATCTTCTCAAGAAAATTCATCAACTTTAGGAAAATGGATCTCAAAACCAAAAAACATTCCAAATACATTAATTTCCAATGAAAAAAAAGGAATCTTATATCATCATGGATTTATGGATTTTTTATTTTCAACTTTATCCTGTCCTTTTTCTCTATGACTCTATATCAGAACTTGATAGTTATAGTTCTCTTCTATGTATATGTTTTCACTTCCCACCTATGTTCTCCTATTCTGAAACCATGTTATATGTTTCCATGGTAAATGTTATGTTCCCAAATTTCCCCATTTAAAGGAAGTTTTAGTATTTATTTTTACAATGTGTTTTTATATGAATGGAACTTTCATGTATTAAACCTTTTATAATTGGACGAATTTCTAGGATGAAATTAATTTTATGGGGGGTGGAATGTGACACCCTGATATTTTTTGAATTAATTGTTCTGAATTAATTTTATATTTTTGATATTTTTTTCAAGAATCATTGAAAATGGTTTATTTTTATTAAAGAAATATGTTTTTATTGACATATATTTAACAAAAAGTTAATCATGCACTACACAGAACAGTAATTTTAAGTTGATTTATATGGAATAATGAGGTCAGATTGTGTTAAATGTAAGACTGACTTTCCACTATGTCTTGAATGACACGCAATAATGAGTTTTACCAAATAATAATATATTATTATAAATGTCATTATTTAATATAATATTATATAACCTAAATGTTAAATTTTCTATTATATTATTAACTAAATTATGAAAATATATTGTCGATTTCATTGGTTACCTACTAATTAGAAATGAATATAGAAACGAAATGAATATAAAGGAATTTTTTTTATAAATGACAATTTTTATGTGAATAAAGGTGATTTATATTAATAAAATAAATTAATTAACATTAGTGAATGATATTAATTAAATTTATATGTTATATATTCTATAAAAAAATTTTATATTCATCAAATTGATTTTATAGGTATAAGATGAGAACATACCCAATATTACACCTAATAACCAATATATTTATAAAACCAGTTTTACTACCTTTTAATGGAGAACCTATATTAAATATAAATTTTGAAACGTTTATTAATGTTATATTTCAAATAATAATAATTTTTTAAATGTAAACAAAAAAATATGTTAGGGTGAATTTTCAGTATTTTTTTGTGAAGCTTCATTTTTAATAGATAGTGAAAAGAATTGATTTTAATTCAAAACTACTTTTTCCTCTAATTTATTTATAATGTGAATTTTTTTAAATTGTTTTAAATTTTAATTAGTTTAATTTTTTTTAAAATTATTTTAATTTAGCTCAATTTAATAAATTTCAATTTGAAACTGAATATAAAAACATAGCAATTTTTGAATGTTTTTACTTTAAAAACCTGCAATGTCGTCCGATATAAGAGATTAAATTTAAATTAATTTCATCCAATTATTTTATTAGAATTTATAAAAATGTATTAAATATTTTTAATTAAAATAATTAATAATTTATAATAAGGTTAAATTTTGTTTCCAAAAGGATTAGCGAAATTAATTAAAAATAATTATATTGATTATGTTAAAATTAAGCATAATAGGGGACTAAACTATAATATTAAGAGGGAAAATGACCTATACGCTTTTAAAAAACCTATTGGATTTATATATTTATGCCAATAAACCTATAATGTTATATAATGGCCTATTTAGAAACATATGGAACATGTAATACATATGGAACACACAATGATTTTAAAAAATACTATATGTGTCCTTTCCCACTAATATAAAAATGAACTCACTGATCCCACTTCCTCATACCTCTCAAGAAACTCTGGATCAACTAATCTGTTCAAAAATATTTATTAAAAATACCTACCCTCAAACTAGAATCCTCACCTTGGTCGAAAATCCATCAATGGAAGCCCTTTGGTGAAAAACAAAAAGATTTAAATGAGTAAGAGTTAAGTTCATTCCACAAGCTCTCTAGCATTATTTATTTATGTGATCCTTCAATTATTTTTATTTCATGTCTATATAATAATAAAATAATCATAAATATAATTATTTTTTTATTAAATGGGTCCTACGTACACTTACACACACTTTCATCTAATGGGTAACAAACATTCCATTCTTGTGTACGGGGAACTACTACCTCACGAAATGATTTTGTTTGTTTTTTTCTTTACCACCTATCATGGTGGGGAATTATGATGTAAAATATATTTATATATGTTATATACTATATTTATGATTTATTTATTATTATTTACTTTTTATATAACACATAACATCATGATTTCCATTTTTTTAAGTTCAATAATTTTTTTTGGGAATGTGTGGACTACCGCCACATCAAAATGATGTGATTCGTACACACCTTACATGGAATGTATTAAGGATTATTTTAGTGAAATTATATGATAAATATGAAATAATAATTTTAAATTAGTTATAATATATTTATATATACATATATTTAATTTAATATCTTTATTTTAATATCTCAATAAAACGTAAACAATGTTCATGCATACGTATGGCCTACCGTCTCCATGAATAGTGTGTTCCATTTCATTCTTATATCCTATATATAATATTATTAATAAATAAATATATAATATATATGATATTTATAACCTGTTTTACATTCTTTATGTATGTAAATTATGATCTATGTAAGAGGATCAAGGATAAAAAGTCAAAACATATAAGAAAAATAAAGCGGATATTACCCAAAAAGTAACATTAACATAGAGTTGTTAATAAACGGGTAATATAAATTCATAAAAAATTAATATATGGTATTATATCTAATAGTATTAATCTTTCTTAGATTTATAAAACACTTATATTTATTATAGAGGTTTTTCAAACACGTATGAAAAAATTCAAGACTTAATGTAAGGGAGTTGAATCTCACTTTTTATTTTTGTGTGATACATGCATTATTCCTCACTTATTTCATTTGTGTGGTGTTTATAACGCCCATGGATATATTATATGATTATTATAAGAAAATTCATGGGTATTTGAATATATATTTAATTTTCATTCATTCAGGGGGTTACATTTCAAATGTATCCAAATTTCTAATATAATTTGTCTCAATTTTTCTTCTTTGAGACAAATTCCATGTTATGCACCTATATTTTTCTATGAGGATAATAAACTTGATTTTAAATTTTAAATAATTAATATTATTATTTTAATGATATTTTAAGCTTAATTTAGATACATTTTATTAAATGGGGAGTATAATTTAATGTTACCAAGTGGTAAGACTTTATTAAAACAATCCCATCATTTGTTGAGAATGTTTACGATTATGCCTCGATTAATGAAATATTATGATCAATATCTTAATAGCACACATGAATTTTATTACCATTTTTATATTCATGATATAGTAATTTATTGGTACTATTTCTCTACTCTTTGGTATGTAATATGATTAATAAAGTGTTTATAAAAATGTCTAATTTCACCTCTCTCTTTAGTTGGAAATATATGTTCCATTAGAACCTTATTTTCTAAAAACGTTTTTAAATGTTTTCAAGAATTATTTATAAGTTTTTAATTTTTTTTAAAATAAATGGGTTTCAAAATATTTTCATGTTTTCTTTACAGGTTTTCAAATTGTTTTCAAAGAAATGGTTTTCAAAACATTTTCAAGATTTCATTATAAGTTTTCAAAGTGTTTCAAAGAAAATAGAATTAAAAACCTTTTAATGATTTATTTATAATTTTTTAAAGTGATTTAAAATAAATTATTTTGAAAAAAAATCATCCTTTCATTATATTTTTTGAATAATATTCAGAGAATTTTTTTTCAAATTTTTTTTAATATTTATTTATATGTTTTTGAATAATTTTCAAAGAAATGGTTTTCAAAACATTTTCAAGCTTTATTGATAAGTTTTAAATGTATTTTAAAATAATATGTTTTTTAAAAAAATTTGAAGGTTACTTTTTAAAATTTCAGGGAAATATTTTTTAATAGGTTTTCATGATTATTCTATATGTTTTTAAAGAAAGAGTTTTCAAAAATGTTTTCAAGCTTATTTTATATGTTTTTAAGGAAAATATTTGTCAAAATTTTATCAATATTCATTTATTAGTTTTCAAGGAAAAATGTTTTCAAAATGATTTCAATCCTTATTTGAATTTTTTTAATTCATTTTCTAAGAAAACGGGTTTTCTAAAGGTTTTATGTTTTAAAAATAATTTTCAATGAAAGAAGGATGGTGTCCCTAAGAAATAATTTTTAAAATATATTAAAAAATTATTTTTTTTCTAAAATGACATCCAATGATGTTAATAATTACATTATGGGTAATTATCGAAATTTTCTATTGATATTCTTTCTTCAATGGTTTATGTTTTTAGGAATTGACACTTATGACACCCATTTCTCTTCCACATGTTATATTCTTTTGAAACTTGTTTTATTCCCCCGGTTATGCTTTAATGAAATGATTATTAGACCTATCTCTTCAACATAGGTAATGATATGATTAAATATTAATAGTACACATTTTATTTAATAGATTATGATATGATTATTATTTCTAATCTTGTAGAACATGTATTATGTGATTTGTGGGATCTATATTTCCCTCCAATGCATTGGGTAATGATATATTACTCACAAGTATAAATGGTATCCCTGAACCTGATTACATGTTCACAATGTTATGCAAGGACCGAGTTGAATATCTATAATTCTATGTGTGAACCTGATGACATGTTCACAATGTTATGAGTGATCCTTATTAAGTGTTTGTAATGTTATTCATGAACTTGATTACAAGTGCACAATCTTATGCATGGACCTGGTTCCATATCCATATGTTTAGGTTTGAACCTAATTACATTTGATCAATGTTATGACTGAACCTAATTGAATGTTGAAAACATTATGTGTGGACTAGGTTTCATGTGCTTGAATCTATTCGAGGGTATGAATTCATGTCTTTAACATAATGAGTGAAATTTTTTTATATATAAATGTTCACAATTCTACATGTTGATGTGTATGCCACAATTACATGTCTTATTCATATGATATGATTTCATGTCTAATGGTCTTAGCCTGAATATCCCGAAGGCTTTCTTTTTTATTTTATTATGCATAATCTCCCTTTTTTAAGGGTTGAAGGGGAACTCGTACATGACCCGTAGGCCCAAGGCACAAGGACCAACAATCCCACAATACATAACTCGAAGGCCCAGAGGCACACCATGCCCAATACATGACCCATAGGCCCAGCCCACTTGAACTGCCCCTCCCCAGCTCTCTGCGTCATTGATCTCTTAGCTCCCCACATTGCATTGCTGATCAGCTAGAATTTCCCCGTATAAAGCTGCATGGTGCCTGGTCCCGATGGCGGCTGTCATACCCTCTTATTCTTCCAATCCGATTAGCTCTGTATCTGGTGGCTTCTACTCCTATTTATATGATCATCTTCTGGGGCTTGTTCTGTGTGATCTGGGCTACTCCATGCTGTGGCCCAAAGACCATTGATGTCCCGAAGGCCTTGGAGACCCATAGGCCCAAACCGGTGGCCCGAAGGCCCAAATCGCGTGAATAGTTCTAGCTGCCACAGTGCCGAACAGTAACAACTACAGTAAACCAGAAATTCACCTCCACCCGGTTTTGAACCCAGGTCTCTTGGATGCCAAAGAGGAGCCCTTACCACTCGGGTATGGGCTCCTTGGCAAAAGTGTTTAATGGTTAACGCGTGTATAGGAGTGGCCTTACACCACCCGCGCGCCACACCTCTCCAACTAGGCCAAAAGTTTTTAAAGGTTAATGCCTGTATAGGTGTGGCCTTACACCACCCGTACACCACACCTCCCCAGCTAGGCCCATGGTGGCCAACCCTTGGGCTTGTTCCAGTTCCCGTGGAGTCAAGGGGAAGAGAGGATTGCTGGAAAATGCTGCATGTTGCCTTTGCGAGGACTCAAACCCAGAACCTCGATGACGGGTCGCCACCGCCTTGAACCAACTCACCCAGCCCCCAAGGGCCATGTCTAATGCTCTTAATTTTGTTATTATTCATGTCTTATAAACTACTAATATTAATGAAATGGTTCATGTTTATGATATTTGATATATAGGTTATGGTATTCTAAATATATGATCATGTTCTAATACTGATACATTCTTGTTATGGTTATATTTTTCTTTTATTTACATATACTGAGTATTCGAGCTCACCCATTTCTTATGTTTCCTTTCCCCAGGTTAAAAAGAATAGTTTCTAAGTTGAATTAATAGGGGAGATATTCATGGAAAACAATGTATATATTTCACTAAGTTAAAATATTTTTGTTCTAAGATTTGAAAGGAAATAAACTGAGGCTTTTTTTATATAATATTTTATGCATTAAAAAAATTATTTAATTTCTATGTATGGTATGACTGGGTTTTTATACAGGAAGGTCCACATGTCGTGTGATCCTTATCTTCATCCCAAAACTATTGACTCTGTTGAACGTTACCTACACAATGTGTAATCCTGAGTTACACGCTATGTTGATTGGGATTTTCAAGATCCATAGTTCCTCCTTACATACAGCTTATGAATCATTCATTTCTAAAAAATGTCACCATTGATCATGGATCTAATGTTTACTAGCATTTCCATTGGTCATTCAATGAATTACAACCTTGAAATGCACCGGGAAAATGCATTCTTCAGTTGGAAAATCACAAGCCACCTAGGAATAAGGAAGATCACTTGACCCAACCTTGTTATCCCTAGATCTAACCACCACAATCATCTATCCTTAAATGTAAATATCCATTGCATTATTTACCCTTGATTTTGATCCTTTGTGTCAAAGAGTAATCACACAATGATCAAAAACCAATTATTTTCCAATCTATTGGTTTAAATTAATACAAATTGTGATCACAAAAATTTATTTTGGGATCATTAACCATAACATGTGAGGATTGAACCTTGACTTTTGTTCATTTGGCATTGATCCATTGTCATATAAGAGGATAAACTAAGAGGAAAAAATCAAAATTAACAAAAAATACCATCAAATAAAATCTTCCAACAATTCATGTATCAATTATATTCATGGAATTGATCCATATTTTCTCAAGATTACTGAATGGTATTTAAAAAAAATAAAAACATCCTACCTAGAGTTTGGATCAATCATTAATGAAGAATGGTAGTGTAGCTTTCATTGACGAGATCCTACAAATCCATTGGTGCAATAATCTACAATCTGATCCTGATCCACCATTATTCGAAAAGTAATGATCTCTAATGGTTGTTTGAAAATCTATAAGGTTTGAGTGGACAAATTTTTGAGATTTATGTAACCATACATTTGAATGAGTAATAGTTTATGTGTTAAAAACTAAACAAAAAAATTATTTATTTATTTCATTTCATTTAATTAGGTCCATGGTGAATTTTTCACTAACGGATTGTGCTGATAAAGATTATATTTCACCTAGGGTTAAAACCACATTTTAAACTCAATGGTGCCCTTAGATCTCTGATATCGACCTCTTTTTAGGTAGTTATTCTTCTTTTTTTGGAAAACTACACATATCTTCTATTTAATATATATAATATATTTCGGTCATTTATTCTAGGATCATCGGGCCTCAGAATCACACGTCATCACATTTCCCAGTATTGAAAATAATCCATATAATAAAAAATAAATACATGGAAAATATGAGACAATAAAACACACTCGTGGGTAATGTATGTAGTTTTTACAGATGCGATTTATTTATTTGGTGCATTTTTCTCTAATCATGCATCGTAATAGTGGAGGTACCCTTATTAAGAAGTGAGACATCCACAGTTGGTTCATGATTTGGCCAACCATATGACCAAACTGTGAACCTCTATTTTTTGTTAAATTTGTGTAAATACTCTTAATGATCTTATGTTTTCACCCTCCTTCCTCCTGGTATAATTCCATCAGACATCAAGATCTCCCCTCACCCTATTTCAACCATCAAACCCCTTTTTGATAGATTTTGATCATGAGTTCTGATATGGATTCCAATAAAATAATTCTTCATCATGTTTGATTCATATCAGTATGTAATTTATTACCTTTTAGTTGTTAATCATTGTTATCTCCCTCAATGTTTCTATTTATATTCAAGATCATATAACCTATTTTCAGTGCATTGTTCTTTATTTAGATATCATCTGATCTAGGACAAACCAATGGCTAATATTAGATAAGTAGAGCCTTCCATTATTTATGTAGATGGTCTATTTCTCATCCCTCAATTTCCTCCATATTATAAGTTTCCTTAGTTATAAGTGTGTTGATTTCATCGAGCATGGACCATTAAATTATCATTCTTTTCTATAGTAATTAGAATCATATTCTAAGACCCTTTTTGTATATGTTGTCCATCATTTGATGTTACATCCTCAATGATGATCACCCAAAGTATGGTTCCTTCCTTAATTATTTCTTTTGTGGTTTGTTATATTCGGTTTCACCACCATTCGAGTGTGAAATGGATTGACCATATTAATTGTAATTTCTTCATAAATAAAATTAATTATGAACTATAGTGGTTTTCCATTTATATGACAGTTTCATATGAACCATCAAAGACAAGTGTTCTAATTAATTAAATGAACCATTAATGGTTAATGGAAATTATATATATAGATATCACTTGGCCTGTACATTTATAAAAAAATAACATGGTTTCACACCCATAGCACACCATTCCATGTTAAAGGAATGAAGTGGGGGTGAACCAAACTATTGAATAAGTTATTAATGAATTAAATTGTTTCATGTCCTTGAAATGACTTGTCACACTAAAAAATGTATGGACTGACCCCTTTGACTTATTAAAGGGAATGATTATTACATGGCCTTAATTAAAAATGAATCAAGTATAGAGTGAATATTGATTATGGGCCTTGACATATTTACAGGAGTGGTCAGAATCGAGCCCGTCATGGATTCCTAAGGAAATAAGTTGAGAAATCGTGGATGCCATTCTGATTTAGGGATCTTGGGATCCATAGTTGATACCCACCATGGAACCATATCCTTCTCTACTAGTGGATTCCCAGTATGACACTGTAGGATCCCTCCATTATCATTATTATAAGCCTTGGATAAACTCCTTAGTCCTGGAGTGATATCTAAGGACATGAGGCGCCCGGGAGACACCTATTAGTCCTAGTCATTTCTTATAACATTTTACCTTGGATGAATTAATTAGAGTCAGTTATAATAATATATATCAATTTAATTCCTCTAGAGATGCCCCTTCAATTACACATAGACCCATTATAGCTAGGAAATTGGTTATTTCTATGTTTACTCAACCCCTAAGGTCAAGGATGATTTGGTTATTACCTTGGATCATCTTTATTATTATATTTATTATATGATACCTTAATTTATCCTGGATCATTCACTTTTATTATCAAGACATGATGTCATTGATGGATTTGCCTCATTTTAATTATAGTAAAAACTAGAAAATAATTCATAAATGAAATAGTTTCTTGTAAGATACCATTTGAGGATGAATAATGAATTTGGGAGTTTAGATTATTGTTCTGGTTTAATTTCATATATGCATGCATGAAAACTATTTTAATATTATTACATGGACTATATTTAAGAGACACAGTTGGTGGTGGCCTGCTAAGAATTATCTCACACCCTATATAGTCCACCAATTATAACCATGTAGATTATATGTCTTATAGTGCAGATAAGGGGAAGCATCCCACATTGGACAACTAATATTACTTTCTTTCATTAGGATGGATATTGGTAGTAGATGAATGAGTTGTATCTCAGGATGCTATGATGGTTTTTGGAATTTTTTTGCTTTTTTTATAGAATGTTAGTCCTACTACCTTGTAGATATGTTTTACAATTTTTTAGAAACAAGAAATACATTATAAATATATTTAATATATGATTTAGTTATCATCTATGAGTGCTATTACTAGATTCTTCAGTAGTTTATTATTTTGGTATTTTTCTGCTATGGCGGGTTACTAGTCCAATGTCTATAGAGCCTACTTATTTTAGTATATCTATTTATCTTAATACATTTGTTATTTACCAATTATTATATTCTTCTACTATGCCCCACTATGGTAATGAGGTCATAGTCTACCCATTAACACACCCTCGGCCCTTGTTTCTAGTCGGTGGCCTCTGGGATTTGGGGAGATTCCGTTGAGGTATTTTGGGTAACTGGTCTTGATGCACCATTATGTGGAATATATCTTTGTGACGTCGCAATTAGGTCTCTATAATGAGCCAATATTAATGTACATGTACATTACATTTATTTTTCATAACACTTAATACATTACAAAAATAGACGCCCAAATATTGTATTAGTTTAGTGTATTTAGAAACTTGGAACATAATCTTCAAACTTGGTGAAATATCTTCAACATCTCACCTAAAGATCTTTCCCTTTTGTTTTCCGACCTAAAACCTTTATTTATATCATACAGAAAATAAAACATAAAAAGGGTGAGATCAAATATTCAGTAAGGGTAAACATTAAGAACATAAAACAAACCATAAACATAAGAATGTAAAAACATGAACTCATTGTTTATATATCAAAATCAAAAGTCATGAAATATATCTTAGCAGTTCATAAGGAATAGATAATAAAAGAACATTAACCATGATAAAATAGAATTGGAATAAAACATGTAATTATTGGAAACAAATAATCCCACAATATTATTTTCATAGTATCAAAGGCATTTCTTACAAGACCATCATAGCGGACAAATTCTGTCACTGAATCGGGTTTACTTGTCGTTCCAGCCTTGTATTACTGAACCAGATTTACTTGTCGTTCCATCCATGTTTTAATGAACCATATTTATTTTTCGTTTTAATCATGTCTATGTCATGATATATAAGTCATTACCCAATGCATTTTTGGAGATATATGTCCCACCCATCTCATAATGAAATCATTCTTACATGTGCACCAAAACATAAAGCATTCATCAAAGCATATCCCAAAAAATAAAATGGGTTTCTTAAAAATCATTCAATCATAAAAATATATATATAAAATATCATTCCATAATTAAAAAAAAAATAAAGTTATATAAACAATAGGTATATAATTATAACCTTGTTTAAATAGTATCATCTTAAATGGAAAATAATTTTGACAAAACACTTTAACTTAATTTTTGACGAAAATATCTTTTCATCTTCAAAATTTTTTTCTTTTACCAAAATGTCGCATAATTTTAAAAGAAAATAATATAGTTCAAAATAAAATTTAAATATTGTAGAGGGAGATTCATGGAAATAAGGCATCATGAAACCATAAAAAATAATTCGTGTTGTATAAGTTAAAAAAAACATTCTCCTCATACTTTTTCCAAAAAAGTCAAAAGTACCTCGTATGGTAAACAAAAGAAAGAATCCTTCCATACCATGTAGTAAAAGTAAAAAATGGGTAAAAATGAATTTAAACATACAAAAAATTATAGTATACATTTTAAGAAAATAGTTTCAGAATACATGGATGATAAATATACCCCCTGTCAATACTTACGTATAAACAATCTTGGATAAAAATGAGATTGCAAAATTATAACATACCCTATACTTTTCGTTAGTCGAGGGTGTGTTCAGCTCATGTATAATGGTTAAATCATGTTGTTATATTATTAAAAGACCATATGTATATTTATGATATCATATATTATACTATTATATAATTTTTTTAATAGTATTTCAATATTACCATTATTTTATGTGTTAACTACTTTGTATTCCAATTTTTGTTTTTCGGTGAAAGTCATTTTTATATAAATAAGATGTATTTTATTCCTGATATTAATTTCATAAATTTATTTTCACTCATCATATAAATTTTATAATCATTCTTTAATTGTAAACGTGGAGAATTAATCTAACCGCATCATGGAGACTGTAGGTCGTACGTACGTACGAGCGAGAGTATCATTCTCTTGATGGTTAAATGGTATGTAATTGGGTGGTATATTAATTATACAGAATTATTATCATGATTATTTAAATCCATTATACTCACCATTATACCCATCCTAATAAAGTATTTTTAATAAAAAATTACACCACGACATATAGATGGTAAGTCATACGTACGCACACATGGTGATATTTTTTCATTGGATGTATAGAAGGAGGTATAGGGTTATCCCATAATTATAATAACATCTCAGTATGTAGAATATACTAATGTTTTTAATATATTATGGAAGAAACATAGAAATAGGAATTATAAGAAGAAAAGAAATTGAATTGAATTGGTAAAGAAATTACCCCTTTTTTGTTGGACTTTATTTGGATCTCTTCTTAGGACACTAGGGATGGAATTTTTAGAAAACTAGGACCTCCAAAAGTTAACTAAGAATTTTGAAAGGATAATTGGGTAGGGTTTTTTTATTCTATAAGGATAAAGGAGGTGTGAGAAAATGCGCGAGGAGATTCCTTTCTATAAGAGAGGAGAGGGGCACTTTAAGAAACTCTCAAAATATTAAAATATAATAAGACTATTCAATATCAAAATAACTAAAAATGGCCCATAAATGAAATTTATAATACATTTTAGACCATATATTATCTCCTTGTAATTATTTAATATTTTTGGTATTTTTTTAACAATTTAATAATAAATTAACTCAATAAGATATTACAATTTCAAAATTTAATATTATTCATCTAATTGGATATAAAATACAATAAGACAAAGTGGGAATTAGAATTTAATTCTTGAAAAAATCTATAATATACCTTATAGATATTTTAAATCTATTATAAAAATTAACTAATCCAAAATATAAAAACAATTATATTATTAAAATCATTTATTCTATTTTTATGTTAATTGAATAAATATTATTTTAAAATTTAAGAAACCTTTATGGTAATTATATAACATCTAAAAATTAAAAATAAATTCATATAATTAAAATGGATTAATTTATATCAATATAGTTAATTATATTCACACATAGATTCATTTTTTCCAAATGTGGACACATTAAAATACAAGATAGAGATATTTTATAACAATCTTTTATTTAAATAATATATAATTTATTTTTTATGTAGAAGTGTCATTTAAAAATTAAATATAGATTATATTGTGATAGGTATTTAATATTATTCATCCAATAATTTTTTTGGACATGTTTTGGTTTTATTTTAAACCTTATAATTTTATTTACCCTTAATTAATTATTTTAACTCTTATCATGCCAACGTGTCTTTTTATTTTCTCAAGATTAATATAGTCACTCTAAAAAGAAAAAGGAGCCATAAATGGACCATTTGTGACATATTTAAATTAATACAAATTATTTGGATGAATTTTATATTTTTATTAATTTAATATAATTTAATAAAATATTATTTATTTAAAATATCAATTGTGTCAATTTTGACAGTATTCATTAATTTACTTTTTAGAATTATTATAACATAGAGATATGTTGAAAAAAATATATTTAAACCATAAATATCATATCAATGTAATCCATAAAATTATTTTATGATATTAATTCACTAAAGTTATATTTATTTTAATATTTTGAATAACATTTATTAGATATTTCTATTAATAAAATAATTTTAGCATCATTATTGAATCATCATTAATGTTAAATAATTAATCTCTTAAAATTATAAATAAATTCCTATAATATATTTAATTATAATATATTTACATATACAATATATTGTCAATATTATGTCATAGTTTTACATATATTAAAATTAATATACTTATACAAAATGAGAGTGTGACATTTTATCACATTCATTAATTTTATTTATATACATGTCATATTCATGGTAAAGTGTCCACTAAGTGATTAAATTTAGAACTATAGATGATAAGGGTCTAATTTATTCATCTAATAGGATTTTTATAGGTGTTAATGTAATTTTATAAAATTATTTTTTCTTTTATTTACCATATTTATCTTTAACCATGGTAATAAAAATAATTAATAATGTTACTAATCATAATTCCCAAAAATAAAATAAACATGTTTATATAATTTAGACCCACTGATTCCAAATATATAATCCAACTTGTATAATTAAAAACATATAGTTGGAATAAATTAATTTAAAATTAATTCCCATTGTTAAAATTAAAAAATGGGTTTTTAAGAAGTAAGAGCTTATCAAAAGGTTGTCTTGTGTTTATGTAGAATTTAAATGTGAAATTACTTATAATTACCATATGTAGATTAAATGATAAAAACATAATCTATTTAAAATTTATAAAAAATTAAAAATATAATTTAGCTATATAAATAAATTAGATGAAAATGTAGTTTTGAATTAAAATGCAGTATTTTTCAGAATTTATTAAAATATTATTTTATCATAATAATAATAAAAATAAACAAAAGTAAATCTTCATGTTATTCTTCCAGATAAGAAGATTATTTTATCAAATATAATATATAAAATTGTTAAAAACTAAATTTAAAATGGGTGCTCCATCAAAAGGCTGTAAAACTGGATTTTTTTAAAAAAAATACTTCTTTTATCCAAAAAAATCAATTTGTTCTTATATAATTTCTAGATAATAAATAATATTAATTTTAATGTTATATAAAATTCTAAATGTGTTTAATAATATTCAAAACGGTTAGTTTATATCCCATTTAATAATAATATTTTAAAAATACATTATTGTTTAGTGAAACTAGGTATTGCATACAATAGTAGCTATCGAGGAAGGTATCTATTTCATGTAACACAAGAAAAGTTAGTGTTTCACTTACTTTAAGATAATATGGTATTGAGTATAGAACAAGATAATATTAGTGTCGCGTACAATACAAGAAATCAAAGAAATTAAAAATAATTTATCTCATAAAATCTCAGGGTGTCACATTATACCCCCCTTAAAATGAATTTCTCCCCCTTAATTTTCAGGGTAATAAAAGGTTTACTACCATAGAGTTTCATTCCTATAAATCCACATCATAAAAAATATAACTAAAACATAATTTTAAAATTTAATGTTAGAAACATACTAGTAAACCAAAGTAACACATCACTGGGTTTCCACATATGAGACAATATGTGAGAAGTGAAAACGTGGATATGAAAGAGAAATATAACCATCATGTTCTGATGGTTAGTGATAGAGAATAAGAATTGTGGAATTATAACTACTATAAAGCCATAAATATGTTTTGATTTAAGGGGCCATCTGATTCATCAGATAAGAAGGTTCTAGGATATCATTTTTTGTTTCATGATCCTTTCCCTAAAGAAGATGAATTTTTGTGTCAGATGAAATACTTACTTGATTTTAGTACAATATCATCATTGATCATTCCTTAAAAAATTAAACTTCATCTCTTTCTTAATGAAATGAAGTTTAATTTTTCATTCTTGAACTGTTATCATATCATGTGATAGAATGATAGGTTATTCCTTCTGTCTCAAAAATAAGGTTAGAACAAGTTATCAAATATGAATAAGTCCACCTATAGTGAGATAATATATTAATCAAAAAACATCAACCGAAATATAACATATACTATCCATTAATGGATAATATTACAATCCTTAGAAAAACTGAAAATATAAAACATTGGAATGAGGTGAACTAAATCAACTTAACATTTTTCTCCCATATCTCATTTGGCAGTTCTTGGTTATCACATTCCAAACATGTGAATACCTTATTCATGAATTCTCTTGAAACATAGTAATGAAATTAATTACCATATAACCTTATTGAAAACATTCATTCTATCAAAATTAATTCCTTCCATACACCAAAAATACAAAAAATTATATAGAATAAAACCATGATATCACTATCAAAATTCTCATTATCTAAGTATCCCTTCATTATGCGCATATCGCGGGATTTCTAAAAACATTTCAATCACTTTTCATGGTTACCGGTATCAAATAATTATGGAAAATCACAATGGACCAATACATAGATATTCTATTATTCCATAATACTATAAAAGAGAACCTATAACTATATTTTTGAATCCCATTACATAAACACATAATCATTCCACCACTTTGTTTTCATACTCAACATCACCAATTGTGATCTCACGTGATTCACCTTTGTCTTTGGCCTTAATATGTTGCTAACGTCGATTATCATTAACCCTTGGATTACGTTGTTGGTTAGCATAATGACACATTTCCTTGAACTTGTAGCATTTAAGTGTGGGTGGTGCATTATCTGTAGTCTATTATTTATTCACATCATTAGCAACATTTTTTTCCATTAAATTGACACTCAACTACTCAATGACCTTATTTTATACACTTTTATCATAAGGAAACATTTATCTTCTTTTCACCATTGTTTCTAGATTTTATTTTGAACTCTATCTTTCGTTTATTATCAAAGCCATGAGAATGATATGTAACACCAAATTCCATTTCAACCTTGATAGCACAATTCACAATCACTTCATATCTACTATATTAACATATATATAATTCCCCTCTAAGAATTGGTTTCAATCCTCTGATTAAACGATCAACTTTACTTTCAGGTTGGATGGTAAATCCAGAAGCATAACTTGCATGTCCTGTAAAATTTTCCTCGTATATACCAATAGATTCATCATCATTTTTCATAAGCTCAAGTAACTCCTTTTCTATAATTTTTTGAAGAATATAAGGTATGTAATTATTGAAAAACAAGTTCTTGAACTCATCCCATTCTACCGATTCAATTTAATCATGTTTCATTGTATTCTTAATTAGAGTCCACCATTGGTCTGTTTAACCTTCTAAATGATAAACAACCAAAATTACTTGTGAATTTTCTGAACAAAAAAGGATGTAAAATATCATTTCAATGATACTGATCCATTTTTCAGTAATAAGTTGATCACAACACCCACTGAAAGAAGGTGGAAATTGTCTCATGAAGGACTCAATAGAATGTTGTTGCCTTCTATTCTCATTTGGAAGTCCTGAATGATTCATAGCTTGTGTAAGTATATAAATAAGATTTTTCATTTCAGATTCCATAACATTTGGTTGTTTCTGGAGGACAATCATTAAATTTCCCAAAGAATGGATCACTAACTTGGTTCCTTCGGGTTTCATCCATTGTTTAAAACCCCAAAATAATAGTGTGAGAGGGAAAATTCATACTATGAAAATAATATAACCAAGGGGAGTAATTTCAATCTCTAAAATATTATGTTAAATCTTAGGTTATTCAGGATAATTACTATAAGTACAGGACTGTAACCTATATTTAGACTTATCCTTAGGTAAATCCAAAGACATGCCTTAGAAATATCTCTAGGGATTTCACTAAAGTTTTCACATCCTAGTTTCCAAATGTTAAGTAATCCTTCACTCTGATACCAAATATAATGGCCCAAGCATGATGTATATGGACTTTAAATTACTTTTTTAGAAAAATTAATACATTACACAAATATAATTCCAATTACTATATTAGTTTAGTGTCTTTGGAAACTTGGAACATAAACTTCTAACGTGGTGAAAGATCTTCAATATCTCCCATAAAGATCTTCCTCTTTTTTTCCAGCCTAAAATATTTCTTATATCCTATGGAAAAGAAAAAATAAAAAGGGTGAGGTCAAATCCTTAGTATTTGTAAAATTTAATAACATAAAACAAACCGTGAATAAAAGAATGTAAAAACATGATCATAATGTTTAAATATCAAAATCATGAGTCATGAAATATGTCCTGGAAGTTCATAAGGCATAGATCATATAGAAATATTAATCATGATAAAATAACATTGGAATAAAACATGGAATTATGGAAAACAAATGAGCATGTAATATGATTTTCATAGTATCCATGGCATTTCTTCTAAATCAATCATAGTACAAAGTCCATTACTGAGTTGGGTTTACTTTCCGTTCCAGCCATTTATTACTGAACTGGATTTACTTGTCATTCCAGCACTGTATTACTGATCATGATTTAATTTTTATTATAGTCATTTCTATCTCATGAGATATAAATAATTACCCAATGAGTTGGATGGAGATATATTCCCCACCCATATCATAATTAAATCATTCTTACATGTTTCACAAAACAAAAAGCATTCATCATAGCATAACCCAATAAATAAAATTGTTTTCTTAAACATAATTCCATCATAACATAATCCATATAAAATTACATTTCATCATTAAAAAAATAAAATAATATGAACAATAGGAATATAAATATATCCTTATTTAAATATCATCATCTTATATGGAAAATAATTTTGATAAAACAATTGAACTTAATTCTTGAGGAAAATATCCTTTCTTCTTCAAAAACAATTTATATTCTCAAAATGACACACAATTTTAAAAAAATATAGTTGAAAATAAATTTAAATAGAGTATAAAAATCATGATGTAAATAAGTAATCATTAAACCATAATAATCCATTCATGTCATGTATTTTAAAAAAACATTATCCTCGTACTTTTTTTGGAAAAGTCAAAAGTACCTTATATGGTAAACAAAAGAATGATTCCTTACATACCATGTAGTAAAAGTAAAAAATGGGTAAAATTGAATTTAAAGATACATATAATAATATTATTCATTTTAAGAAAACATTTTTTGAAAACATGGATGATAAATATACCCCCAGTAAATACTTACGTATAAACAATCTCGGATAAAAATGAGATTGAAAAATTTTCCATTACCTTGTACTTTTTGTTAGTAGAGGGTGTGGTGCCCTCATGTATAATAGTTAAGTCATGTTATTAAATTATACCAAGACAATATCTATATTTATGATATTATATATGAACCTTTTATATCATTTTGTTAATATTATTTCAATATTACAATTATTTCGGTTGTTAACTGCTTCATTTTCCCATTATAGTTTTGTTGTGTAAGTCATGTTTGTTATGAATAGGATATATTTTATTAATTAAATTAAGTTAGTTATTATTATTTTCACTCATAATATAAATTTTATAATCATTCTTGAATTGTTAATGAGGAGAACGAATCTCAATGCATCGTGGAGATAGTAGGTTATATTTACGCACGAGCGATGGTATCATTTTATTGATTGTTAAATGGTATGTAATTGGATGGTATATTAATTATAAAGAATAATTATCATGTTATATTAAATATTTAAATCCATTATACTCATAATTATACCAATCCGAATAAATTATTTTTGAATAAAAAATTACACCACTACGTGGAGACGGTAAGATGTACGTACGCACGCATGGTGATTTTTTTATTCGTAGGATGGATAAATGGAGGTATAATGTTGTACCATAATTATAATAAAATATCATGATGTATAATATACTGGAGTTATTAATTTACTATGTAATCAACATATAAAGAGGAAGTATTAAAAGAAGAGAAATTGAATTGAATTGGTAAATCAATTACCTATTCTTCGTTGGACTTCCTTTGGATCTCTTCTTAGGGACACAAGGGATGGACTTTTTGGAAAAGCAAGACCTCAATAATTTAAATAATAATTTTTATAGTATAAATTTTTATTTTTTTGTTGATATAGAATTCAAAAGTATGTTTGAGGAAAAATGTGGGAGGAGATGCCTTTTATAAGAGGGGAGAGGGGCACTTTAGGAAACTCTCAAAATATTAAAATATAATAAGACTATTTTAGATCTAAATAACAACAAATGGAACATAAATGAAATTTATAAGAAATTTCAGACCATATATTGTCCACTTTTTATTATTTAAAATTTCTATGATTTTTAAATAATTTAATAATAAATTAGTTCAATAAGATATTATTATTTCTAAATTTAATACTATTCATTTAATTTGACTTCAAATACAATAATAAAAAGTGGAAATTAGAATATAATAATTTCACACATATAAAATTTATATTATTGATCTTGGAAACTTGTTAGACACATTAAATAATCCAAAATATAATGATTTTAATATTATTAAAATCAATTATTCTATTTTTATGTTAATTGAATAAATATTGTTTTAGATTGGAAGAGACTTTTCAAATAATTATATAAATTCTAAAAACTCAAAATAAATGAATATAATTAAAATAGTATCATTTATATTAAATTGGACATTTAGGTTCATTCATATATTGATTTTGGCCCTATATGAACACATTAAAATACAACGTAGTGATATTTTGTAACTATCATTGATTTAAATAATATATAATTTATTTTCATTTTCAAGTGTCGATTACAAAACCATAAATTGATCATATTGTGATAAGTATTGAATCTTATTCATCCAATAATTTGTTTTGACATGTATTGGTTTTATTTTAACCCTTTTAATTTTATTTATCCTTAATTAATTCTTTTAACTTTTACCATAGAAACATGTCTTTATATTTATTAAGGATTAATATAGTCACTCTATAATGTCAATAAACCCATAAATGAACCATTGGTGACATATTTAAATTCATCCCAATTAGTGGGCCTATTTTTATATTATAATTAATTTTATATAATTTTAAAAAATATTATTTATTTAAAATATCAATGGTGTCAATTTTGAAATTATTCATTAGTTGAATTTTTAGAAATATCAAAACATAAATATGTGTTCAAAAAAATCTTTTAAACCATAAATAACATGTAAAATTCATCTATAAAAATAGTGGATGAAATTAATTCACTCAAATTATATTTATTTTTATATTTTTAATATCATTTATTTGATATTTCTATTAACAAAATAATTTATGCATCACTATTGAATCATCATTAATGATAATTATTTAAAATATAAAAATTATAAATAAATTTTATTGATTCATTTAATTTTATTATACTTCTACAGACTATCTATAGTCAATATTATCTTGTTGTTTTCCATATGTTAAAATTAATATACATATATAAAATGAGAGTGTGATATTTTGTCACATTCATTAATTTTATTTATATTCATGTCATATTCATGGGAGAGTGGCCATTAAGCGATTTCATTTAGAACCATAGATGATGAAGGTCAAATTTATTCATCCAATAAGATTTTTATAGGTGTTAAGGTAATTTTATAATATTAGTTTTACATTTAATTACCTTATTTACCTTTAACCAAGGTCATAAAAATAATTACTAAAGTTACTATTCATAATGCCAAAAAATAAACGTAATCTATTAACATAATTTAGACCCAATAATTTCAAATATGGAATTCAATTTTCATTATTCAAAACATATAATAGGTATAAATTAAATTAAAATTAATTCCCGCTGTTAAAACCAAAAAATGGGTATTTAACAAGTAAAAACTTATCAAAAGACTATCATGTTTTTATGTCCAATTTAATTGTGAAATTACTTCCAATGACCAAAAATGGATTAAATGATAATACAATAATCCAATTACACTTTAAACAAAATTAAAAATATAATCTAAATATATAAATAAATTAGATGAAAAGGTAGTTTTGAATTAAAAGGCAATATTTTTCATTATTCATTAAAATATGAATTTTATCCGAAAAATACCAAAATTCAATAAAAGTAAATTTTTATCTTCCACTTCTAAAGAATAATTTTATTTTGTCAAATATAATATCTAAAAGTGTTGAAAAATAATTTTCAAATGTGTGCACCCTCAAAAGTTGTAAAAACTAAACTTCTTGAAAAATACTTATTTTATCCGAAAAATTGAATTTGTTCTTATATCATATCTAGAAAATAGATAAGATGAATGTTAATGTTATATAAAATTAAAAATGTGGTTAATAATATTTATAATGACTATTTTATATCTCATTAAAGAATAAAATTATAATAATATATCTTTGTTTAGTTAAACTCAGTATTGTATACAACGAAAGCTATTAAGGAAGGTCTCTATTGCATGTAACACAAGACAAGTTAGTGCTACATTTACTGCAAGATAATATGGTATTTCATATAGCGCAGGCTAATCTTGGTGCAGCGTACAACAGAATACATCAAATAAATTAAGAAGAATATATCTCATATAATTTTAGGGTGTCATAGTATCATAGTAGTTCCTTACTTAATTTACTATTTGTAGAAAATAAACATGAGATTAAGAATGTTTGGAACTTGGTTATATACATTGATTGGGAATAGTAAACTCATGTTTGGGGTAAATGGTGAGTTGACCAAATAATAATGGTTTTTTTGATTTTTCCTTTTACAATTGATATATTTTCACTATTGGGTGACACAAATTCTATGTTATGGTCATTATTTTTATCGTGATTGAGTTTTGTATTTTATCTTTTTCCCTATTAGATAATGGAAATGATCATCGACCATTCAACATTATAGGCACCTAGAATTCACATTCCTTGCATATTTCATGCATATACCATTCTATATAGGTTCATTTCACTACTCTCATTTTCCTATATTTCATTGTGATTGTTGAGTGAGCTTTGTTTATATATATTTATATATATATACCTATGATTATATTTTTATATGACTGAGTGAATTATAGTTTCAATTACTGAAGAGTATTATCCCTCATGGGTTGGAATTGGTAGTTTACTGAGTCAATCCATTTTATATATCATGTTATATTCTAAGAATGGATTTTGATTGGGGTAACTAAGAATTAAATGGGTGTCAATTTTAGTGATATGTTGTATGGGTCCTGATTCAATGGGAATGAAAATCCTTTTTAATCATAAATTGATATATATTATTAAGAAAAGAAACATAAAAAATGTGAAACATGACTTAAAAATAAATTGTTTCCTGTAAATGAAGAGTAAATTAGATATTCACCCTTCTTCTACTAGAAGCCCTATATTTGAAACTTGTGAGCATATCAATACCTGGCCTTATAAACATTTACTTGGGGTAATATACCATGGGTAGTAAGCCCTTATCCTATGTTTTTTTCTTCCTCTAGTGTATCTATCTACTTCAAATAATGTTTTGAAGAGTGTTCTTGTCATTTTAAAGATATTCCACCATGAAAACCTCATGTCATGTGCTATGATAGTATCGACAATCACACTCTAGAGGTGGTGGGACCTAAGCCACCAGTGATCTATCCTATATTGAATACTGAGGCAACACTTATTTTAACTAATATAGTCATCGACACTCAGCTTCATAGGATTTTGATATGTCTGATTCATTCCATGAAAGGTGCTACATGACCTACACATACAATAGAAGATATGACATGTGAGTTGTATTAGTAGCATCCTCCCACCCTCTCATGGGAGAGTAGTCCACATACTACTGATTTTTGGCTTGATGCCACTCTAACTATCTGTGAGAATATGTAGATTCCTCCTAAGTTAAGGGTCATGATATCCACCTATATTCTATGTGATTCAGCCAAGTGGTGCTGGGATGTAATTACATAGGTTGGTCATCATCAGGGCACAGTCTGGGATGATTTTCATACAGCCTTCTATAACCAATTATTTCCTCGTACTCTAAGAGATGAATAATCTAGATATTTGATACATTTAGAGGAGTGTGTTCTCTAATTCATGTATTATTAAACATGTTTTACTGAGTTATAATTCTTTTCAAAAATTTTAATCAGTTATGGTTTTTCGTATTCTAGACATTTGAAGGTTTCACTCATGAATGTGATCTTTACTAAGGTGAAAATTTTTATTCGAATTAATTTCATCAAGATCATCATTCAAGAACTTAACATTGATCAAAACCTAAGGGAATATGATCGTACAAAACATATATAATTAGTGATGTGGCAAGACCATAGTTCTTCAAAAAATTAGAAGTGTTATCTCAAGGTTTCACATCAAAGTAGTGGTTGTCAGAGTAACCACACAGGAAGATCTATTGTATGGTGCCAATGTGGATGGAAATGGAATCTAAAGCTTTAGTGCGATAGAGATCTAATGGAGTGTTGTTCTTACGGTTGTATAGGTAATATTCTAAGATTCTGTCAATCATTTGTGTCTTATTCTAGTGTAAGAGGATCTGATCTAGCTCTAACATCAGGGGAAGGTTTTATTACAGTACATCAGGTAGTTAGATGGAGTAGCACTGGTAGGACTAGCTAGTTGGGAGGTTGTCGTCGTTGTATTCTGACTCCAGATAATCAGTGACAATAAGGTTGTCATAGAGAGGGTATTACAACTATATAACTGGCTTTTGGATCATTTTTGTTGCATGATTTACACCTATTACCCAAGGATTTGAGTGCAGTACAATCTATAATATGAGGAACTATTCTTGTATCCTCTACTTTAGTATCTACTTTACATGATATAGTTTCTTGACACTCCTTTATCTCTTTATATTTCATAGAAATCCTCAAGATGAAAATTCATTATTATTATGGTGTAATGAACCGGGATTAACAAATAGAAGTATAGTCAAAGGGTATATTCCTATGTAGGGATTTCCATCTTGAGGTAGGAAGTTACCCATTCTTATGGGACTTCTTTTTTCTCGATATGAATAACATAGATGTCTTTCCTATTATAGATTAGTTTTCCTTGTATCATGTCTTTATAGAATGCAATCACCATAGGGTATCATTTATATCACCAGAGGTAGAATTCATCTACATAAGACTGAGTGGGATGTCTTGGATTATAGAGCTGGAGCACAATATTGTGGACTTTGTGGAGCTACTTCCCATTTTTCTAGTCTCTTTATAGAAATTTAGGGTTTTATTCCGATTTATTATCCTCTAATAGTAGATAATTTGACTTATTTCATAATGATTTTTTAGGATTCCCTCATGAGAGGGAGGTGGATTTCATGAATGATATTGTTTTATGAGTATCTCTAGTACTCATTCCTTAGAAGAGGATGGAACCTATTGAGATCCATAAGATCAAGTTGTACATAGATTTTTTAGAGGCCAAATGTTTTCTCCAAACCAATACTTCTTCTTGGTGTTCACCTTTTATTTTCATCAAAAAGGAGGATGAGATTCTTTGTCTATGAATTTATTATATACTATTGAATTAGCTTATATTTAAGAACTGGTATCCACTACCTTGAATATAGAGTCTCCTTGAATAGCTTCAAGGATCTTGGGATTTACAAAGATCTACCTGTGATCGCGCAATCATAAGGTTTGATTCAGGCCACCATACAAACCTCATAAAACTTTCCACAGAAGGTATGGTCTGTAGGAATACCCTGTTATACTTTCTGGTCTTACAAAAATTCCTTCCATTTTCTTAGATTTGATGATTAGGGTGTTCTTTAACTATCTAGATTCTTTTGTCATGGTCTCTATGGAGGACATCTTGGTGAAATATAAAAAATGTAGTGAGCATCCTAAGAACAATTAGATCATTTTGAATAACCTAAGAGCGCATCAGTTTTTTCCAATATTTCTATCTTCCAATTTTAGATCAATAAATTTCACATATTAGGTCATGTTATATTGATATTAGGAGTATCTATTTGACCTAAAGATGGTGAGTGTTGTGGGTTCCTATGAGAAGCCTGAGAACATGTTTGATATATTATGTTTCTCAGGGATGTTTGGATATCCCAAAACTTCTACCACCTTTATACACCACTTACTAGTCTTAAAATGATTATTGTGAAGTTCTTATGGTCAGAAGTGTGTGAGAAATCCTTTAAATAGTTGAAATGAAGGATTGTTTCAACTCTGATTCTGATTATACTAGAGTTTAGAAGAGGCTATATAGTGTTCTATGATGCATACAAAATTAGTATAGATTCAGTTATGATATAGGAGGATATATTCATTATATATATATCTTATAAGTTTACGCCTCATGAGAGAAATTACTAAACACATGACCTTGATCTAGCACCAATCGTCCTTGTCTTATGTCGCTGGAGACACTAGCTTATGAGTAAGATATTTTTGGTATATAGAAACCACAATATCCTAAAATATATCATTACATAGAGTGAATTGAATATAAAATAGAAAAGATGGGTCAAATATCTTCTTTCATTTGATTTTGTTCTTACCTATGTGGTGGGAAAGGGCAATGCAATAGTTGATGTGTTGATTCTGAAAACCCAGTTACATGTCATATGGGAAGCCAATTATGAATTGAAATTGGTGTCCCTATTCCCTAATATATATATATATATATGGAGTTTCGTGAAAATAACAAGAATTATTATCTTTCAACCTTGATAGTTACCTCTTCATTATTTTATAGGGTAAAGAGCATAAAATTTTTAGATCCTGAAGGTTTGTTTCCCAGGGAGTGTATTTCTCGAGAGGACCTTCCTCCATATTGGTATGTAGAAGAATATGACATCCTGAGTATACATATACATGAATGGGTTCCTAAATATTTGGGATCGAAACTGCTTATATTTTCCCACACTTATCAATGGATAGTTCATGTAGGTATATCCAAAATGTGTTGAGATATGTGATGCCAGTGTTGGTGTCCTGTAAAGAAATTCCAGATAGTAGGATTTATTACTAGGTGTTCAACCTATCAGGAGGTGAAGGTGGGGAACCATAAAACTAATATATTGTAACAGTATCTTGAAGTCTCAAAATAGAAATGGGAATATGTTTCCATTTATTTTGTCGTTGTCTTACTGAGGCTTCCTTGGGACAGTGACACACTTTGGGTTGTCATTGAAAAACAGATGAAAGTATCCCACTTCCTTCATATCAAAAATAATTTCTTAGTCGACGAGCTAGGAATATTGTTTGTCTTTGATATTATCTTAATATTAGAGGTCCCTCAAGCTATCATTTTAGATAGGGATTCTCACTTCACTTCATGTTTCTTGAATGGGTTGAAAAGGATATGGTTACACAGGTGATTTTGAGCACATCCATTCACCCTTAAACACATATCTAGTTGGAACAGATGATAAAATTGTTAAATGACATGCTATGATATTTAATACATTATTTTAATGGTTCATGGGAGAATTATATCCCACTTGTTGAGATAACTTACAATAATATTTTTCAGTTTTCAATTTAGTTGGTTCCTTTTGAGGTCTTGTATGTCAGGCCTTGCCATTCTCCCATGTACTAGTTAGAGTTATGATAGGAAATCTAACTAGTAACTTGTATCATCAAGAGACATTAAATTAGGTTCAGTTGATTAGGAAGTGTATGTAAACAGCTCAGTCTAGATTGAAATCTTAGTCTGATCACTATCGATGTCATGTGGTGTTTGAGGCCAGGGATCGTGTTTTCCTATGGGAATTGTCAAGGGCTTGGAATAGATGGTAACATTGGTAAGGGAATCTATCTCCATACTTGTTTGGGTCTTTTATGATTATGGATAGATTCATGATGCTAGACTAGTGGTTTTTACTACCTCATTGGAACAATTCCTTGTATGATGCCTTCCATATTTCAAAGATTCAATGTTATCATTTCAAAATGTATAATACTTTTGATCTTGTGGAAGTTTGAATAGATGTTGATGTTTCATTTTAGGAGTATCCAATACTCATCATTGACTTTAGAATGATGGGTCTCCATGGATGGTATATATTATTAGTATGAGTTATATGGAAGAATGACTGTGTATAGGATCAGACCTGGGAGTGGGATGCTGACATACATGTTCAGTGGCATGAGTTGTTCTCAGATAGTGTTTCATCACCCTTTTAGGTGAAATTGGGGATGATTTCCTTTAAGGAAGAAGTTATTATTATCCATAAGAACTATTTATTTACATTGTTATTAATGGATGTACTTTAATCTCAACATTGGTTTATTATTGATTTGTGTTGTTTATTTATTCCTAGCATATAACTGGATCCATGTTTATTTTATGGTATCATTTACTATATTTTACTCGTAATGAAGCATCTAATCTTGACCTAATTTGTTTTATTTCCCCCTAAAACCTATAAGAGAACAATGTGTAATTTTAAAGGATATTATAGAAGGTATAATAATGTTCTCATAGTGTGTTCATGAATTATCTTCTGTTTCCCCATGTAATTTATATATGTATCTATTAATTCATAACTTCTATGATTCTAGATCCTATAGGAACTCTTGTATTCTATACCAACAGTGTCATATAACTATCATCCATGAGTTTCTAGAATTCAGGTTGTTACAATTGGTATAAGAGGAAGTCAAGTAGGTTCCTTGGGGGATATATTTTGCATAACATAGTTTTATTTCATGAAAAATACGAATAAACCTCATATTTAAATGGAAAACTCTAGAAAAAAATAGGAATGGTATTTTACAATTCAATATCATAATATGATTATTATTATAACATTTTTTAAATATGGAGACTAAAGGGTGGAATGAGAATTGTATCAATACCAATAGTTAATTCAAGGATATTCCCCTAAAAAATTAATGAAGATGGAGTTGAGGTTAATATGATCATAACAAAATTAGGGTTTTTTACCTAGGTTATAAAAAATAATCTTTCATGCATAGTGAAACTTATTGATCCACAAAATTGTGTAATTATGTTGGACCTCTTTTAGGATAACTACCTCTATAAATCATAGAAACTGCTAATACATTGGTATATAAACAATGGATCATGTCTCTAAGAATAATTTTCTCTTTTTGGGAAGTAGTGAAAAGGAAATATTCATTATGGTGTTACATCATTTTAAGGGAGATGAAGGCCATTGGTGGTCACTAATTCAAAACACTAAAGAGGAAGATGAGATAATGTGCATGGAATGGGGAACTGTTAAAGATATATTATATGTAAAATACATTAATTATGAGAAAAGGGAATAAATGGAATGGAAGTTATAATATCCATGGAAAAATATAGGGGAAAATATTTTTATGTATGAGGATAAATTTAAAAGGTTCACTAGGAATGTTTTATGCTGTGTTTGTTGACTAGAAAAAAGGATTGCCTATTTCCTTGATGGGTTAAAGTCAGTCTTTAAAAAGATTTTGTTACTCAAAAAAATTGTATTAGTATATAGTTTCATGTCATATTGAGATAGAAAAGTAGTTATCCATGATGTATCTATTAAAGTTAAATAATGAGAAGAATATTTTTCCATGCATCATGAAAAGAACAATGAGAAAAGGGGGAACAAAGGAAGGAAAAGATTTCCCTCATGTGATTAATGGAGGAGGAAATATCATGGGAACTTGTAAGATGAGAATAAGAGTTCTTTACAAGTTTGGAGAAAGGGGATTCAAACATCTTTACATATAACTAGGAGGTACATTATGTGTTCCAATCTCCCAAACATCAAGAGAATTAATCTTCAAAATGAAGAAGGGTGCAAGAAAAGTCTTTCGTGATTACCACAGATGTATTTGAATTTTTCAATGATGTGGTGAAAGGTTCTTTGATAATTTCCTCATAGTTATCTAATGTTTTGTTGGATTCAATATTTTCATAGACTTTTGTATCTTCCATATTTTCCAAAAACATCAAATATTTTATTAGCACTATAGTAAGGTAGTTATCAATTAAGACACCACATGGATATCATGTTATAAAAAATATGTGTTAGGTAGTTCCAATTATGAGGCATAGAAATAAAATATTTAAAAAATTAATATTATACATATGGTAGATTTTAATATGATTCATGTTATGGATTTTATTTTAAAGTATAATATTAAATTTTATTTCCAAGATAAAGATGTTATTATTCATTATGGTGAGGTAGAATGTGTTGTCTTTTAAGGGAAAATTCATCATCCAAACTATGTATGGATCATCCCAAAACATCTCCACTTAATGAAATTTTCAGAATAGAGGAATATAAATAATGATATATGGATAAAGAAGATATCCTCATAATAGAGGATGTTCTTATTATACAAAAGGTCATTGATGTTATTCAATAATATTTACATAGCCATCCACCACAGTATGAAGTTGTGTTATCCATTAAAATCATTCAATATGAAAGGAAAATATCTAAAAATTCCAAGATAATGGGACCATATTAGTTGGTGGAGTTGGTAGATTAACTACAAGATTTATGTGATAAGGGATTCATACTACCAAGTGTTTCTTCATGGGGAGCCCATGTTTTATTCATGAAAAAAATAATGGTTCAATTAAAATACAAATTGAATATAGGGATATAAATTACATTATATAATAAATAAGTATCATTTTACAAAAATTTATGAATTATTTTATCAAATTCAAGGATCGCAATGCTTTGCATAGACTGATCATTGTTATGGTAATCATCAACTACGGTTGATGAATGATGATATACAAAAGATGATATTTTGAAAACTTTATGGACATTATGAGTTTATAGTAATTCTATATAGACTGACCAATGCATCTGTTGAATTTATAGATCTAATGAATAGAGTATTTATTCCTATCTTGATAACTTTGTGGTGATATTTAGTGATGATATCTTGATATATTCTATGATTTACGAAGAGTATGAAATTTATTTATAAATAATTCTAGAGACCCTTAGAAAAAAAGTTATATATATAAATATAGTAAGTGTTAATTTTTTCTTAATAATGTTTCTTTTCCGAACCATATTATCTCCAAGGATAGAATATATTTTTACCCCTAAATGAAAAAGGTAGCAAAATAATAGCCATCCCTAATGACCATAAGTGATATATGAATTACTTAGGGCATAAAAGGTATTTATTAGCTGTTTTTTCAATATGTTTTTTAGTTGGGAAAAATATTAACCATGTTAACATATAAAGGGGTTAAATTCACATCTCAAAGGAATGTGAGTAATTTTTTTAATAAATGAAGAGGGGAATGAATAATGCATCAATTTTTAACTTTATCACCAGTTATAGAAGGATTTTTATTTTATAGTGATAAATCGATGAAATGAATTGGTTGTTTCCCTATATAAAATGATAAGGTGATTTCCTATTTATTGAGTAAATTGAAAATATATAAATAGAACTACCCAACTCATGAACTAGAGCTAGAATTTATAATCATTTTTCTATGAATATCAATACAGTACCTTTATCTTGATAGATAAAATATATATAAGGATAATAAGAGTTTGAAGTATATATTTTCATAGAAAGAGATCAACATGAGGAAATGAAGATGGATGGAACAACTCAATGGATATAATCTCTTAATACACTATCATCTCTATAAGGAAAAATTAGTGGAAAATGTATTGAGTAGAAGGGAGCATGTAGTTATAACTATGATATGTATTAACAAGGGTCTTATATATAGAGATATTGTAAAGATGGATATAGTTATTTTTAGAAAAGAGGATACATTTTTACCATTCTAAGGAATTAATAAGCCATCCTTACTAAAACATATAGAGAAGTCCTAGTAGGATATTCTAAATATACAAAGGTAGATTGAACCAGAAAATAATTTGAAATTGAATGGATTTATTTATATATATGGAGTGTTGATTTTTTGTAATAGGTTTTGTGATATATATATATTATATAGTTGAAAATTGAACTACAAGATGAATCACATTATAAAAATTTCCCTATACACCCTAGAATGACAAATATATATAGTGATTTAAGAGAACATTTCTTGAGAGAGGATATGAAGAATGAAATTTTGAACTATAGGCTCAGATGCCTATTATTCTGGTAGTTAATGTCTGATAGAAACCAACATAAGTTAGTTATGAATCCTATGACAATACCTTTACGAAATTGGGTTATAATACCATGGACTTTATCATTGGACTCCAAAAGAATCCTATGAAGAATGATGTTATATGGTTAATCATTAATTGTATTAACAAGTATATTAGTTTCAATGTGATAAGAGATGATATACCCCTTGATCACCTTGCCCGGCTCTATATAAATTCAATTATAAGGATTCATAGGGAACTAATACCAATTGTATTTGATCATGACCCTCAATTCACATTGAAATTATGGAATATTCTACAAATTGATCTTGATACTGAGATTCTTTTAAGAACTACATATCATCCCAAAAAATATGGGCATTATTAAAGGATTATATAGACTTTGGGAGACATGTTTAGATCATATTAACTTGACTTAAAATGTATGTGGTATTGTTTTATATCTTTGGTACAATTTTCATACAATAATAACATTCATTTGAGAATTCAAATTTAACTATATGAAGAATTCTATTGGAATATGTGTTATACTTCAATATGTTAAGAATAATTTTGCGAAATAAATTTATCTGGCCTAGATATTGTATAGGATATTTTTGTTAAATTATGAACCATGTTTATCATATTAAAGAATCTTAGAGAATAAAAAAGTTCTATTTTGGTAATCAAAGGAATGACTTGGAATTTTATGTAGTCAATAATTTATTCTTTCAGGTTCCACCGTGGAAGGTAATTGTAAGATTATGTAAAATGTGGAAGTTAATCCTTAGGTACATTATTAATTTTAAAATATTAGAGATAATTGGAGTTGTATATTACCGATAGGTTATCCCACCCATTCTTTTTAAGGTACATGACTTATTATATGGTATATTGTTGAGAAAATAAATTCCAGATCTAATGTATGTTCTCCCATTTTTTGGAATAGAGCTTGATCTGAAATTTCCTTATAATGAGTATCATTTCTAGATTCTTGGAACATTAGATAAAGTATTGTATAATTGAGAAACATGAAAGGTGAAATTCATTTATAGAAATCACAAACTATAATAGAAACCCAGATTTTGGAATGAAGCATTGAAGTATTAATATCAACTTTAGTTTAATAGATTCTATATTTTCTATGTTTTATGATAAAATTATTTAATGGGGGTGTAAAAATCAAGACCCTACTATAGTGGGAAAATTATATATCGAGAAACATCACACAATGCACACTCTAAATAGCCTTTATTCTTGACTATATTTTAAATTTTAAATTCTAAATGTTATTATTTTATGTTTATAAAATAAAATTCATTTTTCAATTCATTATAAATATATTTTCTTAAGATGAATTTTTAGTATTTTCCCAAAAAAATTTAAATTTACGTAATCTGTGAAAATTATAGATTTTACCAGAAATGTGAATTTTATTATCTTATCATTATTTAAGAAAGACTAAAAAGTTTTTATATTTTGTTAAATAGTTAAAAATGTGTTTAAGGAGTAAAACTATTCATTTTTAATATAATATTTATAAATTATTAAACCTATGTTTATCATTTTATGAACCTAAGTAATATTTTCATATAAAATATTTTTTTGGAATTTTATTTTAATTTTATATTATTTTAGTAAAATTCAGTTTTGGATTGACTTTGAAGGAAAAAAAATTTCATATTATTATTATAAACCAATTAATGTCACTAAAATAAAAAAATGATAATATTTTCATAAAAATAATTTTTATGTTTAAAAATACAATTCTTCTAACAAATTGGTTTTATGAGTGAAAATGTAAAAATCTATTTTCCATATGCATATTAATATTATTTGATAAAATACCCTTTATATTTATAATTAGTTGGTAAAAATTATTTAACTATGACAATATTATTATTATTCAATGAAAGTAAATTTTTTAAGTTAATTATGAGTTACTATATTAAATTTAAAATGGTTGTTTTTAAATAAAAATATCTATTAGAGTTATATAATCATTATCTAAAAACATTATATTATTATACATTAGAATATGACTCTAAAATGATGTTTAAATAGATTAAAAAATTGAATATAAAAAATCATTCAGTTAATAATTAATAGAAAGAAAAACTTAATACATAAAATGACTTGTGTCTATAAAATAATGTTTACTATATATTTTTTATTTAATTTTGAAGTTCATTTTTTCGTATTCTGTAATTTATTAAGGATAAATAGTTCCGAAATTGGTATTCAACATATTTAAATTTTGTAATAAGGCTCTTCTATTATTTTTAGTAACAAAATAATTACTAGGACTATTTTTAAATCCATATTGATAAGGATAAAATGGGTAAATGTGGTAGCATTAATTTTTTATAAATAAATGTTACTTAAACATCCATGAAATCCTTATTAGGTATTAAGGTCATACCTAAAAGTTTGTCTTACCAATTATCTACATGACTCACCTAACTCACCAATCCCACCTAACACCCATGTGATTCCATTAATACCCCTTACTAAACATTAGTTCCTATCAGAAAGCCCCATTTCACCTCTAAAAGGAGATAAATCCCACCCATTATCTCACCCCACTCCACATTAATGTTATTAAAAATGAATTTTCCTTCCTTATCCCTCTCTATATCACTCCCAATGAGTCCTGAAAGTTCTACGGAGTACTCCAAAGAATTGAAGATCTGCATATTAAGGTAAGGGTTTTCAATCCTTCTCTTTCCTTTTTAGTTAAAATTAATTTTTTATAATACCATTTACACATATTTACTTGATTGTAATTCCATATTATTATCTCTAATTATTATTTTTTGTCATTAGGATACAAATTATCCCTATTATTGACATGTGTAAATGAATTTTCATTTTATATTTCATTATTCCAATATGGACAATTATTGGAAAGTTGGCTATATATTGTTCAACCATCCACCTTATTTATTTGGATTATTTATGATCATGTCATCCCTTTTATTGATAGAGGAAAAGTATTGGTTTTATATATGTCATTATTCAAAGATAGATTATTATAATCATATTGTATCTATATTGTTTAACCATTCAGTTTATTTCTCTACTTGAGTTATGATCATGTTATCCCTTTTATTGATATTGGGAATGTTATTTTAATTCCTATATTACAATTAAAATATGGATGATTATCAAAAAAGATGATTATTAATTGTTAATTTGTTTTCTTATATGATTATTTAATTGAAAATAATCAATTTATGGGAGGGTAAAACATTATATAGTCCCTCTATGTATCATTAGGTCTCATAAGACAAATATGTTTGACTATTTTGGTGTTGTCTTTCCTAGAAAAAGATATTTCATTTATGGTAATATTAGGCAGTCTTAAATTATCGTATTTAATTAGTTTTAAAACATTATTCATTTCATATTTATGGAACCAATTATTATTATCCATGTGATATATTTATTTTCATTACAATCGATTGGTATATTATTTTCTATCTTTCACTTTATTATGGATTCATGTAGTTTATTTTTTACAGTCATACCACATGTGATGATTTTATATTATGATATATTTTTCTATATATAATCCCTTATCAATAATTTGATATCACCCTTATGTTTTCTCATTTCACTAGGAAACATCAGGGAGAACTATGCATAATTTTCAGGGATATTATGGGAGGTATAAACATTCTCTCACAATTTTTTCATATTTGATTTTATTTTTTCAAATGTATTTCATGTATGTGTCAAGATTTTAAATACTTATAATCCATTATATCCTTTGTTAACTTCTTATATTTGATACCAATAAGGTAACATAACTACCTAATTTGAGTTTCTAGTGTCCAGGATGTTAAAAAATAATAGAACCAATAATAAAAAGACTATTAGGAGACTCCATCAAGAAATGAATGAATAATGGAACCACAAAAAAGCCTTAATAAAAATAACCACTGGAAGATAACAAATCACCTCCATCAACTGCTACATTAAAGCATCGATAACCACCCTTAAGGTTTAAAGAGAAAAAAATCACCTGCAAAGTGTAAACAGAAAAAAACGCCATCAAGATAAAGTAAGAAACACCTTATAATTACTTCTTTAGTACACCAAGTGATACCACCACAACTAGGGGAAAACCCTTCAGTAAAAATAGAATCTAGAAAGTACATCACATAAATTCCTTAGAGAGTATAACATAACCATATAAGAGTAATTTATTTCCAAAGAATCATGCACCACCATCTTTCCCACCACAAAAAAAACCAAAAAAACATAAAAAACTATATTCACCCTACCAAAATGGGATCTGGTGTGTTAGAAGAGGAATATAGAGAAAAGGATTAAGAGATGATTATGAGACCATTCTAAATAGATAAAAAATAAAATGAATAGGTAGAGTACAACAATAGAAGGGTTTGATGAGTTTGGCATTTAGTAATGAGGTTGTTGAGAGAAGTAAATTTATTTATTTATATTACAATTTTATACTAGATTTAATAATGACTTATTTAACCCTCAAGTTTGGATTGTGTGAATTTTCATGACAATTTAATCAAAATAAGATAATAATATGACAAATTAATGGGTATTTAATGATATAATATGAATGTCTGATGATGCAATGTTGATCCATCAAACATGTGTGAAAATATGAAAATAATTTAGTTAATGTTTAATTATGTATATAAAAAATATCATAGAAAATAATCAAGGGTGGTAGGTAATTGAAAACATCATAGGAAATTAGATTTCCTTTTATTGAATTGATTTTCCTTTAATTTTGTATAAAATTACTTGAAATGTGACCCAATTTATCATTCAGCTTTGGAAAAAAAGTCCCTATACAAATTAAAAACTCATTTTTGATTGGTTTTAGAGAGGAAATTTTTCTTAAAGGTATTATGGTTTAAATAAATACAACTATTATTGTCCTTGAAAATTTAGAATAATTTATCTCTTCAATGGAAAACAAATACAATAATAACCCAATTTTATAATAAAGAAGAACAATGTTAGCAATGAATAACAAGTCAATATATTTCCCACAAAAAATGTATCTAAAAAAAATATTGGAATAAAAAAATCATAATAAATTTTTAACAATAGAATAAGATGGTATGAAGAAGGAAAAATATGGGAATATTCTCTGTCCAGAAGATCTTGTCTCAAGATCCTTTGCATGAATTACCAATTATTTATTACTATTCCAATGCATTTTCTCGATGTGTGAATCATCAATATTTCACATGTATTACCCATTTTGAATGAAATGATGTACCTACCCCAACTCTATGGATCGTAATTGTATGTTGTTTCCAATTCATGGGTATACACATATCATGTGTTACTATAGATTATCTTCTTCTTTATGTGACTCGAGATAAACTCCCATTTTAATGTTGATACCCACATATAAATCATTTATCATGAAATATTGATCCTCTAAGCTTCCAATGTAGAATTCCTTCATGTTTAACTTATTTAATTCTACTTCAATTCTAATTTAGAAAACTATAGGTGGAATTAATTCTAATAATATCCCCCATTTGATTTATATTTAAAATTACAAATTGTTTCCTATTAAATTCCCTTAATAATATGTAATTCATTAAGTATATGGGTTGAATAAGTAACCATATTCCAAAAAAAATTATATTATTCAAAACATTCCATGTAATTACTTTCATAATCTGAAGATATGATCGATCTAATTACATTACATAGATTTATCATTAACCACATTCATAAGACGTGGTTCGAATCACCAAATTGTGACATGGGTTCATCCACATTCTTCATCACATGGATCATCTAGCCCCACTAAATATCATTTTTTAGTTACTCAAACAAATGGAATCTGTAATACTATACCCTTAATAGGATTTCCACTTAGTCATTACTCCTTCAATATAAATCTATTTCATTTAGAATTTTTACATCGTTATATAATTTCATCAAGAAACTTGTAGGTATGAATCACTAACTTCATAGATATAGAAACCATGTGATTCGATTCCTCCCTCTACTTGATCAATTGAACTGAAAATAATAAATTAACAAGTGAAATAGATCTTATTATCCATATAAAACATGAATTCATGGTACTTTATCCATTTGGTTCGGCTTCTATAAATCATTACTCTTTTTCATTCCATCACATATTATAGTTCATCTACATTAAATATTTTGATCATAAAAGATACATATACTCATTTTTTCTAACATCCAATGAATTATTTCCATTGTATTAATTAATTGAAACCCACTTTCAAGAAAGGATCGGTTTTCTTTTTCAATAAAGTGTGATTCTACATTTTCAATAGGATTTAATTTTGTTCATCCCATATTGAATTTGGTTTTATCCTATATAAAACATGGTTTGATCTAGGTTCTCTATCATCTATTGAACAATTAATCTTGTTTAAATGAAAGGGGTTATCCCCCCTAAAGTATGACGTTCAAATTTCTAAAAATTTCACTATCTCTAGTTAGTTTGGAAAATCACTAGACAAAATTATTTATTTGTGGATCCATGATGTGAAATGCTTTATGATTTTTTATCACATAATAATTTTAAATTATCCTATAGGAGCTTAAATATCTAATAGATGGTTCCAATTGAAATATTACATGATCAATATAATGATATCATACATAAATAGCTTTGAAAATTATATTACGTGATAGATTGATAAAATATATTTCTTTGAATCTTCTTGAAAAATGTATTAAGTTAAGAGATAAAAATATATTAAGGAATAACATAAAGAGATTATGTGAAATATATCATCAAATTTAATGAGATCATTTCATAAAAATTTATTGATGGAAGAAAAATTATTTATGATGTCTATAATAAATGAAATTTCCAAAATAAAATGAATGATAATATAAATTTGTTCATACACTAAATATCAAAAATTAATCATTGATTTTTTATTGAAATAACTAATTCTAATGACCAAAACCATTTCAAATTTATATTTCAATAAAAACAACAAAAATAAAGAAAATTAACTTAAAATATAATGAATTAAAGGAATATACCATTGGACAATAAGAAACAAAAGTTATATGTTTTAATTAAATACTATATAAAATTATTTTTTTTACTCTAAATGAACAAAAAAAATATTTAATATATAAAAGTATATTTTTGATGTAAAATATACTAAAAAATAATCCACAAAAATATAGAAAAAATAATAAAATTGAGTTGTAACAAGTCCACCCACACTTAACATATTTCTTATCCTCAATTCATTAAATTATCAAATTTAGATAAAATAAATTCTTCTTATAAATGAAATTCATATCATGCCAATGATGAATTTATTTACACAATTTATTTTCACCATAGAATTTTTTAAGTACAGAAGGATTATTTCTCTTATAAAGTAAAATTTGTTTTATGAAAATGTGATTTATCATTTTATAAGGAATACTAAATTGAAAATATTGATAGACATAAACTGGAATCATTTTTTAGTAAATGATTTTTCTATAAGCTAACAAGATTACATAATTATCATAGAATAATTAAACAATACTACTAGAAGAGTGATCTCAGTAATTAAAAAAATGAATATTTTACAAAAAAAATAGATTAATGTGATCAAAATTTCACATGAATTATGATTTTATTTTCAAATTATTTACTTTCAAAACTTATTGTTTTTACATGAAAAATATGATTAAATTAAAATTGAATTATAAAATATACTCTTCAAATTTTACATATTTTTTTAATTTAAGAAATGTAATTTAGGATTTAGGATTTTTTTTCAAATTTTATATTTTATAATAAAAAATCATAACCATTAAAAGAATAAAACATACAATAAATTGAAAAAAATTCTACATCAACAAAAAATAAAAATTATATCGTGAAAAATAGTTATTTTCTATAAAAAGGTGTATTATTTTTTATTTATAGATAATTGAAGTAATGTTTATCACATTTAAAGACCCATCCTAAACAATAAAAACCCATAATTATCCCCAATATTGAATCTCAAGATGATATAAAAATTTAAATAATAGAGTTGAAAAATATTTGTTATGTAGTACTCAATGAGATTGTTTAAAAGGGTTGTAAAAGATCTAATAAACATATTTAAAAATAATTGAACACATACAAAATCAATTTTGGCAATGAATATGCTTATTATTAAGACTAATAAAATAATATTTTAAATAGATGATAAGTAAAAAAAGCATGTTGACCCATGATTTAAGTAGTTTCTATATCCAGAGGAAGGTTCAAACAATATCAAAACAATACTAAAAAAATTAATGTAGACAAGAAAGGTTTTTATATTTAATTAAATCTAATTTCCCATAGCCAAGATTATAGGAAGCATGAAACCAAAAAATTCAAATATATTCTCCTCAATTTAATATAATAGTAAAGAAATTTTCGCCCATCCCATGAACTTAATTTCATGTAGTAATTTAATTTTAAATCAAGATTCCCACAAAACAATTAAAGTTAAATTATAAGGGCAGTATGTGTAAATTAAACACCATCATCAAAATTTAAAATATAATAAAAGGATTTAAAATTTACTACTTTTATTGATGAATCATTAATTCCATAGTTCAACTAAAATATCTATCTTCATTATAATTTATGTTCCACATGGTCTCCTCAATGAGGTTTCTTCAAAATTAAAACTGATGAACCTTAAATGAAATCATTATGAATCTATATAATGATTCCGAGTGACCATGATAGGATTGTTATAGAATCCTAGGACATTTGATGTTATTAAAACCAAGGGAATGAGTAAACATTGAAAATAATTGATACCTTATAGATCATTGATATAGGTTTTATTGAAAAACTAAAAAAATATTTTTTTAAAAAAATAAATGTATTTCCTCCAATGAAACATTATGTTTTGAGTCTTTAGATATAAATTCCCTCTAAAACTTTTATATATGAGCAATCAAATGGAATTGTATTTAATTAACTTTTAATCTACAACTTTGTGAGGAGGCTTTATTCTGTTTTCTCAAAATCATTAAAACACCAGCATAAATTAAAATACATTTAAAATATTCAATGTACTTAGGGATGAGGTTTCAATCCAATATAGATTAAATACCCAAAATATCAAAATTAATATGAAAAATTAGAGACAATAGCCTAGACAAATCATAAAGTGGGTTGGTATCAACCCAGTTTTCTGCCAACCATAAAGATTCTAATAACTCATAAATTAGTGCAAGAGATGCTACAACCTACTCACTACATCCCAATGAAAAACCATGACATTAAATTATTTTTATACTTATAAGTAGTGGGATATGAAACTGAAATATCTCCTAATAATTCAATGAAATCATAAAAAGAAAATACATCTTCAACATATCTCAATTTAGTTGGATCATACTTCTATAATTATTTATAAAACTAATCATATTAAAAACATTAATACTCTAAAAATATTGGGGAAACATATCTTCAAAATAAAAATTGAAATAACAGATATAATTTCCTGCTTAAACCATAAAAAAATAATTATCATCTAAAAATAAAACTGCAATGGAATTTTATACCTCAATATGATAGGTGGAGGAGATTGAATCTAGATTTGGTATAAGAGAAGGGATTCTCTCACAAAGATAGTGTGATGAGTCTTGATCAACCACCTAAGAAGTGTTCTCAAAAAATAATATTTTTTTCAGGATGGACCATTTCATAATCCTTAGTGATGGGTTCCAAAATTCATCCCTCATGTATGCCTAAATTCTTAAATTCCATACTTGGTTTAGATTCAACAAATTTATTATAATGAATTCAATTAACTAATTCTTGAATTCTATCATCATAATGACCATTATTATACTTGGTTATATTAACCCTAAAAACCTATTATAAAACATATATAAATTTAAAAGTAATCACAACTATAGATTCCATAAAAACATGAACCACTTATTGATCATCGATATCTTAAAGGTCCAACATATAATTTAAAACATCTATAAAAAACACACCTATAGTTAAAAATGGTCATCCTAAGATGATTGGAAACTATTTATCACACTTCATTTCTAGAATAATGAAATAAGTGTGAAAATGAGCTTCCCTACATTAACTAATAGGCCATCCACCCTTCACATGGGTCTTGTAATATACCTATCATCCAACTATAGTGAATCATAAGTTTATTTCTATTCCCCTAGACCATGTTCTTTAAAAATCGCAAAATGTAAAATATTGATACTAAATAAAAGGTAAAAAAAAAATTTCCCCTCAACTCTATATTATAAGCCACAGAAAAATATTTTACAGCATTGTAATTTTGGATGAAATTATTTTATAAAATAACACTAAATTATTAAGTTAATTTTACTATAGTATATACTTCACAATCCCTTTTATTTTATTCAGTTCATTTTATAAATTTCATATAGGTGTGAATTTTATTATCGATCCAACAAATTTACGTTCTATGCTAAATGTTTCAAACACAAGAAAGAATTTTAAGTAGTTAGGTTTATCAGTTTTCTTTTTGATGCTTTATGGAAATGGTATGGGAGGGGTGTAATGTTGAAAAATTGGTTAGTTTACACCATTATCATCAAACCTAACATTATTTATCTCTTACATTATTATTTAACACTTTATTTTAATTTTTATTAATCTCTATCAATTTATGAATCATTGTTTATATCAGTTTGGGCCTTGTTATATACCTTTACGAAATTATCTATTTTGAGATTATCATTTTGAAAATCACTTAATACTTCCAACTCATCTTATATAGGTTACACCCAAATATTATCTAATTTTTTAAACCTAATATTATGTTTAAAACCATCAAATTATTTTCGGTGTTCATTTATGTAGTGATGGGTTTCTTTCCCTTGTCTCTATCTCCATGGCCTCTTCCCATTTGGCTCATTTTAGTTTTTAGATTATTCATGGTACATTGTTTACTGTCAATTTTAGAATTAATGTAAGATTATTGACAATATATTTTTTATAAAAAAATTAGTTCAACATGAAGTATAAATTTCATTAAATATTAAAGTAATCAACACTGTAATGATTTTTGGAAATGTTTTCTTTGTTGTGGTGGGAATAGAAGAGAATGATATTGTTTTACAATTCCTTGATCATTACATGAAAGGTCGGGTTTATTTCTATAACCTTTCTTATGATGTTCTAGAAATGGTTCATCTATATTCTAAATTTTAGGACCATAACCAGTAAATTTTACCTTTTCATAGTGGTGGGTAGGAACATCCGAAAAGTGATAGTAGGTTCTAAAATGCCTATACATATTTCATTCGTGGGATTATTCTCTAAGTGAATAATCCATGAAAATTTAACATGATTATTGGGATCAGTTATTGAAATAGTCCCTCTCCTAGAACAATTATCTCAAGAGTTTTGTGTAATTTTATTAAATATTTATTTTCACTCATAATATTTTAAATAAAAAATAATTCCCACTCGAATTTTGTTCAAAAAATAGTTAGGTGGTAGAGATTTAAACTATTATAAAATACTTCCATTAAGAGGTGCGAAGGGAGATGATGGTTGGGACATGAACTATGAAACACTCTAAATCTATACCATTATTCATTGTAAATATCTTTATCTTCAATGAAAGAATTATCATTTATTTTTTGCCTCAGTTGCTTACATTATATAATAAAACTTCATAAAAATCAAGGAAACTTTAATCACAAGTATCAAAAAATTCTTCATCAAGGTTATTGAAATAGATTATAAAATTAATATTTAAATAAATATTTAATACACTAAATACCATTTTCTCCACATATAACCCAAAGTGGGGTAACTTTTGATACACACTAGGATGGTGTTATTAAAAAGTGTAATGACATTTTTTCCACTTTTTTAACACATCATAAATAGACTTTGAAATGATCATGATTCATCCTAAAATGAATAAAAATAGATTTTAAATTATTCTTATGAAAATAGATTTTTGATTAGTTATTAAATAAATAGTTGTATCTTGATATTGGTTCAAACAATCTCAAAGCTATCCTAAAAATCAATGTGCTGAATAAGGATTTTATAATTATTTTAAACTGGTTTCAAATAGCCTAGATTTCAACAATCATGAAACCCAAAATTTAAGAAAAATTATCCCCAATTTAATTTAATAGTTATGAAATTTAAACATACCACCACACTTAATTTCACATAGTAATCAAAATTTAAATCAATATTCTTAAAAACAGTTTATTTTTACATATTTGGGGACTATGGAGTAATTAAAATATCACATTAAATTTTTGAATAGAATGAATAGATTTTAAATTTAATCCCCTAAAATATGAATATTTTATTCCTTTTTTATTTCAAAAATATCTATCTCTATTACACATCAAGTTTGAAATGGTCTCTTAATTGAGGTGCCTTGAAAAGTAAAATAGGTTAATATTAAATTATATCTTTAATATTCCATATTGTGAGACCAAGTGGTAGTGATAGGATTTGGCAGAGAAGTCCAAGAAAATATTATTTGATTAAAAGTAAGGGAATTAGTGATATTAAAAAATAATAGTGACTGAAAAGAACGATGATAGTGTATTTTAAAAAAAACAAAATAAATTTTTTTGAAAAATCATGGGTTTCCTCCCATGTGGTGCTAATTTTATAAATATTTTTTTTAAAGGATAAGAATTTTTTATTAAGAATGAAAAGATAGATAAAGGTTACATGAAGCGGAAAGATGGTATCTTATTACAATATCTAACAATGTGGGGGAGAAGATCAACTGGTAGAGTATCACTCCATGTCATCGTTTGGTTTACTCCTTTTTTGGAAAGGTCATCCACAACCATGTTTGCTTCACGAAACGTATGGGTGGAAATGTATCAAATTTCAAGAAGATAATTGAGGAAGTTCATCCATCGGGCAATGAGAGGCCATGCAAAGTGTGTCAACCAATTCCAAATAGCATGCACAATGGTGGTGGAGTCACTTTCTATACAGATGTTGTTCCATACTTTTAGCTTAACAAAAACAAGGGCTTGAATCACCTCCATCATTTCAGCTTCCAGGGCAGAGGCAGTGCCACAGCTTCCAAAGAAGCATCTGTGACATCAACCAAGGTAATCTCAAAAAATGGCCTCACATCACACTGGACCCGGGTTTCCTCTAGAAGCTCCATATACATTAATCTTGATCCATCCAAAAGTCTGAGCTTTCCAAAACACCTCAAGGGAGAGCTTTATATTGGTTTAAAAGCCATCAAGATTGAGGCTTTAGAGATTCATAAAGTCCCCAACCGAGTTGTCGCAATAACCTTTCTGAAGCAGGGCTATTTCTCAGATGGAAATAAGGATCCTCATCCGACTTTCATTAAGATTAAATGAGTAAATTTAATGAATAATTTCATTTCTATCATACTAAATCACATGTAAGAGCTCAGAAATCGCGTATAAGCAGAGGTTCTTGATTTGCTGAGTTGATTCAAGTTCCACATAATGTTTTAGTTGAGAGTAAATAGAGTCATTGGATAATCATCTGTAGTCAAAAATGTCAGTAACATAATTCCAAAGTGAAAAGGTTGTAGCACAAGATAAGAAAAGGTGATTAGTTTCCTCCCTGTGTTGGTGTCATAATTTACATTTAGAGCATAGCTGAACAACAAAAGTCTGAAGACAAACCTCTGTATGAATGCGATTATGGGCAATGCACCAGACAAGGTTAAACCTTGAAGGATTAATCCACGGTTTTTCAAAAAACTTCAACCATGAGAAAATGGGGTCAGAATTAGTGAAATAATGATGGTAGATGTTTTTGGAGTCCAAACTTCCATTGTGAGTTGGCTCCCAAGTAAGGAGATCATCCCCATAATTTTCAAAAACTTGCTTAATATGACCAGGGATATTGGTTGTACTAGAGTGAATAACTTGATTTATGGTGAGATTGGTGTTATCTAGAGAGTTATCCGGAGAAAACATGGAGATGAGGGGGGTACCAGTCCAGTCATCAAGCCAGAAATTTATAGAGGAATCTGAACTAACCATCCATCTTGAGTTATGAATGATGTCAGCAAAGACATTACGAATGGATGGCCAGAGGGAGGAATTGAGGTAACTAGATTGACCTTTTTATGTTTTTGGAGGAACTTGTTACGAAGGGAGGTTATGGAGTTAGATTTTTTGTTGATCAACCTCAAAGTGGGATTAGCTTAAAGAGCCTCATTTAAAAATTTAATATTTTTAATTCCAAGACCACCTTTTTCAAGGGGTTTTCAACATGTCGACCAAGGGACAACAACAATCTTTCTTTCAAGAATGCTATCAGTCCGAAAAAAAATTTAATGTAGATATTAACTTTTTTAGTAAGGAAATTGGGCCATTTGTAAATCAACAAGGGATAAAGCATTTTGGAGATAACTGTGGATTTCACAAGGTATATCCTGCCAGCCATGGAGAATGATTTCCCTTTATAGGAGGCAAGTTGTTTAGTCACTTTGTCCATAACCATATTAAAGTACATAGGTTTAGGCCTACCCTAGAAGAGGGGAACTCCAATATAGGTAAAAGGGTTGGATCCCTCTTTGATGCCAATGCTTTCAATGATTAAACCTTTTCTATAAGGGGGAAAAGTTTTTCCAAAATAGATAGAGGATTTATTCCAGCTAACTGATTGTCCAGAGACCTCTTTATAGTGAGACATGGCGTTTTTATGATTAAGGATATTTTTTCTACCCCCATTAAGGAACAGAATGATGTCATCGGCATATAGGAGGTGGTTCGGAAGAGCAAGATTTATGGAATCTTGAATGGGTATGAGATTTGTTTGGTGAAAAAAAGATGAAATATACCTACTGAGGTAATCTTCCGCAATGGAAAAGAGGATTGCAGAAAGGGTATAACCCTTCCACACTCCTTTTGAGCATTTGAAGTATCCCTTAGGATAACTATTAATAAGGATGGAAATAAAATCCAAGTTAAAGAGGTAATTTGTCCTACCAATAAAGGTTTCATTGAATCCAAAATCCTTAAATACATTGAAAATAAATTTCCAATCAATGGTGTCAAAGGATTTTTTTAATATCAAGTTTGAATTCAATATTCCCTCTACTGGACTTTTAATTTAGAGAGTGAATGCATTACGAGGTAGTGAAAATGCAATCTTGAATGGATATGCCCTTGATCAACCCAAATTGATTCCAAGAAATGATCTTGTTACATAGGTAAGAAATCCTATTAGCAATGAGTTTGGTAATTATTTTATAGAGAGTGTTAATGAGATCAGTGGGGAGAAAGAGGTGTAGCTCAGAGGCATTATCCACTTTAGGGATAAGAGTCAGGAATTGGGCATTAAGGCAATATGGAAGAACTCCTTTAGTGAAGAAGTGTCGAACCAACATGCAAACATCCATATGAACTACCTCCCAATGATGTTGAATGAAACCATTATTGAAGTCATCAGGCCCGTGGGCACTGTCAGAGTTAAGTATAAAGACAGTATCTTTTATTTCACGGTCCAGAGGGGTGCCTAAATGGAAGGGGTTATCCTATTAATTAATTGAATTTGGAATGATCCTAGGAATAATATCTTTATTTATATTAGGTCCATTGAATGTGTTGTAAAATTATGAAACCATGTGGTTGGATATGGTTTCATCAAATTCGAAAAGAGTGTCATTATCTTTAAGAAAGGATAATGGGTGGCAAGTTTTCCTAACTCCCTGTAGAGAATTTTTAAATTTAGTGTTCATATCACCATCAGAGATCCATTTGGATTTGAAAGTCTATTTATTCAAGTTGTTCTTATGGATAATAATATAGTTGAGTTTTAAGGAGATGTTCATCTCATTTTGGGGATCAGAGGAAAAATCATCATGATTCGAGCTGTTTTGGATTTGATTGAGTTTAGTTCCAAGAGAGGCTATATAAATGTCCATTTGGTTAGATTTAACCTTTCACCAACCCTTAAGACAGGGCTTGAGGTGTTTTTACTTAGTGACACAACAAAAATCATCAGAGTGTTGATTCATAGACATCCAACCATTTTGTATGAGTTGGGAGAATTCCAAATTCTCAGACCAAGCATTATTAAATTTGAAAGGAATACTGGGTTTTTATTTTATTGATAGGAGACAAACAAGGATGGGGAGGTGGTACGAGTTCAGATTAGGTAAAGTGCGGCTGGAAATTGTGTCCCATACATCCATGGATGGCACATTAACAAAGGCCCTATCATGTTTACTAGCAACCATTTTGTTGTAGTGACTCTTTTACCTAGTGAATTTGGCCCCTGAGAGGTTGATTTCAACCAGATTACAGATTTCATCCAAGGTTCTAAACTCTTTAGTAGATATTGGTATAACAAACCATACTTAACATACATGTTTAATACTTCAAAATTGAAGCATACTTATTACAACATATAACAAAACCATGAAACAACCGTATAGGTATAGTGTCTTTAGAAACTGGGAAACATAAACAACTGGTTCATAAAGCATCTACACTGTCTCCCATTTATTTCATCATATCTATAGTACCTTTTGGCATATATTACTTAATAACCTTCTTCCTGACCTGGGGAAAGAAAACATACAAAAGGGTGAGCTCAAATTCTCATTAAGGGTAAACAAAAGAAATATCAATCACATCATATTCATAAAAACATAAAATTTTGGAAATCTTACCCTGCAAAAGAGATCATAATTTCATAACATGGGATAAATCATGGTAGTGAAATGTAATCCTAATAATCATAACTTAAAACATGAAACTTTGTGTCATACACACATAATCATAGAGAATCATTTCTTATTAGTCAAGACTCATTGCCAAGACTATCTTAGTGGACAAAGTCCATTTCTGAACCGAGTTCACTCCTTGTTTTAGTCCTATTTCACTGAACCGGTTTAACTTTCCATTCCAGCCATGTCTATCTCATGAGATATAAAATCATTACCTAATGAATTTAAGGGAGATATAGGTCCCACCCATCTCATAATGATACCATTCTTATGTGTGCCACAAAATCATAAACCATACATCATAGCATAACCCATGTAATAAAAATGGGAATCTTAAACATCATGACATCATAAAACAATTCATATAAGATAAAGGAATTAATAAAATTATATTAATCACAACATAATCAAATAAATGTAATAATAGGGATAGAAACAGAGCCCTATATTATCTTATATGGAAAATAATTTTGATTAAACACTTGAACTCCATTCTTGAGGAAAATATCCTTTCTACTTTAAAAACAGTTTTCCTTTCTTAACATGTCATAAAATTTTAAACTAAAAGAATTTGATTAAAAATAAACGTGAAAACTTGTAAAGTAATATTCTTGTAAATAATGTTTTAAAAATCCATTCATGTCATATAAGTTAAAAAAATAGTCTTCTCGTACTTTTGTCGAAAAAGTACCTCGTATGAAAAACGACAAAAGATTCCTTTCAAATCTTTTACTAAAAACTCTCCAAAGGATAAAATTGAATTTAAAAAAATGTAGGAGGATATAAATAATATTACATATTGAGGAAACATGGATGGGTATGATAAATATTCCCTATTAAATTCTAAAGTATAAACAATCTCGGATAAAAATTGAGATTGCGAGATTGTCCCTTACCTTAAGTCTGATTTTCTTTGTAAGTGTCCAAAACTCCTGTATAATTATTTAGATAATGTTATTGACATATTTCATAATCATACTTATTGTTATGATATCATATATGGTCATATTCGTATCTTCTTATTAGTAATATTTCATTACTACTTGTTATTCGGGTGTTTATTACTTTTTTTGTTCTTATGCGTGTTTTGTCGAATAAATTGTTATTCTTCACTTTAGGTTATAGATACCTCATTTCCAGAATGTTATTAGTGTACTATATATCATATTTATTCATTAAATTAATTTATATAATCTTTATGCAATGAAGATCATGTAGAACGAATCGTATCACATCGTGGAGACGATATTCCATACGTAAGCACGAGTGATGATATTGTTCCCATGATCGTGGAATTATATTGGAGTGTATGTATACTGTTTCAGAATCAATAGCACTTTACAATAATCATATATAGTTATTTATTTGAACCATTATACCCATCAAAGTAAGGTAGTGATGGAAAATAGATTACACCACGGCGTGGAGACGGTATTTCGTACGTATGCATGCCCGTTGATTTCATTTTCCGTAGGATGGATAGATGGTGAAATAGGGGTGTTTGATACTTATAATAACATATCATTATATTATTGATACTGATGTTATTAATTCATAATGAAACAACTAAAGAAGAAGAAGTGGAAGAAGAAATAAATTTGAATGAATCGGTAACGGACATTACCTCTTCTTTGAAGTGCCTCTTTGAGACCTCCTCTTAGGTCACTACAATTGGTCTTTGATGGAGACCAGGGCCTCTAGGACGATTCTAGGGAAGTGGGGAAGTGAAATGGGCAGGGTTTGGCCGAGCTTGAGGGCTCAAATTGGTGTGATGAGGAGAGGGAGGAGGTTCCCTTTTATAAGGGAGGAGAGGGGCACCTTTGGAAATATAAGAAATATTAGTTTATATTAAATCCGTACCCCACATAAAAACTTCCAAAATGACTCATATCTAAATATTATATGAGATAGGGTTGTAATCGCATCAACCAATAAAATTTAGACATGTTAGGAATTTATTTTAAACATTATCAACTTGATTTATCCTTATTTATCAATTTTATTTTATTTGTGGTAATATTATTCTAAATTATTAATCATTATAAATAATTACATATATGTTGTGAATTTTCTATAATTTGACACTTTATGACATTTTAGACCATATAAATTTTAATTTATAATTTTTAAATATTTTTGTGATTTTTAAACAATTTTATAATATATTATTTTTATAAAATAACAATAGTGTCAATTTTGAAACTATTCATTTATTTGAATTTAAAGAAAATATATACAGAAGATATGTTCAAACTAAAAGCTTTAATAGATTCATAAAATGTCATATGTTTCTAGAAAATTAATGGAGTACATTAAATAGTTCATATAATATTTATTTTAATTTTTCTAAAACCATTTATTTGATATTTTAATTAATAAAATAATTTCAACATTACTATTGTGTCATAATTAATAATAATTATTTAATCCCTAAAAATTATAAATAAGTTCTTATGATGTATATAATTGTATTAAATTTCTGGAAACTATTCTTGTTTGATGTTTCATTAAGATTATCTCTATATTAAAATTATTATACTTATAAGATTTAAGAAAGTGACATGTTGTCATAATCTTTGGTATTAATATTAATTAAATTATTTTCATGGACAAAAGTACATTAAATGAATCTAATCTGACCCTTAGGTGATATGAGTCGACTTTTAGTCATCCAATAGGACTTTTACAGGTGTTAGGATAATTTTATAATCTTATATTTACCCTTAATTACCTGATTTACCTTTAACTATGGTAAATAAAATTTACCGTAGTTACTATTCATAATTCCCAAAAGTAAAAAGTATCCTATTAACATAATTTGGACCCACTGATACCCAATATGGAATCCATTTTTCAAAATTCAAAACACATAAGTTTCAGTAATTAATTTAAAATTAATCCCATTGTTAAGAAAACGGGTTTTAGAAGTTAAAACATTGTCCAAGATTGAAATGTTTTCACCTATGAATTCAATGTGAAATTAATAATAATGACATACATTATATTAAATGGTAAAAATATATTCTATTTACACTTTAAAACCATTCAATATTATAATTTAACCATATAAATTATCTCAATGAAAAAAATTGTTTTTAATTAAAAATTAGTGTATTTTTACTATTCATTAAAATATGAAACTTATTAGAAAAATATCAAAAATTTATCCAAAGTAAATTTTTATATCCTGATTCTAAATTAGAATTTTATTTTGTCAAATTGAACTTATAAACATTTCAAAAAATAGATTTAATGTGGGTGCGCCATCAAAAGGCGACAAAACGTCATTTTTTTGAAAAATACTAATTTTACCCGAAAAATTTATTTTCATCACTTACCATGTTATAGAAAATGTTTAAGATGAATAATAATGTTATAAAATTCAAAAATTAGTTAATAATACTCATAACGGCTAGTCTATAATAATGTATTGTTGTTTAGTGAAACCTGGTATTGCGTAATTCACACGCTATCGAGGAAGGTCGCGATTGAGTGTAATGCAAGCCAAGTCCGTATTGTGTGCTGTGAAAGATTCCTTTGGTGTTGCGTATAACATAAGACATAAAAAAAATATTTCTCATAAAATCTCAGGGTGTTACATTCTACCCCCCTTAAAATGAATTTCTCCCTCGAAATTCTTGACTTCATTACAAACATATGAGGATACCTCTCCCTCATCATATCCTCAAGTTACCATGTAGCTTCTTCTAATTGGCGGTTCCTCCATAAAGATTTCACCAAGTGAGTGGTCTTGTTCCGTAGGACTTTTTCGCTACGATCCATAATTTCTATTAGATGTTCTTCATAAGAAATATCTTGCTCCAGTGGTACAACTTCTGAGCTAAGTACAAGTGAAGGATCAGGTATGTACTTTCTCCGGAGAGATACATGGAACACATCATGAACTTGAGAGAGATTCGGTGGAAGTGCCAATTGGTAAGATACCTTCCCAACATGATCCATAATTTCAAAAGGACCGATATATCTAGGGCTCAACTTTCCCTTCTTTCCAAATCTCATGACCCTCTTCCATGGAGATATTCGTAAGAACACTTTATCACCCACTTCAAACTCTAAGTATTTTCTTCAGTTGTTGGCATGACTTTTTTGTCGACTCTGAGCTGCTCCAATGTGTTGTTGAACAGATCTGACCTTTTCTGCCATCTCATCAACAAGATCATGTCCTAATAGCTTTCTTTCCCCAACTTCATCCCAACAAGTTGGAGTCCTGCATTTCATTCCATAGAGTGCTTCATAAGAAGCCATCTGAATAATGGAGTGAAAGCTATTATTATAAGAAAATTACACCAAAGGTAGTTGTTGATCCCAACCATCTTTGAAATCCATAGAGCAAGATCTCAACATATCTTATAGATTTTGAATTGTCATCTCAGACTGACCGTCTGTCAGAGGATGATAAGCAGTGTTGAAACTCAACTCTGTATCCAGAGTATGCTGAAGACTTCGCCATAACTTTGAGGTAAAACTCGGATCCCGATTAGATGTAATGTAAAGTGGCACTCCATGCAATCTTACCAATTCCTTTACAAATATCCTAGCAAGCTGATCTAGAGAGAAATCCTCTCTAACAGCAATGAAGTGTGCAAAATTTGTAAGATGATCAACTATGACCCAGATAACATTATTGCCTTTGGATGTTTTAGGAAGTCCAGTGTCAAAGTCCATAGTGATGTTTTCCCATTTCCATTCTGTTATGGGTAATGGTTGTAACATCCCCTTAGACTTCTGTCTCTCACCTTTAACTTGCTAAAAAAACCAAGCATCAAGAGACATATTTAGCAAAATCTCTTTTCATGCCATCCCACCAGAATTACTCTTTTAGGTCCCTATACATCTTCGTGCTTCTAGGATGAATTGAGAATGAAGAACTATGAGCCTCATCCAGCAGCTCCTTCTTTAATTCAGGGATGGGAGGAACACAAACCCAATTCCTGAACATTATTATCCCATCACAATCAAGGTTTAATTCAGGAACATTTCTAACCTTCTTTTGTAACTCGACATATTATTTATGTTCCTCTTTAATCTTCACATGTATATATGGTTAAACATTCATTTGATAAAGATACAAATTTTCCCATTTCATTATAATTCCAATATCCATCCGTTGTAAATCCATAAATGTTGGATCTTTTGTGATCCTCATCATGGATAAGCTAGCATGGTCTTGTCGACTTAATGCATCTGCCACCTTGTTTTCTTTCCCAGGGTGGTAATGAATTGAGCATTCATAATCCTTAATCAGCTCCAACCAACTTCTTTGGCGCATATTCAGCTCCTTTTGTGTGAAAATATACATTAAACTTTTATGATCAGTATAAATGTCACACCATTCTCCATAAAGATAATGCCTCCAAATATTTAATGCAAATATTACCGCAGCTAACTCCAAATCATGAGTTGGGTAATTTTTCTCATGGATTTTCAACTTTCGTGAGGCATAAGCTATCACCATATCATTTTTCATAAGAACACACCCCAATAACTTCTTGGATGCATCACTGTAGATCATAAACCTTTCTCCACTACAAGGCAGTGTGAGCACAGGTGCACTGGATAACCTTCTTTTCAACTCCTTGAAATTCTCATCACATTCCTCTGTCCAAACAATCTTAACTCCTTTCTGAGTCAACTTGGTGAGTGGATTAGATAATCGTGAAAAATATTTCACAAAACGTTTATAATATCCAGCCAAACCAAGAAAACATTGGATCTCGGTTACTGTTGTTGGTCTCGACCATCTTCCGATAACCTCTTTTTTTGCTGGATCTATAGATATCCCATATTTTGAGATTATGTGACCCAAAAATGCAACATTTTTAAGCCAAAATTCACACTTGGTAAATTTGGCATAAAGCATCTCCTTTCTTAGGGTCTTTAATACAATTCTCAAGTGATATTCATGTTCTTTCTTTCTCTTTGAATAGACAATAATGTTATCTATAAAGACTACCACAAACTGATCAAGATAGTCTCTAAAGATTCTATTCATCAGATCCATGAAGATAGCAGGGGCATTAGTAAGACCAAATGGCATCACTATAAATTCATAGTGTCCATACCTTGTACGGAATGTAGTCTTTGGTATAACCTCCCTTTTTACCCTTAATTGATGATACCCTGAAAGAAGATCAATCTTGGAAAAGTATTGAGCTCCGTGTAGTTGGTCAAATAGGTCATCAATGCATGGGAGAGGATATTTGTTCTTGATAGTGATCTTGTTATGTTCTCGATAATCAATGCAGAGTCTCATTGATCCATCTTTCTTCTTAACAAACAGAACAGGTGCTCCCCAAGGTGACGCACTAGGGAGTATGAATCCTTTTTCAAGATTCTCTTAGAGTTTATTCTTCAATTCCTGAAACTCAATTGGGTTCATTATATAAGGTGTCATTGAAATAGGCAAAGCACCCGGTACCAGTACTATTGAAAACTCTACTTCACGATTTGGTGGAAGACCAGGAAATTCCTCTAGAAAGACATCGTCAAACTCCTGTACAATGGGCATATTCTTAATTGTGAGTGACTCTCCAACCATTTGAGATAAATAACCCTCATTTAGTGGAATCCAGACCCATAAGATAGAAGAAATTTCCACTGGAAGGTTATGTTCATCCTTGCATCGATAGACGATCATAGATTGATCTGTAATATGAAATGTGACTTCCTTTATTTGGAAACTGATATGATATACATATAAAGAAATCCAATCCATTCCAAGAATCACATCAAATTCTACTATAGGAAGGATCACAAGATTTGCAGGAAGCACTTTCCCACAAACTTCAATCGGAGAAGAATTGTAAACTTTTGATGCGACTTTTGTGCCATTAAGAGTTGTCACAGCCAACTCAACATCTAATTCTTGAGGGAATATGGCGATACACTTAGAAAATTATTTAGAAATAAAAGAGTGGATGGATCCAGAATCAAATAAAACATTTTATACTTTAGAGTGGATGGTATGTGTACCTCTCACAACTTATTTTCCGTACTCCACATCGCCGATAGTAATTGCATGTGACTTTCCTTTGTCTTTGGCCTTAAGAGTTTGTTGACGTCAATCATCATCATCAACCCTTGGATTTGGGCATTGATTGGAATAATTCCCCATCTCCTTGCACATGAAAAATTGAAGTGTAGTAGGTTCATTCTGTATATCCCTTCCTTTTTTTGCATCATTAGACATCTTCTTCCCATTATTTCAACATTCAATTGCCCGATGACCTTCTTTTCCACACTTATAAAATTTGCTTTTCCCCTTAAGACAATTTCCTCCATGTTTCTTTCCACAATTTGAGCATAAGGGAAAACTCATCTTCTTTTCAGTGTGGTCTTGAGATTTTCCTTTGAATTCCATTTTCCTCTTCTTATCAAACCCATGTGACTGATGGGTTACACCAATCTCTATCTCAACCTTGAGAGCACATCGAACAATTTCCTCGTAGCTATTGAAGTCCCTTATGGCTAACGCCCTTCGGAGACTTGGTTTTAAGCCACTAAAGAATCGATCGATCTTACTCTCAGGTTGGACAATAATTCTAGAAGCGTACCTTGGAAGTCTTGTAAAATTTGCTTTGTAGGTACCAACATATTCATCATCCTTTTTCTTCAATTCAAGAAACTCCTTCTACATATTTGTTCGAAGAATACGAGGGAAATAATTATTGAAAAATAAGTTCTTGAACTCATCCCATTCCATGGACTCAATTTCATCCATTTTCCTCGTATTCTTAATATGATTCCACCATTGATCAGCATCACCATCCAAACGATACACTACTGAGATGGCTTTATCATGTTTAGAACATTGAAGAACTGAAAATATCTTTTCAGTGGTACTGATCCATTATTCAGCCACTAATGGGTCAGAAGACCCGCTGAATGAAGGTGGACTCTGCCTCATGAAGGATTCAACAGAATGTTGCTCCTTCCTTTGCTCATTTAGAAGTACTACATGATTCATAGGTTGAGAATGTTGTGTGAGCATGGCTACAAGATTTTGCATTCCGGATCCCATAACGTTTGGTTGTTCAGGGGGACAATCATTGCATTGCCCGTCGCATTCCGCATTAACACGGTTCCTTCGGGTTACAGCCATTGACTAAAACCAAGAAGAATAGTGTGAGCAACACTAATTATAATAGGAAAACCACATAATCAAGAATACAATTTCGGACTTATGGTATTATCATAGGTTTTTCATGGCCATTTCTAAAACACTAAGATTGTGTTCTATTCTTAGACATATCCTCAGGTTTTTTACTAAGGATTTCACATCCTAGTTTCCAAAGGATGACTATACCTTTCCTCTGATAACAACTATAACAACCCATACTTTACATACATGGTTAATACTTCAAAATTGAAGAATACTTATTACAACATATAACAAAACCATGAAAGGACCGTATAGGTATAGTGTCTTTAGAAACTAGGAAACAAAAACAACTGGTTCATAAAGAATCTACATTGTCTCCCATTTATTTCATAATATCTATAGTCCCTTTTCGAATATCTTACTTAAAAACCTTCTTCTTGACCTGGGGAAAGAGAACATACAAAAGGGTGATCTCAAATTCTCAGTAAGGGTAAACAAAAGAAATATCAATCACATCATATTCATAAGAACATAACATTTTGGAAATCTTACCCTGCAAAAGAGATCATAATTTCATAACATGGGATAAATCATGGTAGTGAAATGTAATCCCAATAATCATAACATAAAACATGAAACTTTGTTTCATACACACATAATTATAGAGAATCATTTCTTATTATTCAAGACTCATTGCCAAGACTATCTTAGTGGACAAAGTCCATTTCTGAACCAAGTTCACTCCTCGTTTCAGTCCTGTTTCACTAAACCGGTTTATCCTGCCGTTCCAGCCTTATCTATCTCATGAGATATAAAATCGTTACCCAATGAATTGGAGGGAGATATATGTCCCACCGATCTCATAATTATACCATTCTTATGTGTTCCACACAATCATAAACCATACATCATAGAATAACCCATGTAATAAAAATGGGAATCTTAAACATCGTGACATCATAAAACAATTCATAAAAAAGGAATTCATAAAAATATTTTCATCACAACATAATTAAATAAATTTAATAATAGGGATATAAACAGAACCCTATATTATCTTATATGGAAAATAATTTTGATAAAACACTTGAACTCCATTCTTGAGGAAAATAACCTTTCTACTTCAAAAACATTTTTCCTTTCTTAACATGTCATACAATTTTAAACTAAAAGAATTTGATTAAAAATAAACTTGAAAATTTGTAAAGGAAGATTCTTGGAAGTAATGTTTTAAAAATCCATTCATGCCGTATAAGTTAAAAAAAATATTCTTCTCATACTTTTGTCAGAAAAGTACCTCGTACCAAAAAAGACAAAAGATTCCTTTAATATCTTTTACTAAAAACTCACTGAAGGGTAAAATTGGATTTAAACAATTGTAGGAGGATATAAATAATATTATATATTGAGGAAACATGGATGTTGATGATAAATATTCCCCATTAAATTCTAAAGTATAAACAATCTCGGATAAAAATTGATATTGTGAGATTGTCACTTTCCTTAAGTCTGATTTTCATCGTAGGTGTCCAATCCTCCTGTATAACGATTTAAATAATGTTATTGACATATTACAGAATCATAATTATTGTTATGATATCATATATGGTCATATTATTAGCTTCATATTAGTAATATTTCATTACTACTTGTTATTCGGGTGTTTATTACTTTTATTGTTCTTATGCATGTTTTGTTGAATAAATTCTTATTCGTCTCTTTAGGTTATAGATACCTAATTTACCGAATGGTATTAGTGTACTATATATAATATTTATTCATTCAATTCATTTATATAATCTTTATGCAATGATTTTCATGTAGAATGAATCACATCACGTCGTGGAGACAGTATTCCGTATGTACGCATGAGTGATGATATCGTTCCCATGATCGTGGAATTGTATTGGAGTGTATGTATACTATTTCATAATCAATAACACTTTAAAATAATCATATATAGTTATTTAGTTTCACCATTATACCCATCAACGTAAGGTGGTGATGGAAAATAGATTACACCACGTCGTGGAGATGGTATTCCGTACGTACGCACGCGCGGTGATTTCGTTTTCCGTAGGATGGATAGATGGTGAAATAGGGTTGTTTCATACTTATAATAACATATAAGTATATGAGTGATACTGATGTTATTAATTCATAATGAAACAACTAAATAAGAAGAAGTGGAAGAAGAAATAAAGTTGAAAGAATCGGTAACGTACATTACCACTTCTTTGAAGTGCCTCTTTGAGACCTCCTCTTAGGGAACTAAAATTGGTCTTTGAAGGAGACCAGGACGTCTAGGGTGTTTTTAGTGAAGTGGGGAAGTGAAATTTGCAGGTGATGGCCGAGCTTGAAGGATCAAATTTGTGTGAGGAGGAGAGGGATGAGGTGCCCTTTTAATAGGGAGGAGAGGGGCACCTTTGGAAATATAAGAAATATTAGTTTATATTAAATCCCAACCCCACTTAAAAACTTCCAAAATGACTCATATCAAAATTTTTGATGATATAGGGTTGTAATATCATCATACAATAAAATTTAGACATGTTATGAATTTATTTTAAACATTATCAACTTGATTTATCCTTCTTTATCAATTTAATTTTATTTGTGGTAATATTATTCTAAATTCTAAATTATTATAAATAATTACATATGTGTTGTTAATTTTATATAATTGGACACTTTATGACATTTTAGACCATATAAATTTTAATTTATTGTTTTTAAATATTTTTGTGATTTTTAAACAATTTTATAATATGTTATTTTTATAAAATAACAACAGTGTCAATTTTGACACTATTCATTTATTTGAATTTAAATAAAATATATACAGAATATATATTCGAAATAAAAGCTTCAATAGATTCATAAAATGTCATATGTTTCTATAAAATTAGTGGAGTACATTAAATAGTTCATATAATATTTATTTTAATATTTTTAAAACCATTTATTTGATATTTTAATTAATAAAATAATTTCAACATTACTATTGTGTCATAATTAATGATAATTATTTAATCCCTAAAATTTTTAAATAAATTCATATGATGTATATAATAGTATTATATTTCTGTAGACTATTCTTGTTTGAATTTTCATTATGTTTATCACTAAATTAAAATTATTATACTTATAAGCTTGAAGAAAGTGACATGTTGTCACATTCTTTGGTTTTAAAAATAATTAAATTATTTTCATGGAAAAAAGTCCATTAAATGAATCTAATCCGACCCTTAGGTGATATGGGTCGACTTTTAGTCATCCCATAGGATTTTTTCATGTGTTAGGGTAATTTTATAATCTTATATTTACCCTTAATTACCCGATTTACCTTTAACTATGGTAAATAAAATTTATCGTAGTTACTATTCATAATGCCCAAAAATAAAAACTATCCTATTAACATAATTTGGACCCACTTATTCCAAATATGGAATCCATTTTTCAAAATTAAAAACACATAAGCTGCAGTAATTAATTTAAAATTAATCCCGTTGTTAAGAAAATGGGTTTTAGAAGTTAAACCATAGCCAAAGATTGAAATGTTTTTACCAATGAATTCAATGTGAAATTAATGATAATTATATAAATTATATTAAATGGTAAAAATATATTCTATTTATACTTTAAAACAATTAAATATTATAATTTAACCATATAAATTATCTAAATGAAAAATGTTGTTTTTAATTAAAAATTATCGTATTTTTACTATTCATCAAAATATGAAAGTTATCAGAAAAATATCAAAAATTTATCCAAAGTAAATTTTTATATACTGATTCAAAAGAAGAATTTTATTTTGTCAAATTGAACTTATAAACATTTCAAAAAAATAGATTTAATGTGGGTGCTCCATCAAAAGGCGACAAAACTTCATTTTTTTGAAAAATACTTATTTTACCCGAAAAATTTATTTTGTTCTCTTACCATGTTATAGAAAATGTGTAAGATGAAAAATAATGTTATAAATTTCAAAATTTAGTTAATACTATTCATAACATCTAGTCCATAATAATATATCGTTGTTTAGTGAAACCCGATATTGCGTACTTCACTCGCTATCGAGGAAGGTCGTGATTCCGTGTAATGCAAGCCAAGTCCGTATTATGTGCTGTGAAAGATTAATTTGGTGTTTCATATAACATAAGACATAAAAAAATATTTCTCAGAAAATCTTAGGGTGTTACAATTGGAGAGTGAGGAGGACCAATCTTCTCACTATGAGATTGAATGGCAATAAAGTCACCAATAATTAGCCAGGTCTCCGGGATAGAGCCATCTAGGTTCGAGAGGTCTTGCCAGAGGGGTAAACGATCCTGGTATCTATTCTTGGCATAGAACTTAGTGCATAATCGGTGTAGATTGTTGCAATAAAAATTACAAGTAAGAGTTTAATTAGAAATATTGTAAACAGAAACATATCTAAATGAGGAGTGGAAAAAAACCAAAGGGAGTCAATAGCATTGCCATTCTTTCCAACATCAAGGAAATAATATCCAACATAAAATAAATGTATAAAATTCAAGGAGAATGTAATCTTAGGTTCAGAAATAGAAAATAAAATTGGTTTATGTTTCATCAAAATCCTTTTCAGGACAGATAGAAAATCATCGTTAGCTATTCCTTGACAATTCCAGAAAAAAATCCATTAAGACCTGTGTTTTGATTTGGAGTTACCCTTTTTCTTCTTAGATACACTCGAGCCTTTGTTTTTCTTTGATCTTATATGATTTTAAGAGGAGGATGGGAGATTCTTGTGCTCTTGATTACTCATAAAAGGATCAGACAAGGTGTTTGTAGCATTTTGTAATAAGCAATGTTTTATAATTTTAGGGGATTTATGTGCCAAGTATTTTTCACAGAATCACCCTCATCTTCCAATAAACAGACCATGTTCTAGGGTGAAACAGGCCGAACAAGTGAGTCTTGTTTTCCCATTTCCTTATAAGATTCATTGGGAGAGATTTTTGAGTTTATTCCGTTCAAATTTTGGGTTGAAGTGATGACAGTTGATAAATCAGTGTTCTGCTATGTTCACACTGTCATGTGTGAATTATTTAGTGAAATTGAATCATTTGAAGAAATCAAACCTAATTTTCCCACCTGGATTGCTCGAGCAGGAGAAAGAGCCTCTTTCTAATCAGCAACACCATTAGTTTTCTCAACCCGAGGTGCAGGAGGAGCATTTGTTGCCACCGAGGCCATTGGCGTGGGATCCTATTCCGAGGTATCAGTGGGATTAGGATACAGCTGGACATCAGGGACCATCGGTTCAGTCTGAGGTTCTTTCATGGAAAGGATGATACAAGACATCCAGAACTAAATTCTTAATTTCCTCCAAAATTCTTAGATCAGTAATCGCATTTTCCTCTTCTTCCACTTGACCAGCCCAGGTGGTACCCGAGTTCTCACCTGGAAAGCTCGAATGCTTCACCCAATCTTCTGAAGTTTTTAATATGTTCACGTTTACTAGTGGTAGTGGCTTTGATTTTATTTTTCCATTTTCCATTAGTCCATCCATCTTCATCTATAAGAGAAACCTGGATCTTGATAACCTGGCATTTCAGAATCGAGTATCCCATGATTTTACTGTATTCACAGTAGGGTGGCATTCATTCGCATTCAACCCAAACTTCAGTCTTGAATTCGTTCGCCCTGAAGGTGATGATTTCCAGGATCTTGGAGGCTATGTTGACTTCGATCATCATCATTACATAGAGTCTGACCTCAACATTAAGTGTAAGAGGGCCTATGTTGAGCGGTGTACCTATATAAGAGGCGATGTCATTGGGGATTTTTGGGTGCCAGAAATACCAGTTGAGCCCGTGAAGCCGCACCCATATCTGGGCCATGGTGTTCTTTGTAGTTTTCGGGTTGAAGGCATAATCCCAGTTAGAGATGTGAAGAACACCCTGCCTTAGCTGTAGATTTCCATATATCCATACTCCATCGAGATTAGATTGGGATTTCAGAAGCATGTGAAAATATACTTTTCAGAGTGGGATCAATTTCCAATCATTAATCCCCCAAATATGAGAGATTCTAATTTTCAGATCTAGGTTCGACCGTGGATTTTCTCCATTGAGGTATGAGATGTGACCCATGAGAGAAAATTTTCAGAGATGCGTGTTTTGCTGAAGAGCATCAGGATCAGCATCGACTGTAAATCTACTATCTTCAAGCTTCCTGTAAAGAGGAAGCTTCGTCGCTACAGGGTTTCAACATTCAACTCCTTTAAGCTCTAAGATAAAGGAGATCCCCCTCGATCTTTCAGCCAGGGGAACTTCGCCTTGATTTGTCCTGGGCTTTGCAGCTTTAGGGGCGATCTCCCATTCAACATCAAATCCGTCCATTATCGAGATCTTATCAAATCCTGTTGAAGAAATATCATACAGGAAAGGGAGAAACCCTAGCGAGAGCGGCGGAAACCATTTTTTTTCAATGAATCAGTACTAATTTTATATTCTTTTTCCATATTTCTGCCTAATAATTTGACCCATAATCATTCATATAGTGTGGTATTAAAATTATTTTTAATTCAATACATTATACAATGTATTTATCATGTTTTTTAAAAATCTATAGAACATCATCATCAATTAATGTTTTTTGAAATTTTAAAATCTTTTATGGTTAAGGTTTCCCTCCTTTTATTTTTAAATCCCTACAATATAAATAATATTATTAAAATGACAAAAACAGGTAAAAAATCATCAATTATTTTTTAAAAATATTCTTATGTTTTACCCACACTTGAGGCTTATAAAAACATAGAAATATTTATTAAATATACTAAAACCAACTCAATATATCCTAATGAAAAAACATCACATTCAAAATATTTCTCCATATTAAAAGTAGGAGAATCAACCTCATTGTATCCTAATAATTACATAAGCTCATAAATAAATAATTAATATTCCCAAAATTTAAATATAAAAAGAACAAACCTACCATAATTATATTAAAAATAAACAATATTATCAACTTCATCACTCATAAAAGATTTTGGACACATTTATTAAAAATTAAAATGGATATAATTAATCATATTATTTTCATTAACCTCTAAACCCTCATTATTATCCTAAAATACCATTTAGACACACTTACAGGAAACATGATGAGAGGTGGAGGGGGATGAATTCATAATGGTTATAAGAGAGGTTATTCCCTCATAATTAGAATATTGTGTGTGTCGATCCAAAATATGGGAAGCATTTTCAATATAGAAGTTTTGTTCTGGATGGACCACTTCATGATCCTTACTGATGAGTTGATCAATTTTACACACAAGTCACCCTAATTATTCGAGTTCCATGATTGATTCCTATTAAAAATGTTCACCTAAATATGTTTATAAACTAATTCTTGGATAATTTCTACATAATCTTTTTATTATCCATCCTTAATTCACCCATATATACATTTTTATCAACATATATCTTTTTATAACTCAAAACAAGGGTATATTCCTTGAAAATATCAAATTCCACTTTATCATCAACAACTTGGAGAGTTATTTTAACCATTTAAACGTCTATAATTTCCCCACCTGTAGCTAATAATGGTCTAACTATGATTATTAGAACTCATTTTTCACAATATAGTTCTAGAAAAAGGAAATTAATGGGTGGTGTAATTTTCTTTATATTTACTGTAGACTTATAGGTCAATAATAGTGAAACAAAAGTTTTTTTAGTTCCATTAAAATAAATTGTTTAAACAAGTATAAATACATTAGATTGATACAATATCCTAGGTCACATAAGAAATTTCCCCCATATTCTCCTCTTAATCTACAAGGTAAAAAAAATAATGTAAGGTATTGAAAATTTTTAGGCAATTTTTTTAGTGAAAAACATAACATTATTCAGTTAATTCTATGGTGGTATATTCATACTAATCCATTTTATTATCTAGAAACCTATTGTGAAATTTTAAATATGAAGGTATTTTGTTTAAGGATTCCATAAATGGAATTTGATTTACTAAATCCTCTAAATAAATAAAAAGTTTTATGTAATTATGTTCATTATTTTTTTGACCTTTTTGGGAAAGGTAATGTGAATGGAATAATTTTGTAAAATTGGATGGTTTACCCCATTCTAATTAAAACCAACATTATTTTTCCCATTACATGATTAATTCCATCTATTTTTCATTTTTATTTACCTCTATAAATTGTTGATTAATTTTTATCCTATTTAGAACTTTTTTTACAAGTTTCCATATTTATCTATTTTTATATTATCATTTTTAGAATCACATAAGACTTATAAATAATCTCCCTTAGGTTGACCTATAACATTATATTATGTTTTCAATCATTATATGGTAGTAAATATGAACACATTTTTTTGGGGGTTTATTTCTATATTGTTGGGATGTTTTAACTTATCTCTTTCTCTAAGGTCTCTTTCTATTTAACTCATTTGGATTCATCGATTATTCATTAAAGATTATAGAGAGTCCATTTTCTATCTAAGTATAAATTTATGATAATCCATTTTTCAAAACAAATGGTTTATCAAACCATATATATTACCTTATAAGTTAGATGAATCAACACTATATTGATTTTGGAAGTGTTGTGTTGGCCATGGTGGGAATCTTGGGGTAGTGGATGTTTTATAATTCCTTGATATTTCCATGAATGTTTAGTATAATTTCTAAAAACAAATTTCTAATAGTTTTGAAATGGGTCATATTTAACTTATATTCTAGGTATATAGGAAATAATTTTTTTATTCTCAAGTGTCTCGTCATGAAGATCAAAATTTGGACAATAGGTTTATAATTCCCCTACCTCCCATAGTTTGGGAATTTTTATCAAGTGAGTAATCCTTGAAAATTATAGAATTATATGGATTAATATAACAATTATTAATTTTTATTCTCATATAACCCTTATTCGGTGAGTTTTGAGCTATTTTATTAAATGTTTCTTTTAAATACTCAACTATGAATTCATAAAAACCCCTCTATATGTTTGATCAAAAATGGTTTAGTGGTTGGGAGTGAGACCATTATAAAATATTTACATTAAAAGATTTTAATTGTGATTATGCTTGGTTAACTAGATAATAATCCCTCTAAATATTTCCCATGATTCATATAAATTAACTCCATCATCAAGGGAAAATCATGGGATTTTGTGCCTATCCTCAATTAGAAAATTTCTGGAATAAAACATCATTGTAAAGGCATTGAATGATTTAACCTGGGTATTAAGAATTTTTTCATATATGTTTTGGAGATAGATTCTATAATTAATCTTAAAACAAAATAGAAACAATATCAAACTTATATCCTCAAAAAACAACCCTTGGAAGGATTTCTATGTAAACATAATATAAATGTATCTAATAAACATAATATAATCCTCACTAGGTTAACTATTAAATGAGGTAAACATCGGGTGGTATGATTCTTTAAACTCATTGTTCCTGAAACTAGGGGATATCCTTATGAATGATGGTTTTCTTTAAATCATTAATAATTTTAAATCACAAACCATATGGATCAAAGAATTATGATACCTCATTTGTGGTGGAATAAGATTTTCATTAAAGTTCTTAACTCTCTCAATTTAATGATTTTCATTTTTAGACTCTTTCATTATTATTTAGACAGTAAAATGTTTTTAAATTTCAATAATTAATGAACTAAAAATATATTTAGTATATTATTTTGTGTGCATGAAATTTCTAGTTCAAGAATATAAATAATTCCGCAAAAAATAGTAAATAATAAAAATATTTCAAGAAATTTGTTTCTTAAGTTTTGTTTTGTTTTATTTCATACCCAAAGATAATAAATTCATTAATTCCCTATAAATGATGCCAAACATTACTATAGTTTTTATGAATATTCCAATTAATTTATTATTTTAATACTTTAATACTAATAGAAGCAATTATGTTTTAATATATGATGTTGTTTTGTTTTAATGTATGAGAAAAAAATAAAAAAAATGTGACTTATAGAAGGGAAATTAATGATGTGAAATCAAATTAATAATGAGGTGGATAACAAGCGTGAAACCATGAAAATGAAATTTATTAAGTTTAATGAAGGAATTAAATAAACATAATGAAATAAAATAATAGGTGAGTGGTAATTGATAAAATATAACAAATTAGATTTCCTATTATTGAATTGATTTTTCTTTAGTATTGTAAAAACATTATAAAAAATCCAAAAAATAATAATCATTCAGTTTTGGGAAATCAATCCCTATTAATCCAAAAAACTTCATGTTTGTTGGTTTTCATGAAGAAAAATTTCATAAAGGCTTTAATGATTCAATCAATACCATTGTAGTTTACCTTGATAGTTTAAAATAATTTATTACTTCAAGGGAAACCAAAGAGGGAAGTAAACAAGTAATAATATAAAAAATAATAATGTAAGAAACAAATGAACAAAAATAAAATATAATTTCTACAAAATGTTCAATCCAACAAAAAATATGTAAAAATCGGAATTCATAATAGTAGAAAAAATTTTGGTGAAGGGTGGATAAGGGAATATTCTATATCAATGATATATATTCTCCAACTACTCTACTTGAACACCCAGTTCTTTCCCACAATTTATTTATAATTTATCATTGTCTAAATCATAAATCTTACATTGATTTTACCCCTTTTGAATGAGATCATGCACTGAAAAAACAATCTATAGCTCACTATTTCAATATTCAATTGAATATCTAGTCTCCACATGTCATAGGTTTCTATGGATCATCTTCTTTAGAAACTCAATTGAAACTACCTAGAAAATTTCAACATCCCCATATGAATCATGGGTCCCATTATCATGGTCCTCTAGGACTCAAATTCACACATACTTTGAGTTTGATTTCTTTAATTTATATTATACTTTGATTCATAATTATATAAGTGGTATTCACTGTAACTATATCCACCATTTTAATTTCCATTAAAATTCCAAATTTACCTATGTAATTATTAGTTCAACAACTCCTTACTGAAGGGAAATTAATTATGTAAAACAATTGAAAAAATGAACACCTTCATCAATTTTTCTTTATTTGAAATGTCAAATATTTTCCCATTTTCAATCTATAGGTATTATTTATCACACTACTTCACCTAACATCAACACTAGTCATATTCCGAAGACCTAGGTCAAAGCTTCACAATGTGACATGAGTTCACCAACATCCTTTGAACATCACCCAGGTCATCCTCCCTCATTGAATCTTTGTTTCTATTCACTTTACAAAAAATAATCTATGATCATAAATCCTCAATCATATATTATTCTTTAGTTATTAATCATTTGGTGTAATGATGGTTCACTCTATCTCAATAAATAATTGTTGAATTTCATTGAGAATATAGTAGGTATAAATATTTTCCCTCACAACCATAGTAACAAATAGCTTCTATGACCCCTCAACATCATCAACTAAACCTATTATAAAAAATAAACTATCGAACATTATCTTTTTCTCCATCTTATACTTAAATTAATCAATATTTAACCATCTTATTTTAAATTCGTGAATCACTCATCTTCTTCAGTCCATCTCATCTAGGATTTTTCATCTTCATCTTTAATTATCATTGAAGCTAATTTTTTTGAAATTATTTCCATTCATTATCACCATCAAGTTTGAGAATGACTCAATGTATCAACATATCACACACGATTTCGATTTTTATTATTAACTGAATCTCACAATAAAGACTAACTTGTTTTTCCTTCTAATCTTGTGTGATTCTCTATGTTACATCTACAAATATTTCAACTAAGCTTCATTAAATATGGTTTCATTTGGGTTTCAAATTCATTTGGTCTTAGTTTTCAGTCATAGAGTGAACAATAGAGATTAGTCTAGTGAGAGTGATAATATAACACCCCAACCCCAACCCATTATATTTGGAAGCGTTAGAGTTCCATTAACCTTAGGTGATATTATTTTGACACTAAATCATAGTAAAAAATTCCAGGGGTATAAATAATAATTGGAGGAAAATTTAACCTAAAAACAATCAATTATAGAATAACATAAAAAAATAATATTTACATGATGCATGATATAAAAACTAACAGAAATACAATGAAATAATAAACCAAAATAATAATTTGAGTAATAATAGTAAATCTAACCCTAATAATTCTATATAAATAAAAGAACTAATGACACACAGCAAAAACATGACACCAATCTGGTGTAAATAAAAACAAAAAAATTAGATATCTTCATTATCTAACTCCAAGATAAAATGTCCATAGCAACAAGGTTCTACACTAGTAATTTACACGTACTTCTTTATACCTATATAATGATAAACATATTATATAAATGCACCAATGTTCAAATGCATTTGTGAGTATTCAACCCAGTAAGAAATCCCTAAGACTTACCACACATGAAACTAGAAAAACAACAAGGTAGAAAACATTTAATAAATTATAGGAGTGAGAAATATAACATTATTTCACAAGATATAGATATATATAAAAATTTATAATAACTCCCACCTTATATTTCACCCATTACATGCATTCACATACACATGAAAATACCGAACCAATGGTACCCTATCCAATATGCCTACTAAACAATGAAACCCTGCTAGTAAAACATGTCCCTTGAGACCGACGATTCCACTAGATAGAATAATATTGAGTGCACCAAAATCATCATGGCATCCATGTTTGAATCCAAAAATTCCCAACATGAATTATGAAGACATGAAATCCATTCCTGTTCCAGGTTCCCATACAAAAAACATTCTTTTTAAAAAAAATGAATTTTATTAAACACATGGGGGGGAATCTAATAAACCATAGTTTCAAGTCATTAAAAAGAGGATAATATTTTTTTCATCGAGAAAAATGAAATTTATTTTTTAAACCATAGCCTTCATGTTTTATGTAATGTTGGGAGGGATATATTCCACCTACCTACAATAGGTTCACTATAAGAAATCACACCACAATCTAAAATATTCAATCCCTAGAAACCCTCATATGATGAGACATACCCAAATCACCAAAATAACATTACCTAACCACTGTATCTATCAACAGAATATCTGAAATAGGGTTTCCCCTTACAAAAAATGAGATAATAAGTCTAGGTAAGAATAATAAGAGACCTTACCATTGATTTTAGGTTGAAAACTCCAAGAATCTTTGAAGAGAGGTTCTAGGTTGTAAGGAATAACCAAACTCACATTTAGAAACCCATTAGGTCAATATACCTATCCACGTGATGAAGAATGAGTATTTTATAAAATATATTGGTTAAAAATCTAATTTTTTGTAATCCATTTATGAAGATCATTGTTGAGAAAACCTTCTGTAAACTTTCTAAATCAACATTGTCTAAAAACTATAAGTGACCAAATAAATTTTCCAAACCATTTACCAACTTTTCACCTACCCAAATTCCCCCATACACACCCACATAGGTACATGGAATACCTTCATGGTTTTCTATAACCATTAAAAAATTGAACCAACTAGAATGAATTTAAAACATCAAAATACTCCTTATAAATTTCTAAAACCAACACAAAAATTTAAAAATGTTTTAAATATGTTATAAAACATTAATATCTACAAGACGAGGGGGTTAAATATTCTCATCTCCATTTTTTCCCTAGAATTATAGAAGTTGATGGGGTCGAGAAAAAATTTCATAAAAATAGTCTAATAAGTTAGTATTATTTCTCCAACATTATTTCATGATTTATTGATGATAGAACAATAGACACACCAAAGGTGTGGATTACCCTAATATTGGATTTATATGCTTGTATCAATATATATAAGACAATGTAAACTATTGGAAACAATTATCACAAACGGTACATGAGAACAACCAATACATAATCACAATTTTACTAACACTCTGACCACATGGAGATAAGAGAATCAGATGCAATGCATTGAATAAATAATGGAATTATAACAAACAAACAACCCCACCAATACGACTAATAATCTTGAATTATCCCACACATCAGAGAACTAATATCCATAGCTTACATTGGTGATAACTCTTTAACCCATTGAACTCATGAAGAGTAAACAACCCTTCACTAATAATATTAGAAACCTAATACCTCATTATTCATCCCTCACCAATAGTACTACATATTGATTTTAGGATATATCTTTCTTAGACTTGGGTGTACAGCCAAATTCAATGTATAAATCAACCTCATTAATACCTTATTAATACTCAAGGGAAATAATAAATTACCATGAAGACAAATAATCTGATGATCATCAATTTTCTAGTCCACTATTGGCTCCCACCCAATTATGTTTTCCCAAATGTAAAAGAACTCGGGGTTCATTAATTATATCCTCTCCATCCTATTGAAAAAACAAGAAGTAATAGATCAATTTGTAAGAGTTTCTCAGCCCTAATACTCTTGTACATCCTAATGAATATCTATAAAAGAGAAAACATATTACACTCAGAGTTATTTTACATTTTGGAAAACATAATTGGTGCAGAGCCAATAGTGGACTAGAAAATTGAGTAGTAAAACTCATGCTTGGGTTGCGATGGAGTCTAATAGTTATTTTAATATGTTTTCTCTTTTTATAGATATTAATTATGATGTACAAGAGTATTAGGGCTGAGAAACACTTACAAATTGATCTATTACTTCTTTTTTCAATAGGATAAAGAGGATATAATTAATAAACACAGCTATTACTCAATGGTTTCTACCTGAACAGTAACATGAACATTTAGAGTTTGAGACTGTAATATTTTGATATTGGTAGTGGTGATAGAGTGGTTATTTTATATATTATTTTTTTTTGTTTTTATGATTAAAAAACTCTTTCAATTGTTTTTATACTTGTTTGTTTTTTATTTTAGAATTATTTTGAGATTTATGGTTACATATATTTATTATTTTAATATATATTAATTTTTTTTAGTTTGGTTTTTGTATTTTATATTGATAAATTTCATTAAGTCATTCATGTTACTTATTAATTTTTGTCTCAAGGTATAAATTCTCACATAATGATTTTATTCTATTTAAAACATTTTATTTATTGATTTTAATCTTCATACGCATACTATGATTTAACAATTTTACTAATTTTAACATCTTACATATCATGCTTTTTGAAAAAGTTATATATCTTAAATTTTTATATAAATTATGTTATATTATATTTTAAATTTTCATATATGCTATATTTTTTCTATATCATTTGTTAAATATATCACATTTCTAAATATATTACATTTTTTAAAATATCTTAAGTACTGAATATATATTATATTTCTAAATATCTTATGTTTTCAAACATCTCACAATATTCTATAAATATCTTACAAAATGTATTGAAAGACTTATTAAATTTTATTCATTGAAATATATGAAATTATATTACAGGTATGTTTGGTTATGAAGCCATTGGAATTGAAAGAGACTAGGAAATAAACTATGTATTGAAATATTATTTGATTTCATATTAGTTCTCACATTTTTATGTTTATCATTTTGTATTTGATTTTTTGAAAAGGAATTGATTATCATGATTTTTAAATGAATCTTATTAAATATTTTACATTATTATTTTTAGTTATTTTGGTGAATTAATTATCAAAATATAAAGCTATAAGTGTTTTTGATGATATATCATTAGTTATATTAAGTATCATTAATGTTGTGGAGTGATTTATTATATACATTGTGGTTTTTTTAGAAGTGTTTCTTATTTTCTTATGAAGGATTAAACATGAGTTTTGATATATGAAAACTATTTTGAAGAACCAGTGTATATATAATAATATGGAATCCATGGTAGATCTGACTATTGAACATCAAATGGGCAGCCTCATGGACCGTCCATTGGATATTTCTCTAAAAATAAAGATAGAAGGAAATGGACTAAAAGAAATATATTTGGATCAATTATTCTAAATAATATTTTTCTACTATAACCATGAATTTAAAATTACTAAAATAATTGAGAAATATTAATCATTTTGAAAATCATTTATCATTTTGATCAGTTTATAACAATTGTTTGAGTTTTTATTTTTTTATATTCTCTATTCATTGATGTTTATTTTCCTTATTATTTTACATTGTAAGTTAATTGTGTATGGTTTATGAATTTACTGGTTTATGTTAGACCTCATGCTTTAAAAGGTAGGTGATTACAACTATGATTCTACTCATAAATAAAAATGTTGGTACTTGATTATGAATCCCATGAATTGTTAGGTTGTTTTATAATATCTATAGAAGAATAGGTGTGTTTTAATTAATTTTTTATTCTCCTAAAAAAGTTAGTTTTAGTAAATTTGATTTGTCTCAAGATGTAAAGAGAGGTAAAGAGTGTATATATGATAACTTTGATGCGAACTTCTATAATAATTTTATGTGTAATTTATTTTTATTTTAAAAATAATTGAGCTTGAATTAGTTTTATATTTAACTATGATAATAAATATTATTTTTAATTTTTAAAATACTCAATTATACCCACCTATTTATCTTCTCAAGTTCTCAACCTGGGAAAATAGTTAGTATCTAAACATTATCTTTGGAGCTTCAGTTATTTTCCATGTTATATATTTTTTCAATCTAATCTTTTCTATATAATCGAAAAATTATTAAAAATATATTTTTTGAGATGTCTTGTTTAAATTTGAATGTTGTATAGATTCCTCAAATATCTCTCTACATTGATGGTAATGATTTTGGATACTAGAAATCCTTAATTTATGTTTACATTATTCTACTGAGCATTGATCACAAGACTATCTGGGTAAAAAGATATACACTACCCAATCCAGTATAGATTCCTTGACTCGCCGTGATGAGGAAAAGTATGTGTTAAATTATAAAGTTATGAGAATTTTATATAGTTCTACTATTAAAAGTTTATTTTTCCATGTGATAAAATAAAGTGATTCATAAGAGATATTTATGATTCTACATGTACCTTACTATGGAAAATATATAATAATGAGAAATGAACATTGAATCCTTTGAGCGGAATATAAATATTTCAAGATAATAGAGGATGAATATGTTAATCATATGCACTATTGATTCGCTAGTATTGTAAATTCAATGAGAACACTTGGTGAATCTAGGGATATTAATATTCTAATTTAATGTATAATGAGATCCTTAAAAAATAAATGAAATAAAAAGAAGGTTTCTATTGATTAAATTAAAAAATATAAGGATTATATTGTAAATGAAATCATCGAATCATATCTCCAATATAAACTTGAGTTGAAGAACATTATAGATGAGGAAACTAAAAAAAATAAATGTGTTTATTTAGAATCAAATATAATTGTGTCAACTGAATATTATAATTTTGAGATATATAATAATGAAAAGGTTAAATAATCTCTTCTTGTAAAAGGTATCAAATAAATAATGAAAATTAAGAATGGATTCAACTAAAAATTTAGAAAATAATATTAAAGGGATGAATAGAATTAAAAACTAAAATTAACTCTAGTATATATAATAATTTTTTATAATTAACATATTATGAAATACATATGATATTATATATTAAGTTAAACTAAAAAAATAAATTAAAAATTTAAGGATCAAAAATTCTAGAAAAATGAGGAAAAATCCTTAGTAGCTGGTTGGATTTATACTAATGACTCAGACTTTGGGGTTGAATTTGGAACTAAAAATGATAATGTTAATTTGTTCCTTATGAATATTAAAAATTCGGTTGATATTAACTCTATTTTTAGTTCTCATAGTTATTCTGATCTTTAAAATCCTATCATAAAAGAGATGAATAAAGGGAATGAAAATATATAAAAAAGATATCTTTAGAATATATGAGTTATATAGAGAACTAAACATAAGAAATAATTAAATGAAAGAATTGAAAATGTTAAATAATTTTATGATAATGTGCCGTGAATGAACAAAATTATAAAAAAATAACATTTGACATGTACATGATAGAGAATTACCTAAAATTTATAAATTTTATTCATAACTATTTTTATGTAACTACTTCAACTATTATATATTCCAAATATAGAATTCAATTTCATTAGTCAAGTAAATGTTATTCAAAATTTTTACAATCTTTAGAACAATCTATAAAATTCATTTCTAGGATTTTATATTCACGATTTCCCAAAAAAAACATGTTTAATATCTATTTTGGTTCTAGAAAATTATTTTACTAATCCCATTGGATACAATATTACATGGGTATCGATACTTTTTTTCAGATTATTTATTCAATAGAAATTTGTTAATGTTATGAACAAGGAAATTTGGTAAATGGACATTACCTTATTTGGGGACTTTATTGGAGAAACTACAAATTTCATATCTTAAATTCATTGTGATTGGGGAACTGTGACACTTACAGATAAATCCAATGGAAAATTTAATGGTTTTAGTGAAGTTGGTATTTCTAATGATATGATTATAATTAAAGTATTATATATTAAAGGAATATATATAATATAATTAGTATTTCTAAATTAATTGAGGATGGAATGTTCATATAATTTCAAAATGATAAATTTTTCATAGTAAAAAATGATTCTATTTAGTTCTTTATAAACCAAAAGGATATTTTCAATTATATTTATTTTATTACTATTAAAAATATATGTTTAATGTGTCTAAATTATATATAGATCTGTGATATCTTATCCGATAGGAGAATTAGGTATGAAAAGATAAAAATACATAACAAATTTGGAATGCATTAAAATGTACTACGTCTACCTAAACCCAAAGTAACAAGTATCACATATGTGATTCATGTATAAAATGAAAGCAGTGAAAAGAATTATTTATACCTAAAAATGATGTGAAATCTATAAGTCATTTTGAAATTTACATTTAGATTTTTCTGTAGCTATTCGAACATCTAGTTTATTTGGTAAAAGCATGCTTTTGTTTTTCTTGATGGTTTTATTATTTTTACGAGGATTTATTTTTTATCTCATACAATTGAATCTTGGTCAAAGTTCTATATTTTCAATATACCTGTTAAAAATTAAAAAATATATTTAATTACTTATATTATAATTGATAAAGGTGGATAATTATTCAATATATAATTTCAGAAATTTTATTTAGTGGAATGGTTACTTTCAAGATTTATCATCCCCTAGATCACGCAATTGAATGTGGTTACACAAATGAAAAATAGGCCGATTGAAGAAATTTCTAGATCTATAGTAAATTTATTTTTTTCTAGTTATGTATTTTTGGTCTAGAATATTCAATAGTAATTTGTATATTTCAAACTAGTATTTTATTAGACCCATCCTTAATACAAACCCTTTTGATGTTTGGAAATCGAATAAACTAATAGTTTGAAATTTTAGAGTTTTTGGTTTTAAGGATTTTATTTTGAATTCTAATGATTATTTAGATTTGTTTGACAGTGAATTAGATAAAGTAATTTTTTTGGTTTATTTTAATAATAGTAATTCTAATAAAGTTTTTAATAAGTTATATATGATTGATAAATAATTTTTTCGTGTTAAATTTGACAATAATGATTTACATAAGAATAATTCAGATTCAGATTTTATTAAAGAATATTTTAGATAATATAATTTTGAAGAAGATATAATTAAATATGATAACATAAAGGTCAAATAATAGAACCACCCACATGAAATATATTAGAAAATTAACAAAGACTATATTGTTCAAATAATTATTGGAGATGTTGATTCTATAGTAAAAATCATAAATTATTTTTAATGAATTTTTTCTCACTCATCTTTTATTGAAGAATTATTCCTAAAATATTTTTCAATAACAACAATATATCCTAATTTTATTTTAGATAAATAAATAGAATGTAATAATTTTTCATGTTATAAGGTTTTGAATTGAACTAAACCACTAAAAATTTCACAAATTATTGGAGCTAAATGGATTTTCAGAAATAAATTTTACAATTCATGATAAATTACAAGGTATAAATTTTAATTATTTGCATAATTATTTTATGAGTAAGGAATAAACTATAATGTGATTTTTTTCACCTATTTATAGATGATATTATATTCATATTTTATTGTCTTATTCTTCATTTCATAGATTTATGATTTATCCGAATAATGAAAAGAACATTTTTAAATAGATTTATTTATGAAGAATTATTTGTAAAAGAGACACTTAGTTTTTAACATTAATGTTATATTGAACATGTTTTGTGAAATTCAAAAGATTAATATAAACATAATCAAACCCCATGATCATGGATTGAACATTTACCATAGTTATAATGAATAAAAAATTATGAAATGAATTTTTTATTATAATATTCTATTAGTAATAATTCTAAATACATTTTGATTATATATATTTATATTGATGATATTATATTTTGATTTTCTACTGATTAATTATGTATAGAATTTTTAGATATGATAACTACTGAATTTGAAATGAATTTTGTGGGATATTTGAAAATAAATTATGTAATATATATATATATATTTCAATGTGATGGTAATAGTTTTCTTTGTTAGTGTTAGTATTATAAAGAGTTATTAAGAGATTTAGAGTTGAATCTGGTAAATGATTATGAAACCCTATGAGTCTTATTTATAAATTTGATTATCATATTTTTTTAAAGTTAAAAGATATTAATTTTTTTGGAGGTATTATTGGATGTTCAATTTATCTATCCACTAGTAGAATTTATCTTATTTTTAGTGTCATGATGTGTGATAGGTTTCATGATTACCCTAAGGAAATTCACCTTTAATCTGTTAAAATTACTTTTAGATATATTATATGAATAATTCATTAAGTTTTGTTTTATCCTATAAAGATAAAATTTGACCTGGTTATATATTTTGATTTTGGTTTTGGAGGATGTAGAATTTATTGAAAAATTTCTTCTAGTATATGTATCCTTATTGGAAAAAGGTTTGATTTATTTGAGATCAAAGAAATAATTATCAGTCAATTTTTCTAAATCTATTGTTGAACACATTTATACATTAAGATATTGTTATCCATTATTATGGATCAATATAACATATCTTATATTTATTTTAATTTTACAAGAATTCATATTATTTTTAATAAATATTCTTGTATTTATATTTCTAACAATAAATTACCACATTCTAGGACTAATCATATTTAGAGGAGAAGTCATTTTATTTATGATCATGATAATAATTCTCATATTAGTTTGTAATATATTTCTATATATAATCATTTATATGTTATATGTACTACACCTTTGGATGTGGTAAAGTGTGATACTATAAATTAAGAATGTGGAATGATGGAATGATGGACTTTATATAAGTATAAGTATTTAATATCTATTATTGTTTATCAATTATTATTTCTAAAAAAATTTATGTATCTATTTTAGAATTTTATTATCTATTTATAGGATAAATTGGAAAGTATGGATGATTCAATTATATTTCTATTTTAGAAAGATAAAAGATTAAATTATAGGGAAACGATCAATTTTTAAATTTATTTATTTCAAATTTTGTTTTAATAACTATTTAAATTTAAAAAATATAGTACTTAAGTGTAAATTCATTAAGGGGGAGCTATATTATTGATTTATTATGATCAATTTTACTATTTTTAATCATGATTGTGTGTTCACAATTTTATTTATTTAAATTAAAATGATGGTATTTTATTTTAATAAGTTGTTTTGAAAAAGATAGCACTTAAAATTTCAGTTGATTTTTAACCAGTATTGTATTTTCAAAAAGGTATAATTTTTTTTGTTTTTAAATAGTTGGTTTTATAGTTACTAAAATAGAGGATATTTCTAGAGGTTTATATTATTAGATATTTAGATTACTACATTTTTTATAGTGGATATTATATCTCCAATTTTTTATTATGATAATTAAAAAATGTAATCATTTATGTTTTATACTTGTTTGATTTTATAAAATGTTTACACTAATGTATTTTATATATTTATTAAAACTATTCTTATTGATTTTTTATTCTTATTTCCAAATTAGGTATTAATAAAATCTATTAATTAATTCATGTTACAAGTTAATTTTTATCAAATTATATATTCTCACATATTTTGTTTATTCTATTTGAAACACTTTATGATATTATTTTAATCATCTTACATATATCGTGATTTTTGAATTTCAATGTTTTTAGATTCATTGATATCATTATATTTGACAATGTTATATAAATTATGTTTTTATACATATGAAATGTTCTTATATATTACATTTTTGATATATCTTATCTTTTCATATATCTTATGTATTCAAATTTCATAAATTTTTATATATATTACTTTAAGTATCTTATATTTTTAAATATGTCATGTTTTGAAAATTATATTATGTAAAAAACATATCTTTAATTTTTAAGTATCTTATATTTTCAAACGTCATAAAAAATTCATTAAATTACTTATTAAATAAATATAAAATCACGGAAAAAACATAGTGATTGAAATTTTACAAAATTTATTATAGGTATGTTTGATTATGAAGTCATATGATTTTATAGATTTTATAAAATCAACTATGTATTTAAATTGTACCCGATTTATTATTGATTTTTAGTTTGTCTATTTATCAATTTTTATTCGACGTTTCTGAAAATAAAAGATTTTTATGACTTTAAAATGTCTCTTATATACTCTCTTATATTTTAGGTTTTACTACTTTCATTGAATTATTTATCAAAAAAAATATTACAAGAAGTGTTTCAGATGATATATCAATTACACCATGAAGTGTATTTTTTTCAGGGATTATTTTTCTATATACATCTCACTTTTATCACGGATGTATTTTTATTTACTCACATGAGTTGAAAATGAAGTTTTTATATATGGAAACTATTTTAAAACACTGATTGAAATATTATAATATGGAATAAATTATTGATATTAATGTTGAATAATAATTAAGAAACATCATGGACTAACCATTAGATATTTTTTATAAATAAATATTATAATAATTGGATGGAAACACATGTTTTTTGAAAAAAAAAATTACACTTCAATTTTTATACTGTGATCATGATTTTAAACATTCTATGACCATTGAGAATGATTTTTCATGTGGGAACAAATTACTCAATGTGATCAAGATGATGAAACTATTAGAGTTTTCATTTGTTATTATTCTAAATTCATTGAGTTGTATTTTATTTACTACTTTCTATTATATATTAACTCTATCTAGTTTATGATTTTGACCTCCAGAAAAGAGAATGTTTTGGTTATACCTACTTTGTAAAATGAATATTTTTTTATGCCTCCAACTATGAAAGTAAAACTGGGGTTTTTTTATTCCTCTCATACATTATATGGTTTATAATAGGCTTTTTATCCAATGAAAATTTTGGTAATTTTGTTATACGTAAAATATAAAAACATTATAATTTAGTTTTGAATCTCATAAAAATTAGTTCTATTAAATAATGTTTCTGTCAAGGAGTAAAAATAAGTGAAGAGTATATATAAGATAGATTTGATCCAAACAATAATAAAAAATTTGTTTATTATTATTTTTAATTAATCTAAACATGAACGTGAATTTTTTTTGTTTAAATCTAATATTAACCATACAGCGTTAATGTTTTATTTTTCAAACACTTTTAAGGGGAAGTGAGAACCCTCATAAAATACCTATTTTAGAACCAAATGACACAATAGATTTGTTGAAGAACAGTTTTAGTTGTTTGGAACCAATCTCCCTAAACAGTATCCAGGGGATATAGTGTACCTGGGTGTCTGGATAGTCCTTTAAAATGTCATTATAAAGTTGCACCAAGTTTTCCCAAGCAATTTTGTGTTCCTCCTTGTTGATCTTACTCATATTGAGTCCTCTAAGCAAAATGCAGGTCTGCTTCTCAATCAACTTACCTTGCTCTTTGGTAGTAGTCACCTGAAGAAGTCTCATCTTCTTTAATGTCTTAATATCCAGAATATCCTATACCGATTCATTTGAATGCATAAGAGGATCCATATATTCTAGCACCGCTGAAACCTGTCATTGAGGGTACTCATTGGAGCCTGCCTCTTGATACTTCCCCGATTCAAGCTGCCCCTTATCACCCGAGGGAATAACAGGAACTACAGCCTTCAGAGGGAGATTACCCTTAAATGTGGATCTAGTAACTGGAGCACAAGGTATATAGGAGTAATCATTTATATGTCGCGCCATCTGTTTGTTCATAATAAAGCCGTCTAGATCAATAATATTGTTCATTCCCTTCTGCAGAGAAGATCTAATGTAGTCCTCCTCAATGACCAGTTCCTTGGACTCAATAGAATCGGAGCCATCATCTATTTCCTCTTGAGAAAATTCCACATCCACCAGAGGATCCTATCCGCCATACATCCCTCATAATTCCTCATTAACAAGAAAATCCTTTTCCCATAACACTATAAAGCGGTTTTTTGAAGACAACCTCGACCCCCCAGATTTAAGTTTCTTAGCATAGGAAATTCAAGCCTTCTTGACCTGCTGTTGATTTTCTGAGGCTCTTGTCTATTCTAAACCTTGAATCATAAATTTGAAATCAGCTGAGTTGTCCCCCTATGCCAGATATTGGGAAGCCTCACCAATATCATGATCCACGTAGACAGCCTCAGCCAACGCAGATTCATTTGTTGAATTTGAGGGGACAAGATAAAATTCCTATGTAGTATCCAAGAGGAATTCCCTCTCCTCCTGGATAGCCCCTTCTTGATTTCATACCCCACTAAGAGGTGAAACAGCAGTGACCGATGAAACACCAAGATCAAAATTCAATCGCTGAAAAATATCAGATACACTTGGGTTAACCTGAGGACCCAAAGACTGCTCCTGAGGAGAGGTCAGATGAGCAACCTTGAGACGTTGGCCACCCTCCTCATCCTGCTGCAACACATCCTCTAGTAGAGGGTAACCATCACTGGTTTATTTGGCTGGTGCAATATTTGTTAGAACTGAGGTGCGAGACGAGCGGCAATATTTTGGCAGATGACCAAAACGATGGCAGGGCAGACAAAAATTGAACCAGTTTTCAAAAACCACGGATTGAAGATAACACAGTTCATTACTAACCTCTATCCAGACAGACTAAACTAGGGGCTTCGAGATGTCCACCTCCACACAAAGTCGGGTAGCAATGTGATGGAATAAGGATCTTGAGCATTCTTCAAAGGATAGGAATCTTCTGATGAGATTACCTAACATCTAGAGAATCATAGGGTTTTGGAAAGGGAGAGGAAGACTTGGGAAACTGACCCAAGTCAGCGCAAGGCGTAGATCCCATCTCCAGGGAAATTCGTAGCTCCATCTAAGATGGAAGAAGCGAAAACCATCACAAGATCTTATTCCTTTCAACCACATTGTGGCAAGATCAACCTTAGAGGAGAAACATAGAAGAAAATGGTGTGGATCCAGCAGGCTGAAAACGATACGTCCTTGAAGGGGACAGATGTCATTGACAAACCTATCAAACCTATCGAGTGATGGTCTACAACGACCAAAGAGAGCCCCCAGGGAAAGGCCATGGAGCATTGATACCTCTGTGAACTCCTGTAAAGAAAGAAGAAGGGATGGAGCCCCACGATGAAGGTTGGGGACTTTCTAAAAAAAGGAGGATATGGGGAAAATCAGGGAGGGATGCAGGGTTTGTGAAAGGTGAAAAGGGTGGGTTGGGTGGATCGGCCATCACTGCCACCTAAGGGAGACGTCGCCGCCCGAGGGAGATTCCGTCGCACCTAGGGTTCCAAGCGAGAGCGGGAATGGGGAAAGTCTTCTTAAATCTAATATTAATAATTCAACAAAATTTTTAAAATAAGAAATCCCCCCACTATTGACCTTCCTGAAATCTCAACCTGGGAAAATATTAACAATATCCCATTATTATAAACATGAAAAATATTAAAAATAGATATATATAAGTGGATCTACAGGTCAATACTCAAAAACTAATCCATGTCATTCTGAAATAAATATATAAATCTAAGAATATGTGGCATTAACTAAATCAAAATAAGGACGAAAATGTCCATGTCTCCATATAATTTTCCCTTTCCACCATTATATCCAAAGAACATGTTATTTATTTATGTATCCATTCAAATCATCTTTCAAAAACAAATAATTAATTAAAAACTCACACCAAAACCTCCTAAAATAATAATCAGAATGTAATTTTATATATGAAAAAGGAATCATCATTATACCAAACTAAACAACAAACACTCACATGTTAATTAGTAGTATACACTATATACTTTGAGTCAGAACATGGGTAGGAAAATACCCTTGTGATTCATCCACTCTAACACTATCTTCCAAATAGTGTTAAGCTGATACATATAAATTAAAACCGTATAGAAAAGGTTGAGAGAATCATTCTGAAATTCACTTTCCAAACCTTTCCCAATCTTATGACACTTTTCATTTAGAACCACATGTATAACACATAATATTTCAATATGATTTATACCATAAAAAAATAATTAAATTCATTAAAACATTTGAAACTGAATTCACCAACATAGAATAACTGTATATGGAACCTTTATATACCCATGATGAAGAGTATTATGAAAAAAAACCATGATGATATAATTTAATGGAACTATGGAATAAGTATTAAAGATAATATGAGACTTAATAATATATTATTTTTAATTAAATAAATTTAGTAATATATTGAACCTCTCCTTACCCCTTATAATTAATTAACATGGCTTATATTTTTTGATTTCTAAGGCCCAACCATCCCAAATAACAATTTGAAGTTAAAATATATAACTCTTGGAACTCTTCAAGAAATTTAATATTTTTTGAAATGTAAAACCAAATATCTTAAGATAAAATGAACATGGTATTAATGGATTTATGGTAGAAAATTAGAATATAATTTTTCAAAGAAAAAGTGGAATTAAATTAGATGTGAATAATCCACATCCACCAAATCACTACCACCTTCCATTCACCAAAAATTTTGTTTATTGAGAAGCAATATATATTGTTTTTTGATAAAATGTTACAAAAACACACACACACTCACACTATTAACAATAAACCCCATGAATCATATCTCTATAAGAATAATTAGAATATAGATAGAACATTAATGATATAAAAATTAAGAAAGTGAATTTATAGTAAAATGAAACAAAGTGAAATAATTATATTTATTAAACATGATTGAAGAAAATATAATAATCATATACATGAAATAATTTTTTTTTTGGATTGAACACAACACCATATAATTTATAAAAATATGAAATTATGGGCCTTATGAACTTGGTAGTTTGATCATGAATTTATCCTTCCCTGAAAAATCATGATCATTCATTACATGATGTTGGATAGTATAGTTATAGTATGTTGTGTCTTTGACTATAGTAATTAAAAAAACTTGACTATTTTCATTTTTTGAAAAAATGTGAGTGAAATATACGAATTTTTTCATGTCTAAATAATATTCTTCTTGTAAAAATTTTATTTTTAATGAATATTTTAACCCCCCCTTGACTAGAATTTTTATAGTTTATTATATTTATAATCCCATATTAATGGTATGTCTTTATATATCATTTCCCTACATTATCCATTGAAAATATGAACATCCTTAAAAATAATTCTTTTCATATCTAAAAATATTAATTATCCAATACAAATATTGAGTCTATATCCTAATAATGAAATTTACAATTGAATAATTATTAGTTAAATCATATCCCATAAAAATTGATATATCCAAATTAATAAACATTATATATGAATTATTTTCCCCTTATTTTAGAAAAGAAAACATAAATATATATAATATATATAATATATTTTTATTACTTTAACATATTATAGTTATTATTATTATTATTCCCATTTTTTATTACAATTTTTATCCCCTATTTATGTCCCCTTATAGCACTTTAAAATGTATAATACTTACCTGAACTTTCAATTTGAATACACTTGAACACAAATTATTCCTTTCTTTATTTTGAATAATATTTAAATAATATAAGAAAAAAAAATTCATAAACATTATAATATTTTAAAATATTTGAATAATTAATAATCACATGAACTCACACAAATACAAATCATTAAAAATTAATTAATTTAAAATATTAATTAAATAAATAATAAAATAAAACCACAAAATCCATAAAATTAAATAAAATCAGAATTTAATAAAAATAGTATACTACGAAAAACAATTCATTCAAGATTCAATAGTTTCCCTTATCCAAGGTAAATAGAAAAAAATATCCTCCAAGTGAAATAAAATAAAATATTTACAATTCAACCATTTTAATATATTTTACTTTTCAATCCCAAACAATAATAATACTACTATAAATCATACTATCTTCCCAAGAAACTCTTAACATAAATATAAATTAAACTCATAAAATTATTATTAAACCAAATCTAAAATTCTAATATATTTACAATCATATATTTTACCTAAAAATTTCCCTTATATTATATATTATCAATCACAATAAATTTAACTCTTCTAACTCCATTTGTTAACAAAATAAATAAATCAAATTTATTCCAAAGATACTATTAATTCACTTTAAAGACCACCCAACCATATCATAAAAATAATACAATGTCCTAGTTTTGACACACATCTAGGATTTTCCAATTTTCACCGTAACCATGTAAAAAAAGTCTCTTAAACAAATATTATTTTAACACTAAATAAATTTAAATATAAAAAACAATTAAAGAATCATAGATTAAAATAGAAAGGGATTATTTTATTTCCTAATCAACCTAATTATATTATTCTTAAATCAAACACAAAGAGGAATTTCAGAAAAAATCTATATAATCATAACCCTTGACCAAAAGTAATCCAATAATAAATTATTTACCACTCACTACAAATAAAACAAATATGGATAAAAAAATAACATAAAATTTATTACCTGTGGTTAATGAGTATTCATTACAAATAAAATAATATCTCCATATTTCTAAGACCAGATAACTGAACCATATATTAAACCCACATTACATTGGGTTGTATTTTTTTCAAAAAAATGATGTAATTATACTTTATGTCAGTATGTATTGTATTTTAATGGATTAGAAGTTAGATGGATGATCCTAGGAATTATAATATAGAATGAAGGGTCCTAATAATGGTATGATTACATGATAAGTTTTAAACCATTCTTCTTAAGAGAAGATCCAAAATTTAGATTTCATGTGTGTTTCTTCAAGAGGTCATGAGGAAAATAAGACAAAACTAATGTGGTGAAGAAAAATTAAATGACATTATTCTATTTAATGTTAATAATATAATGGGAAATTTTTACAGAGAACTATTCAAAAAGAAATTACATTTTTATAAGCTTATTCCAATATTTTCTGGAAAAATATTTTCCACTATTAATTGAAAATGATGTCTTAGAGGATGAGGAAGATTCAAGGATGTTTACATGGAGAATATGTTTATGTTGATTTGATGAGGTTGAGTTGTTGTGAATGATTTTATTATAAGAAAAATATTTTATTGTCAAGAGTTTATGAATATAGAGTAAATGTGTTGACATTTAAAATAAAAAATAGTGCAGATATACATTATAAAAAACCCATATGAAATGTTATTTCATTCAAGGAGTTAAAGAGAATATGAAAACAATGAATAGTTCCATGGAGTCTGTAGATTGATAAATATTATATAACTATGAAGTAATTGTGAATGAATGTATTCCAATTCCATCCTTTTGTTTAAATGAATAAAAAATGTTCATAAGTTTTTTAGGGAATTATGTTAAGGGATTGGAATATGAATGAAATATTCATAGAATATTTACCTATTATATTATTCTTTTTAATTATACCAGTATTTATTTTTGTGGATTTGACATTATTCTAACATAATATGAAATGTTAAAGAATAATTTATGAAGATATTAAGTGGAAAAGAATGATTTAAGGAGTGTTAGGGTTAAGTTAGGGATTCAATATTATAGGCAATAAGTAGTTGATAGAGTGTTTGATATGTAATAATTTCCAGAATCTTAAAATAAGAAAATTTGACACTATCATAAGGTTTTCATTGCATCATAGATGATATTTCTGTTTTTTGGTAGAAAAGTGGTGATTTATTAGAACATCATGTGATATGTAAATTTTGATAACATGTAAGTCTCTCATTGGAATATTGAGTAGAAAAGTGGTAAATTAATAATACTTATATAAAATGTAAGATTAAAAAACATTAATGGGATTCATCATATTGAGGGAATATTATTAAGGGAAGTTTTATGTCATGACCCAACCCAACAGGGCTCGAGTCGCAAATCCCCAAGCCCGCCTCCAATAGGCCATGGACTGGAAACTACCATTGAGTAGGTTATCAGACACATGGGAGGAAATAGAATAAGGTAAATGTAAACACACACCCACATACACCTCCATGCTACAGTACATAGATATATATATATATAAATTGAAAAGAAATGTCTGCACACATCTAAACCACAACAAGAGAACAATAAAAGTACAAAAGGGAAAATAAAGGTCCCACCAAAAGTAAATTTTAAAAGAGTCCAACCTTCTCAGAAAGAGTGGATCGCTGTCAAAAGTACCCACTGATATGCTCCTCAACACAGCTCCAGTAAACACCCTAGTAGGTCTCGCTCACAACACTCCGCCTACTTCTGGTTCTCCTGGGACTCCGTTGAAAGGCTTGTGGTATGCATAAGACACAAACATGTGCCGAAAAAGCCCGTGCAGGGGTGAGTAGAAAAATATTTAGTAGGCACCCCAAAAAAACCCAATATAAAAGGGAGAAACGAAAAGGAAACAGTTAACTCATCCCAACTATAGGGAACCCAAATGAGAGTGAAACTCCATCTCGCGACCATCCTCATCTAAACACGACAAGTTAGTTCAGCTCAGGTGTATGCCCATACATACACCATGAACATCCTCTTAGGTATATACCCATACATGTACCATGAGAAACCATATATACTCATTTCATGCACCAAGATTCTTGAGGTTCTGACCGCATAACTAGCAACAGGTTCTACTCAAAACTAGGAGAACACACTCCAAAAGATCTGTCATCACAGATGACACTCATTCGAGAGATACACTCCATCAGGTCTCACACCAACATCCCAGATGCCGATCTAATAGATCACACTCATCAGATATCATCACTGAGAACATCATGCTAAAAAAGTGGAAACACCAAACTTCTAAGATATGGGATCACTCCTAGGGTCCACTGGGGGATACAATAACCCTCTCTGGTATCATGAAAATCTCACAGATAGGGGATCACTCTCAGGATCTGCTGGACGATACTACAACCTAATCTGACATTCCACAAATCACATCACTCAAATAGAGGATTGTCATATGAGTGGATATGGTCAAGAAGATTCCAAAAACCCCATCCGGTATAACTTTCGATGTAGGTGATCAAACCGATGATGCACCAACCCTACTAAAACCTCAAGCTAAGCAGGGGATCATATAACCAATGTTGTTGCAACCCTACTATAAACCACATGCTGAGTAGGGGATCGTTTACCTAATGATACCACAACTCTACTAAACAGCCCACTACACAGGGGATCATATTCCTGGTGATTCCTCAAACCCTATAGAGTTAACCTGATAGATAGGGGATCACCGCCCACGTATATGTGGTCACAGCAATACCAAGAACCTGATCTAGGTAAGCGATGCAAGAGGATCCCACTCCGGACCCACTAGAGGGATGCCAAAACTCAACCTAGAAAACATCCTATTGAGGGGATCAAAAACGTATAATTTTGTTGTAATGCCACACATACCCTCGTAGGAATGAACCAAGGGAGTACACTCAACCACTGCTAGTCCAAACATCACTAACCAGAGCGACTAGAAAAATCGACACATTTTGCACCTCCTAGGACTGAATCGAGGCCACCACCACATTCTATGTGGAAAAACACGCATTATAGGATATTTACTCGCCTGAAATGGTCAATTTACAAAAAAGGAACTATTCGCCATAGCAAGTCGGATGGGTCCCAGACCATGATCCCAAAAATTCACAAGAAGACCACACCATCGTGATCCCCTTAGAAAAATGAACGAGACTGACTACACATTCATCCAAAATGAACACCCAACAAAAAATTCATGTTTCTCTGTAAATGCCCAAAACTAGCCTCATAGGGCCCACACCCTGATCTTTGTCCTAGTGCCTAGAAAACTATCCTAAAAATTCCACCTTTTTATCAGGATCACAACATCACTAAAGACACATCAATCAGATGCTTCATGCAGACGTTACGGCGGGTCGAAGTAGAAAAATAATAAAATATTATTATTATTTCAACGTTTTGTTGACTCGGGCCACAAACCTTACTCATAAAATTCCCAAAGTGGGCTCAAAAGGCCTATCTCTACACAAGGAATGTGTCACCACAAACAACTCACAAATTGGAGTTAGGGATTGCGAGTTACTGCGGTTTAAAGAACCCATAGAAAATCCTGGCCGGACCACCGCTTGTCTCACCGGAAACCACCACACCGCTGCCGGAAACCGCCATTCCACCATTGGAAACTGTCGCGCCTCCTTTGCCCTCACTTGAATCTGCCATGGCTACAGTTGAAAACGGGGTTTTCCATTGGAAAACATACGAGATCCACTGGGGACACCCCGATGCTCCAACTTTAGATATGAAACATGTTTCAGAATGCTCAGGACCCAAGCTACACAACCCTTATTATGATTTGAAAAAAAACGCATAAATAGATTTGGGATTTCAAAACACAAACTGTCTACCTTTTAGTGGATCGTTGATGCTGAGTGTTCTCCACTGCTATTGTTGCTCAATCCAGAAGTGAACGTCGTCAAAATTGGAGCTCAATGGTACCTCGTTCATCAATTTTCGCCGATTCATCGCTGAAGGAGGGAGGAGGGTGTTGTTTCACGTATAAAGGGGGGAAATTAGATATTAGTTATTTTAAAACAAATTCCACTCAACTTCATGGCCCTACATGCCCCCGCCCTGATACCCGACGCCGACAAAGATTATGTATCACCTTCGGTAAACACAATGTTTCAGACTCAATCATGATCTCAAATTTTCGTTTCGAGACTACATTCAGGAGTTATTAAGTGGAAACTCATAAATAAAATTTTCTATTTATTTTCAAAAATTCCCCTTGTGGCTTTTTTCACAGCTAGCTCAGGCCCGCAAAGTATACACCCCGCATAGGGTAAACAACACGCTCCAAACGCAACCGTGCGCTATGATTTCTAATCTGAGCTACCGTTAAGGAGAAAAATAAACCCCACCATGTGCATAGTATAAAAAAACTTAATATTTTTATAAAATTAATTACGGACACACCGGGCCTCAGAATCGCACGCCTTCTTCGCACCTAACTCTAGAAATATTCATAAGAATATTTCAAAGTCTAATAGGACCAAAACCCGAGTCACTACATCCTCCCGACCATAGAACTTTTCATCCCTGAAAATCTATAAGCATAAGGAAAGAAACTGAACTCTCAGATGAGTCTCTCACACCAGCGAGTTCACCAACACTCACCCCTACATGAACGCATATGTTAAAGGGACTCGTCCACCACACCTCGACACTATCCGCTTTGGGCGGCACTGACTCACCCACATGGTTTTAATCATGTCACAAAAAAATGTGTCTCAGTGGGGAAAATAATTTGAAGCACGTCGAGCAATTCCCACATAGGGTCTTACTGACGTCCTGAACAAAACTCAATCAAGAAAAAGAAAGGAAAGAGTACCACTAACCAGAGTCTATTAGAACTACAACAGAAGTAGAAAGGACACAGAGCATACCTCCATCCACTTGTGGAGCCTCTAGGTCAATAGCCATTGAGGCCTAATGTTTTCCTCACCCTCACCCTCCATATCCCTATGCTTGGCATGGACCACCATGGGGTGGTGGTTTTGGCATCTAATACTGCCTTCCACCTCCCATTGTTGCACCAGCTCTATCACGACGTCTTCTGCCCTGCAGACCTCCATACTCAAGACGTTGCTGCTGCCAAGGAGGCATGTCGACCGGCTCTCTCTCAGCACCATGAAGGGTTGGAAAATCTCTAGCAACATATCCTCGACCGTCGCTATAGTAACACCGCCTCTCCTGCGGCTGACCAAAACTGGCATGAGATCCATGATCCTCAGGTCCTCTATCTTGGGGTTGCCTCTTGAAAGGTCGAGCATGTTCAGACCCCTACGCCTGCCGTCGACTACCATATATTGAGAAAATATCTTCCAGATACCCAGCACTAACACTCTGAATCTTCTCAGCCAGAAATCTCTCCACCACCAAGTCTTTCTCCATATCACCAGCATATGTGGGCAGGCACAAGGAAACCACACCCACCTGAATATCCCAACGTTGCCGCTGCTTGAAGGTAAGACCCCTAAAGAATGAGTCTTGAACCATATATTGGTAGTATCCCGACAAGTCGGTAAATCTCACTAAGTAATCTGATATAGACATGCCCTCCTACCGAAGTTGTAGAAGCTCTGGGATCCGTACTGACCTCAGAGTCACTGAATAGAAATCTTCCCTAAAGAGATACTCAAACTCTGCCCACGTGAGCCTCTCTCCATTGTGGTACTGCATCACAAAACTTCACCATCTCCTGTCCGAACCTTGCAGAAGGCTCGCTGCTAGGACCACCATCTGATTTTGAGGTGTCCTCACAAGGCATGAAAACTTAAGTGATTTCTTTGAGCAAGTCATCAGCTTCCTGGGGTTCTGGATCACCCCAAAACCTCAGAGGTTACTACCTCTGTAACTCGTAAAATTCACTCAGCCCCTGTGCATCCTCATCTTGCATTTCTGGAACAACAAGTCGCTTGATAGGTGGTGGATCAACTGGAAGACCACCTGGAGGTCCATCCTCAGAACCTATGCCCTAATTCGTAGCCCCTTCCCAGGGCAGATCATCAGCAGAATCCCGCTGCGTAACCCTCGCTGGTTGTCATCATGGAGGAATCTTGAAATACCGTCAATATGCACCATGGTCCAAGAGTATATCTTGGGAGATGACTCAAGATGAACAAGAAAAACCCAAAACCCATTCTTAAATGATGCATGTACCATTATGTCCCTATGACTAGTGTCCTAATGTCCTGAGTTGAAACGCAGGTTATCAATGTCCTGGTGAATAGATATGTCGGTCACCGCACCTGCAATGGAGTCCCTGGCCTGAAATTTGAACTCAAAACATCCTAACACTTTCACGATGCAACCCAAAGAAACTCATGGCTAGAACACATACACTCAGAGATCTAAAAGGTGGAACCTCCTCTGATAACACTCTATTATGACCCGACCCAACGAAGCTCGAGTCGCGACTCCCCAATCCCAACTAAAATAGTCCAGGGTTTGGCAACTAGCACCGAGTAGGTTATCACACACATGGGAGGAATTAGACTAAGGTACATGTACACACGCACCCACATACACATCCACGCAACAGTATATAGATATATATAATGAAGGAAAATAAATGTGTGCATACATCTAACCACAACCAGTTTATAGAAAAAGTACAAAAGAGAAAAAAAGGGCCCACCAAATGTAAACTGTAAAACCATCCAACCTAATCATAACGAGTGGATCGTAGTCAAAAGTACCCACTGGTAAGCTCCTCAGCACAACTCCAGTAAACACCCTGGTCAGTCTCGCTCACAATGTTCCACCTGCTCCAGGTCCTCCTGGGACTCCGTCGAAAGGCTTGTGGTATGCACAAGACGCAGACATGTGTGTGAAAATCATGTGGAGAGGTGAGTATAAAAATACTCAGAAGGCTCCCCAAAACCCCCAAAATAAAAGGGAGAAACTAAAAGGCAATACTCAACTCATCCCAGCCAAAGGGAACCCAAAAAAGAGTGAAACTCCATCTCGAGACCATCTTCGGCTAAACACGACTAGTCAACTCAGCTCAGGTGTATGACCATCCATACACCATGAACATCCTCTTAGGTATATTCCCATACATATACCATGTGAAACAAGATATACTCATTTCAGGTACCAAGCTTGATGAGGTTCTGACCTCATAACCAGTGATAGGTTCTACTCAAAACCAGGAGAACACACACTCCATGAGCTCTATTATCCCAGATGACACTCGTCTGAGAGATACACTCCATCAGGTCTCACACCAACATCCCAGACGTTGATCCAAGAGATCACACTCATCAGATATTGTCACTGAGAACATCACGGTGAAATAGCAGAAACACCAAACATCTCGGATAGGGGATCACTCCTAGGGTTCACTAGGGGATACAAGAACCCTCTCCAGTGTCTCAAATATCTCATAGATATGGGATCACTCCAAAGATCTTCTGGGGGATACCACAACCCGATCTAACATTCCACATATCACATCACTCAGATAGTGGTTCGTTGCCTGAGTGAAGATGGTCACGGCGATGCCGGAAACCCCATCTGGTATAACTCGCATTGTAGGGGATTGAACCAATGATGAACCAACCCTACCGAAACCACGCACAAAGTATGGGATTATATAACCAACGATGCCACAACTGTACTATAAACCACATGCCGAGTAGGGGATCATATACCCAATGATTCTACAACCATACTAAACGGCCCACTGCATAGGGGATCATATTTTTGATGATGCATCAAACCCTATGTAGTTGAACTACTAGATAGGGGATCACCACTTGTGTATAAGCGATCACAACAATACTAAGAACCTGATATAGGGAAGCGATGCTAGAGGATCCCACTCCGGACCCACTGGAGGGATTCCATAACTCTTCCAGAAAAACATCCTACTATGGGGTAACATACCTATAATAGGGTTGTAATGCCACACAAAACCTCATAGGAATGAACCAAGGGAGTACACTAGTTAACCACTGCTGTTCCAAACGTCGCTAACCTGGGTGACTAGAAAAAATGCTATAATGCGCACCTCCTAGACCTGAACCGTGGCCACCCCCACATTCTACGCTGAAAAACACGCAAGGTAGGATATTTACTCGCCCGAAACGGTCAACCAGGGAAACAGATACTATTCACCATATCAAGCCTGGTTGGGGCCCACACCTCAATCCTAAAACTCATCATGTGGACCACACCATCACTATCCCCTCAAAAAAACACACGAGGTCGACTACTAGTTCGTCCAAAAGAGACACCTGATGAAAACATTGTGCTTCTCCGTAAAGCCCAAAAAAAGCCTCATGGGGCCCACACCCTGATCTCCATCCCAGCACACGAAAACTATCCTGAAAATTCCAACTTATTATCAGTATCACAACATCACTGAAATCTCATCAATCGGACGCTCTGTGCAGACATTACAATGGGTCGAAGTTGAATAATAATAAAATATTATAATTATTTCAATGTTTCATAGCCCTTGACCATGAACTAGAATCATAAAATTTCCAAAGAGATTTCAAAATGTCCTTATCAACAAAATGAACTCATTGCAACAAACAAATTGAAAATCAGAGTTACGGTTTGTGAGTTACAGGGGTTTAAAGAACCCCCGGAAAATACTGGCCAGAAAACTGCCTATCTCGCGGGAAACCACCACGTCGCTACCGGAAACCATCGTGCAACCGCCAGAAACCACCGCACCACCGCCACGGTGTCACCGCCGCCACGGTGTCACCGCCCTTTCTGTAATTTACCATGGACACCGTCAAAAATTGGGTTTTCTATCTACAACTGAGTTTTCTGTTGGAAAACATCCTGGGGTCACCAGGAATACCCAGGTGCTCTAAATTTAGATCTGAAGAATGTTTCGAAAATCCCAGGACCTAAATTACACAACCCTTTTGAAGATTTGAAAAAAATTCATAAATTGGATCCATGATTTTAAAACTCAAACCGCATACCTTTTTGCAGATCACTGATTCTTTGCGTGCCCCACTGTTATCGCTACTCGATCCTAGAGCGATTGCCGTCAAAATTAGAGCTCAACAGCACCTCGTTATTCAATTTTCACTGATTCATCACCAAAGGGGGGAGGAGTGGGCTACTGCGCATAAAAATGGGGGGAGAATATTAGATATTTGTTTTTTCAAATCAAATATCACCTCGACTTCCCAGCCCGACATGCCCCTGACCCGACAACCGGCGCCAACAATGATTATGTCGCGCCTAGGGTAAACAGGACGTTTCAGACTCCATCGCGATATCATAATTTTGTTCTGAGACTCTGTTCAAGAGTTATTTGAGACGATTCTCATAAATTAAATTTTATATTTATTTTCGAAAATTCCCTGGTGGCTTTTTTCTCTGCTGGTCCATGCCCACAAAGTTTAGACCCTGCCTAGGGTAAACGACACGCTACAGATGCAACTGTTCCCTTGAATTTATATTTTGAGATACCTTTTAGAAGAAACAGAAACCCCCACACATGCATAGTATAAAAAACTTAATATTTTTATAAAATTAATTCCAGGCACATCGAGAGTCGGAATCGCATGCCGTCTTCGCGCCTAGCTCTGGAAATATTCGTAAGAATATTCTAAAGTCTAACAGATCCAAAACCCAAGATGATAAATTTTACATTTAGATTCATAATATATTTGTATCCTTGTGTATAATCCATCATTATGAAAAATTATATTGTGGAATATGATCTATACAAAATGTTATACCAACACCCTAATAAATAAAAAGTAACATTTCTTACATATGTTTTATCAGTTGGAAAAATTTAAATATCATAAAGCTCTATAGGCTGTATTTATAAAAGAAAGATTAATTCAGATGATGTTCTGTTATTCCCAAATGATTAAATATCCTAATTATTTAAATAAATATATGATTATAATAAAATAAAATATATATAATGAATGAGGAATAATTTGTTCCATTTTTTAAGAAATATATAATTTAGGAGAATATTTCACCATAATAGATTGACCCACAACCATGATATCTACACTAGACATCATTACTTAGTTATGAAGGTTTTAAATGCATGTGGATTTTTAGTGGTTTGAATAATTGGGAGAAGGTCGTGATAATTATAATTATCATGTAGAATTAAAAAATAGTTTAAAGGGGAGGAAATTAAAGAGATAATTATTGACAATAGAAAACATAGTCAAAGTGTGATTATTTTTGTGATAATTGTGAAATTATTTAAAAAAAATTGAAAAGTTAATACTTTTATTTTTCTAAATATCATGGAAAATACATTATTATAGTTATTTTAACATAATTAGGAGATGAAAAAAATAAAAGGATGGGAGAGATTATATTGTAATTTGTGATAGAATTTTTTTCATCCAAGAGAGAATATTTTCAAATGTTTTGGAAAGAGTTCATTATTACGAATTGAAGAAAGAGAATAAGAAGAGAGATTCATTCCTTATATTATACAGGTTATAATTCAGAATGATGAAGAAAAGAGAGAGATTCTAGGTTTCTCATTATTTACTTGATAAGATAAATATTTCAGAAGATAAATCCTATAATATCCTTATATTATAAGGTCAGAAGAATTTTGAGAGAGACCTATGTTTTTTTCATTCAAATAAAGATGCTCATATCAACTAATTTATGATAGAGATTCTTTTGATACCCTTTTAATTTTATCAAGAGAAGTAGACTAAAATATTTATTTGTAATACAAAATTGATTAGTCCTAGAGCTTGATATATGTATATTGGTTTGGGAAATGTGCTTATTTTGTTTTAGGAATATTAGTTCATGGACATACCCTTTCTCAAGTTAGATATTAATAATATAGCAGGAACTATGCACATGAGGTAAAAATAATAGCACACTAGGGATATAATCATCCATATTGAAGGTAAAAATCATTAACAAATATAGGTTTCCTTGTTGATTTACTTTCCCATGTTAATGACATGCATTAAAACCAATGGTTTGTAAGTTGGAGAGATCCATCCACTAAATAAGTGTCTAGGTAAATAAGATAAACGTTAAAATTGAATAAAAAGTCAATAAAAACAACTAAACACCCTCTATGTGTTTGTTATATCCCAAGTGATCATCAAAATTTGTATCAAAGAATCTGATCACATCGCTAAATGAATTCTCTATAATCATAAATTTAATATTTTCCCTTGTGGTTTTTAAATTCCTCTTCAAAGATAAATCATGATGTGTAGACTTAGAAAAGAAGTATCACATGAAAATATGAGTGGCATCACTTCTACGATAATAAATAGAAGGTAGCAGAAAAAATAGAAAATTTTGATGTGGAATCCTTCTTATTTAAAAATTAAGGAGATCCAATATAACCATACTATAATTGTGATTATAGACCTAGAATTAAATTGGAATATTTAAAGGTTGAGTCAACTAATAAAGAGATAGAGAAAAATTATACCTTAGAATATTCAAAGAGTTTTCATAATCAATAGGCAACTAATATTTCTAGTAAATACTTCCTTATTGGTGAATAAAACACTAGTTGGGATATCACATATTTGATTACTTGAAATATGAATAATTCTCTTCTTTAAAATAAATCCCAAATAATTTTCATTAAGATAATGTTTCTTTTTTTTCTGAGTATCTTTTTAAAATTTATATAATAAGAATACCCTAGTAGATAAATATAAAAACCGAGCGAAATCATTGGCACAAAAGGTAATTATGAGTATAGATCACACCTAGAAATGTAATTCCCAAAGTACAAGAATTATGAATATTGGTGAAAAGTACTCCAAAGTTGGATAGTATTTTCTTGATGTAATATAAATAAATATGATTCCATAAAAATCCATTGGGAAAGGTTTAATTCACCAGAGGGAAAAAAATTTTTACATTCACATAAATAATTATTAGTTTAATGTTAATGAAAGTAAGATAAGGAATCATTATACTACATTACAAGAAAATATAATGATGCATGATAATAATTTTTACTTGACCAAAAGATAATTTAAAGTTAAAATAAAATCAGTGGGTGATGAGAAAAAAATCATAAATAAGTTGAATGAAGAGTTTCTACCACACACAATTACAAAGAGGATTACAATGATAAATAAACTCTATCTTGTAGAAAAATGTGTTTGAGATTTATGCACGCCTATCATGGGGTGTGGAAAAATAAATTTTTCATTACCTGGTATTGTATAACAGTTAACCTAGGTAGTCATCCGAAGAGAAGTTCACACAAAATGATTTTGTCACTTTTAGCTGTTTTGAGGAAAATATTATTTTAATTGACAATTAGAAAATGTGATTTTTGAAAAGTAGTTTAAATTGATTTATTAATAAAAAAATTAAAAAAGATGGTGACCAAAATGAGTTTGGTTAAACCTTGTGATATGCTATCATCAGTTCCCATTTTTATGAATTCTACTTCTACTAGATAGTATGATATAGATTCCTCCATTGATTCATCTCTCCCCCTTGGTAAAATGTTGATTTAAAGGGAATAACTAAACAATATTCAATAAATGTATGCTACTTCTTCTATGTGTGGTGTTTTGATGGAAACTTTTGATAAATTATGTAAATTCCCAATTGGTAGTTATTATTGTCGTAATAGTGGGTTTCCTAGACCCAAATTTAACAACACTTTTAGTTATCATTTCTTGCATACAAGTTAGCTATACATGATGTTTACTTACCATTATAGTTTAGACTTTTCTACCTCTATTATTGAAATGGTAATTTCCATAGAATAATTATCTTATCAAACGTTTATAGAAGATCCTAGGGAATAATGAGAACCTCGTGATACTATGAAATTAATCATAAAAAAAGGTTATATGGCCCAGATACATCTAAAAAATTGGACACAATATATATTTCACTACAAGGTGTTGGGAGCTCATAAGCATCAAGACTTATCTTCTGAAGTTATCACTTCGTGATTTCCTATAGTGAGATCATGAGGATATACCCAACAATTAGAACACCATATGTTCTAGGTGTCATTGGTTGTTCCTATATACGAATATGTTTAATGGTCCCCAGAATAGAGATTATTACCAATTTTTGCCATATGATCATGTACTTTAATGCAAGAAAATAACCATGATAATGAAATCCTGGCAAGGTAGTTTGTGTTGGCTGCGTCGTTGGTGGTATGGAATTGGTTGAATGATCAAGAAATGATTTGTCACATCTAGGATAAGAAAGTAATATATCTCAATCCATGTTTATCAGTATGGTAGTACCTTCATAAGTCAATGTCTGTGAATGTTGAGGGTAAATCTATCTAGTTAGATCAACAAATAATTAAATAAGAAAATAATGATTACATGGGCATGCGTCCTTCATTATGAGATATTAATGATAAAGAGATTATATTACGCAATGCATGTTCATTGGTTGGTTGTTGTTGTTATATCTTTCCATATCTCTTTAGGGGTCTTGATATGTTTCTAGATCCCTCTCTTGGTCTGTGAATAGTATTCACTGTTATCGATATAATTTCCAAGAGGGTCACACACAATAGTGTATTCAATAAACATTTCTATTCAATTGAATAGGTATATTAGACAAGGGGGGACACCAATGGGGTTTGAGATTTTTACAAAGAGATACTGTCACTAAAGCAATAGATAAATTCATAGTATTCATGTTACGAGTAATTGAAAATGAATTTACTTATTTAATGTATTCACATGTTTTGAATTAAACAATGAAAAAATTATTTGAATTAATATTAGTTTAAATCATTCAAGGTTCATTTAATATTTGTGGGAATGGCGAGTCATGTTAATGGATCGGGTATTATCACGTAATATATTTATTATATAATAGGAACGTGATAATAATTTCTTTGACTCAGTACAGTAGTCATAATCTTATTCATAGTGTGTAAAATTATTCAAGGGACAAGTGGAAATTTCATGGTAATTTATTAAACACTATAAATAGAAGAGTAGATGATTTCACCAATAACTATTCACTGCCTCTCTCTCCTCTTTCTTCTAAAATATTCTAGTGAGAGAGGCTCTGGATCTAGGGGCTCAGATCGAGATCTCCCTTGTACATCACAAGAAAGGTGATGTGGTGATCTTTAGAGTGTTGAATGCATCATCGAATCTCCATGCTAGCACTCGAATATTGATGATCGGTAGTCCTGTAGATTCCTAAAGCGCGTGTGGATGATATTGATGAATTCAGCTTCATATTCATCAAGAATTGATTGCCAATGGTGAGAAAACATCGAGTGTGACTTTGTATCTAACCAGGTATTTTAATGTTTTAATTTTGTGCTTAAAAATCTTCGCATGACATCCACCACTTATATCGTGAATTGTTTCGCAGACGATGATAAGTTCATGTCGATCATCTGGGGATATTTTTTAAAATCTCATTTTGGGGCATCCACAATAATCTTGGTACCTTCAATTGGTATCAGAGTGATGTGGGAAAATTTTAAGTCAAAGAAAAATTAATATTTTTTTATAATGTAAAAGTGGGCGTCGTTCCGGTCCTAACGCCACTTATAGTGATTCAATCTGAAATTGTATGGATAAGTTTCATCCATCCAATGTTTTTAAATATTGATTGAAAATGCAAATATTTGTGGTTATTAAATCGATGACCTTGGCTAGTGACAGGTTTGGGTGAACCCATGTATTCCATCCTATTTTCGGTGGCCAAAATAAGGTTCTCTAGCCACAGGTTAAATTTTTTATTAATTAGTTAGTTAATTAGTTAACAAACAAATAAGTGTACTAATATTATATTAAGTTATTTGATAGACTTAAATAATTGTATGGTTGTTGAAAACCTCACCACTAGTAACAAGTGTGAAGAAGAAGAAAAGGGGGTGAGGCTGGGTGTCTGCTTGACTAGACAAATTAAAAAAAATGGTTTCAAATGAAGGGGACCCACTGTTCACCTTCTCCTCTACGGGCGCAGCCACCTCTGGCAGCACCACCACCTCACGTCGCTCCAGCTGACCGCCCACCCCGTCAGAACCCGCAGCGGCCACCAGCACCTCTACCACCTGGTGACGGCTCCCTCATGCTCTCTGCGGTCACCGCCCCTCATCATCGGCGCCAAACCCCTGCACCCCTGCACCCCTGCGGCAACCCTCCATAGGCAACATGGCCCCCCCCCACACCGCCACCCGCCTCCTGTTGGCTATACAAGCCGAGAAATATGAGAGGAAGAATGGAAGAGGTAGAAAAAATTGCACACAACACAAAGAAGCTTTCAAACTTTTCACAATTTCACACAACATCACAATTTTTCACACTTGAAATTTCATGCAACAATTACATCAATTTATAGACCCACAACATTAAATGCCTAGCATTTATGTTGTTACAAAGAAAGACCAAAACATAAAATACAGAGAATCTATGATGGTACAAGGAAAGACCAAAATATTAAATGCTGAGCATTTATGACGGTACAAAGATATACCAAATCTTTAAATGCAGAGCATTTAAATTCATTCAAAGAAAATAAATGGAGGTTGACCCATGGAAGAAAAAAAATGTGCATGTAATAAATGACGCCGCAGGCAGCTTTGACTCATATTTTTGGTTTGCAATTCCAACACTCCCCTTCAAACCAAAACCGGCTTCATTCCGAGCATCGTTCTGAGGCTTTTGAATGCATCTGACGGTAATGCCTTTGTGAAAATATCAGCCACCTGCTCCGTAGTATGACAATATTCCAATTTTATCGTTTTCTGCTTCACATGATATCGCAAAAAATGGAATCGGGTATCAATATGTTTGCTTCTTCCATGCTGCACCAGATTTTTGGCAAGTTCAATTGCCGACTTTTTATCCACATATATCACTGTGGATCCATCCTGCGGATGCTGCAACTCATTCAGCAGATTTCTCAACCAGATTCCTTCACAAACAGTGGATGATGCCACCACGTACTCTGCTTCACATGTAGACAAGGCGACCACACTTTACTTACTTGAATTCCACGTAAAATCAGTCGATCCAAGAAAAAATACATACCTAGTGGTGCTTTTTCTTTCATCTTGGTCGCCTCCCCAGTCAATGTTTGAGAATCCATGCCGATTTTCTTCTTCATTGTATGGATAAAAAAGACCAAAATCCACCGTTCCTTTAACGTACCTGAGGATACGTTTTGCCGCTAACCAGTGGGACTCTTTTGGTGCTTCCATGTACCTTCTTAGAAGCCCAACACTATAGCCAATATAAGGCCTTGTGATTGTGAGATACCTCAGGCTTCCAATTAGACTCTCGAACAGAGTCGAGTCAACACTTCTTCCTTCTCCATCTTTTTTCAGTTTTAAGCTCATTGCCACAGGTGTGTTTACAGCATTGAAATTAGCCATGTTGAATTTTTCAAGAGACTCCTTAGCATACCTCTTCTGAGAAATATAGATGCCTCCATGTTGTTGATTTACTTCTATGCCCAGAAAGAAGGACATGAGACCTCCGTCGGTCATCACGAACTCCTTGAACATAGTCTTCTTGAAATCATCTAACATTTATCGACTATTCCCTGTAAAAAGAAAATCATCAACATACAAGCATGCCATGATTATATCGCCACGATCGTTCTTTTTGATGTATATTGCATGCTCATATGGACATTTGGTGAAGCCGTTCTCTTGAAGATAGCTTTCAATGCGTGCATTCGAAGCACGAGGAGCCTGCTTCAACACATAAAGAGTTTTCTTTAGTTGATACACTTTGTCTTCCTCCCCTTGCATAACAAAGCCTTTAGGCTGGTCTACATAGACCTCTTCTTCTAGAATTCCATTCAGGAATGCAGACTTCACATCCAATTGGTAGATCATCCAACTGTGATGAACAGCAAGAGAGATAATCATTCTCACAGTGTCAAGGCGAGCAACAGGAGCGAATACTTCTTCATAGTCCACCCCATACTTCTGTTTGTACCCCTTTGATACGAGCCTTGCCTTGTAGCGATCGATTTCACCATCAGCATTTTTCTTGATCTTGTACACTCATTTGACACCAATGGATTTCTGGCTATTAGGAAGTGTGGTCAACTCCCATGTGTCATTTTTCTCTATGGCGCGAATTTCTTCTCCCATATCCATTCTCCAACATTCTTCCCTTGTGGCTTCCTGAAACGTTAGAGGCTCATGATCTTCATACAGGCAAAAAATATTTACCTCTTCAGTTTGTTCATAAATGTCACTTAAGCTTTTCATCTTTATGGGTGCCATGGGTGAGTATGAGCTCGCAAAATTTTGACTTGATGGAGTCCTTTCAGGACTGATGGAATGTCCTCCTGGACTCCTGTGTACTGATGATGTGCCCGGGGAAGGTGTTGTTGGCGTTTGCTCCTGATGATCATTCCTTTCTTCAGGATCTTCTGTTTCGAATGGAATCTCTTTGTTTGGTTCTTCATCATTCCATTTCCAAGATTCTTCCTCACTAAAGACTAAATCTCTACTCACCACTAATTTATCGGTTAGTGGATTGTAGAGTTTATAGGTTGTAGACTCTTCACTATAGCCGATGAAGATGCACTTTTCACCATGATCATCAAGATTCCTTCTTCTCGCTTCTAGAACTTGAGCCTAGGAAACACACCCAAAGATTCATAGGTGTGCTCGCTCGGTTTGTAGCCACTCTATGCCTCTTGTGGTGTCATGTTTCTGACGCTCTTGTTTGGACACTGATTGAACAGATAGGCAGTACATGCCACTGCTTCCGCCCAGAAGTTCTTTGGCAAGCCTTTCTCCTTCAGCATGGTCCTCTTCATGTCGAGGATGGTGCGGTTATTCCTTTCTGCAATGCCATTCTGTTGTGGCATGTAGGCTGCAGTGTATTGTTGTTTGATGCCATGTTCCCTACAGAAATCTTGAAATGCATTTGAGGTGTATTCTCCACCTCTGTCAGATCTGAGTACTTTGATTCTGTGGCCACTTTCAGTTTCAACATGAGATTTAAAAGTTTTAAAGACATTGAAAGCAGAAGTTTTTTCATTGATGCAATACACCCACAACTTTCTGTTGAAATCATCAATAAGGGTAATAAAATATCTATTACCTCCAAGTGATAGTGTTTCAAGTGGTCCGCAGATATCGGTGTGAACCAACTGAAGTGGTTCCGTCGCTCTTCTAGACACTCCACTTGGAAATGAGTTCCTTTGTTGCTTTTCGAGTGTACACGCCTCACACACATGATTTGGAACTTCAATTGCTGGAAATCCGTGCACCATGATTGATGAGGATAGAAGTTTAGGCCCACTAAAATGGAGATGCCCAAAACGCAGATGCCATCTCCAGGAATCATTCTTCATGAGCCCAAAGAGACACTCCTCAGCCTTTGTGTTGATATGCAGCGGAAACATGCGATTTTTCGCCATTTGGACTTGAGCGACAAGTCTCCTATGAGCATCTCTTATAGACAAAAGAGAATTTTCCAAGTGTATGACATACCCCTTCTCAAGAAGTTGTCCGAGACTGATTATATTATTTTTCATACTTGGTACGTAATATACATTAGAAATGTAATTTGACTCTCCATTCTTCAGATAGATTTTTATTTTACCTTTGCCTCTCACGGGTACCTTGGATGAGTTGCCAAAACTCACATCTCCACGAACTTCTTCAGTGTGTTCCTCGAACAGTTGTTTGTTACCACTCATGTGGTTGCTTGCACCCATGTCGAGATACCACACATCGGGGCATTCACATGCCTTTTCTTGTGCGAGGAGGAGTGTGGTACCTTCTTCTTCATGATGAGATGCTTTGGCATAGTTGGATCATTCATCATGATCCACTTTGCTCCAACAATCAGACGCATAATGGCCAAATTTCTTATAGTTGTGGCATTGAATGTTCTTTGCGTTTCCATGACCACGCGTTAATCGTCCTCCACTATTCCCTCTTCCACGAAAGCTGGTAGTATTTTGTTGCTTTTGTTGATGGATTGGATAATATCCATGCCCTCTTCCTCTTCCATGATGACATCCTCGTTGCGTGTGGCCATTATTTTGTTCTTGTAGAGTCAAATTGGACTCCAAGGCATGCTCTATTGTTGAACCGGTATTCTTTTGCATCCGTTGCTCATGGACTTGCAACGACCCCATCAGTTATTGAATGGATAGTTTCTCCAAATCCTTTGATTCTTCGATTTCCACAACCACATGCTCAAACTTGGTTGTGATAGATCGAATTGATTTTTCGATTACTCTAATGTCCTCCATTTTTTCACCATTCCATTTCAAATTGTTAAAAATAAAAATTAATCTTGAGAAATAATCGGAAATGCTCTCACCTTCTTTCATGTGCGCCGCTTCAAATTCCGCTCTTAATGTATGAAGACGTACCCGCTTCACTCGATCAACACCTTTGAAGATGGTGGAAAGGGTATCCCATGCTTTCTTGCTTGATGTTGCTTCGGAAATCTTTTCGAACGTTGATTCATCCAACCCTTGATAGAGGAGGAACAACGCCTTGTTTTCTTTCTTTATTTGATTTTTGAGGGTCGCCTTTTCTTCATTCGTGAAGGCATCTTCTTCCGCCATAGTGGGTAAAACATACCCGTCGGTAACGATATCCCATAATTCTTGCGACCCGAATAACGCCTTCATTTGGATGCACCACCTTTCGTAGTTGTCCTTAGACAGCTTCGGAACTTGCGGATGAATTGCGGCCATCTTAAAAAAAATTGGAGGATCTTGGTAACTTGGCCTCTGATACCAGTTTGTTGGCTATAAAATCCAAGAAATATGAGAGGAAGAATGGAAGAGGTAGAAAAATTTTCACACAACACAAAGGATCTTTCAAGCTTTTCACAATTTCACACAACTTCACAATTTTTCACACTTGAAATTTCAGGCTACAATTACATCAATTTATAGACCCACAACATTAAATGCCTAGAATTTATGTTGGTACAAAGAAAGACCAAAACATAAAATACAGAGAATCTATGACGGTACAAGGAAAGACCAAAATATTAAATGCTGAGCATTTATGACGGTACAACGATATACCAAATTTTTTAAATGCAGAGCATTTAAATTCATTCAAAGAAAATAAATGGATGTTGACCAATGGAAGAAAAAAAATGTGCAAGTAATAAATGACGTCGCAGGCAGCTTTGACTCATATTTTGGGTTTACAATTCCAACACCTCCTTGGTACATGCCTGTCCACCTTAGGTCTCCCTCCTCCCACGGAGGAGCTCCCTACCGTCGTGAATCCGCCATCACCTGATTCGGGTGGTGAGCGGTGAAGGCCGACTCGCGTCACCATTTGCTCCCGCCGACCTGAGCACCACCATACTTCACCACGGCGCCTCTCTGCGCCACTACCATCCTCCTGATCCAGCCCTCCCTGCTCGCGGGTGTGGCTGCCACCGCCCTACTGAGGGAACCCGAGCCAGCGCTGCCGACCACCATGGACAGTCCTCCCTCGAGCTGAGTGCTCCCCACCGTATTCCGGCGTACTTTCAGGTGCATCGCATCCTCACTCACTGCCATTCCAGACACTAACGAATGGGCTACCCTCCTGCCTTCCTAAGGTAGCTAGTGTTAGGGTTATGTTGGTCTGGATTCTCCCCAAATAGACCAAAGTGGGTTTGGCTGACCCGAAATTGGTCTTTGCAGACGTGCGTAGCCCAGAGCATCCCGGAATGGGTTGGCCACAAGCACCAAATGTGATGGAACCAGGGTCTTCAAAGAATGATTTGGCGTATGGTTTGTGTTTGTTGTCAATCCTCAGTGGAAATTCAGGATGTGTACCAACAAAGAGATCATATCGTTCAAGCAGAAAACAGTAGTGAAGGTGGCGCCGTTTCCCAGTGTTTGCCAAATTTTTGGGCCTGAAAATTGGCCAATAAAGTAATGTGTTTTTGGCAAAGGTACTTGCGCGCCGAGGTCTTGGAGGATAGAAGACTTGCGCACCATATGTTTTTTAGGATCAGAACGTCAAAATTTGGCTAAGGAAAGAAGGTCGCGCAAGTATTGGTTGGGGCACGCAACTGAGTTGCGAGATAGAAGTTACTGGAGACAAGACCTTCGCGCCGTCGAGGGACTTGCGCGCCGCCGCGCAGGGGGTCCAGCTTTCCTATAAATACCGGACAACCCCTCCTCATTTCTTACGGAGTTCAAGGCTGAGAGATTGTTCGAGCTCTCATCGCGCAGGTGGTTGAGTCGCGCAGGTGGTAGTTTTTGTCGCGCAAGTAGAGCTTGCACGCCGGTTTTTGGTTGTGCGCCCAAGGCGGTTTGGATGAGAAAGGAAGTGGACCGTGCAAGTTTGTAGTCGGGGAAGGAAGAGTCGCGCATGTGCATTGATGACACTTGCGCGCTACTTTGGACTTGCGCGCCGTAGTGGGACTTGCACGACTGTCTTGGAGAAGCGCTCCTGGTTTTGCTGAAGCCCACTGACCTGTTTGGAGCTGCACGAAAGCCAGGAGACTACCCGATACATTCGAGGAAAAGTGATATTCTGCTTCTGGAGAGAATCGGACTTCAATAGGGCATCTACATACAAAAAAAGGATTCATTCTTATGCAAATGATGAAGGGACCATTATGTCTATAAACTGGGTGGGACTTCACCAACGGCAGTGAGCCAGGGGGAGTCAACGGGAGTGACCCGAGTGACGCAGTGAGCTATCCCTGAACAATTGTAAAGGCAGTGAGCCTGGGACAGAGTTTCTGTACCCGAACCTTTGTAATCCGAATCTAGTGAAGCATAGTGGGTTTTGGTACGACCGACAACATGTCGGCGTATGCTCCTTGGACGTAGCCCTTAGTGGTGAACCAAGTAAAAAGGGATGTGTCTTCTCTGTGCATGTGAATGTTTGCTTTCTGATCATAATCATCATATAGGTTCAACAAGTTTCTACCAACGTGGGAAAAAGATCCATCACATTAAAAGAAAAAGTGGTCACCCTGATTCACCCCTCCCCTCTCAGGGTGTCCCGGGGTCCTTCAAGTGGTATCAGAGGGTAAAGGTTGCTGGTGTTGAATCTGACCTTCTTCGTCATGGAAAACGCGATCAATGTCAGGGGAGTCCCTCACTTCGATGGAAGAAATTTCCAGATCTGGAAGAACATAATGAGATCTCATCTAAGATCCCTTGCAATGGAAGTTCTTTTTTCTACTGTGCAAGGAATACAAGTCACCGATCCAACAGGCCTTTCTATGACTGAAATAGACAGGAAACTTCTTGATGCCGATGCTAAAGCACAGAATGCACTCACTGCAGCCCTTTCTGATCAGATCTACCTAAAGGTGATGAATTTCACCTCAGCAAAATCCATGTGGGATAAACTTGAGAATATTTATGAAGGTGATAGCAAAGTGAAGGAGGCGAAACTACAAGTGCTGCACAATCGGTTTGATGATCTGAAGATGCATCCAGACGAGAATGAAGACTCTTTCTTCAATCGAATTACCGAAGTGGTTGGAGATATTCGGGGTCTAGGCGAAGAAATCAAAGACTTTGATATTGTAAAGAAAATATTGAGAAGACTTCCACCTCTTTATAATGCGAAGGTGTCAGCCCTTGAGGAAAGAGATCTTTCCAAACTTTCTTTAGATGATCTACTGAGTAGTTTGGTAGCATATGAAATGAGAGTCAAACCTGAAGATGCTACGACTCGAGTGAGCAAGGAAATGGCATTCAAGGCCACGGATAAACTGAAAATATCAAAGGATAGTAGCGGTGAAGATGAAGAAGAAAAAGACATTCTTTCTCTCATTGCAAAGAAGTTCCAGAAGGGGAAAGGGAAATTCAAAGGGAAGTTACCTCTCGCGTGTTTCTGTTGTGGAAAGTTTGGGCACATTGCTTCTCAGTGTTTAAAAATGATTAATGATGAAGATAGTGAGGATGAAAACTTCAAGAAGCCTCAGAGAAGGTTCTTCAAAAAGGGAGACTTCAAATCTGGTAAGAAAATGCAAAGGAAGAGTTTTGTCTGTGAAGAGGAAGAAGATGATAATGAATTCTGTGATGAAGAAGAACCAGAATTCAAAACTGGGAACCATGCTTCTATGATGGACACTGTTGAAAAGACAGAAGATACTGAAGGAGAAAAACAACTGAGAACTTGTGTAGATCCTGAGATGCAACTTAAGGATGCGGTAAGTAAGCTTAAGATTAAATTTAAGATCTGCAATAAGTGGAAATCAATTGTAGAAGAATCAACTGAATATGTTGATCAACTTGAAGCTGAAATTGAACGAATGGAAGAATTTGTGAAGGTACAGTCTAAAATAATTGAAAGCAATGATGATGCAGTTGATCTGAAGCTAAGAATTGAAGAGCAGGCAAAGTTCATCAATGACCTCACTTCCAGACTGAATGAAAAATCCAAGACTGCTGAGTGTCTTGAGGAGGAAGTAGTTACTCTAAGAAGTAAACTGGAGACTGAATCAGTTCCAAAAGAATCGAGGAAGAAAATACAGTTCGGAAGATTCTCAGATCCAGAATTACTTGCAAGAGCCAATTGTGGTTCAGATGGGGTTGGAAAAATCTTGAGTGATCAAAGACCCGCTTGCATGGGAAAGAGTGGAATTGGCTGTGAGGCTGAGTCATCAACTGCTGGAAGTGAAAAGATACAAAATAAAGACAAGATGAAAGCTGAACATGATGAAATGTTACCTAGAGTGCTGAAAAAGGAACCCTAAATCCAAACTAAAAGGAGACCCGAAAATTATCCTCAAACATTCAAAAATGACAGACAGTCTTACTATTCTCCCAAGGAAGAAGGTATAAGGAGAAATTCAAGTGAGAAGACATTTCCTCTCATGAAGTGTCAGTTCTGTGGCTATCTGGGCCATACCATGTCTTATTGTGAAGAGGCAAGAAGCTATCTGAATGGAGAAGATATAGATTCTCAACAAAGGAGAACAATCTCATATCCTAATTCTCATAGAAGAAATAATTTCTATGGATATTGTTTTCGTTGTTCTAACTTTCGGCATAAGGCCGTTAATTGCAGGCAGAGAAGAGACATAGACACCTCATACCGAAGGTCAAGACAAGTAAAGTCTCGTCAGCAAAACAGTGTTGCTCTTTCAAATAGGTTCTCACCTCTCACAGAAGACTTTGACTATGAAGAACCTGGGTATGCGGAAGAGATAGTTGAAAGGCCATCAGTTCTATATACTCAATCTAATGTCTCATGGAAGGAAAGGACGAAGATTGAGAAATCGAACCTTGCAGAGGTAGCCCTCAAAGCTACAAAGAACAACAGTACCTGGATTCTAGATAGCGGTTGTTCATCTCATATGACGGGTAATGCCGGCCTCCTAATGAATATCATAAAGAATGTTGATGGTACAGTAAGATTTGGTAATGATGGGGCTCTGAAAATCAAAGGGAGTGGAAGTACCCAATTAGCTAATGGAGAACTAAAGAAGACTGAAGTCCTTTACGAAGATGGACTACGTCATAATCTCCTCAGCGTGAGTCAACTCTGTGACTCATGACATATAGTTACTTTTAATCAGAAAGGCTGCACTATCAAGGGAAAAACCGGGAATTCACTTATGAAAGGATGCAGAACAGAAGGCAACTTGTATCAGGTTGATAGTGAAGAAAATGTATGTTACAAGACTGTTGAAGAAGAAAAACATTTGTGGAATCAGAGATTGGGACACATCAATCAACAAGACATGGAGAAAATATCAAAATTGAGAATTGTCATGGACATTCCCAACCTGAAGCATGAGCGTGAAAAATCTTGTGATGCTTGTATTCGTGGGAAGCTGGTCTGCAGTTCATATCGGCCAAAGAAGAAAAGAGTGTCTCACCTTCGTGATCTGATTCATACAGATGTTTTTGGGCCAATAAATGTTGCCGGAACTCATGGAGAAAGGTACTTTGTACTTTTGATTGATGATTACAGTAGAATGGCATGTGTGATGGTCATTCACAGGAAACGACAAGTCCTTGACTGCATGAAATATATCGGCTAATCGCCGAGAATGATACTGGACGAACAATCAAAGTGTTGCGATCTGACAATGGAGGAGAATACACGTCCATTGAATTTGAGAATTATCTGGAGAAACATGGGATACAGCATGAGGTAGATGCTGTGAGAACTCCACAACAAAATGGAGTTGTTGAACGTAGTAATCGACAGGTGAACAACATGGAACGAACTATGCTGATTGAGAGTCGTATTCCACGACATTACTGGAAAGAGGTTGTTCAAGCTGCAGTATACATTCAGAATCGAACATGACTTTATATGGGTGAGACAAAGACACCATATGAATTGTGGCATGGACGGAAGCCTTCTCTAAAATACTTTCGTGTCTTTGGAAGTAAATGCTTCATCAGGAACAAAGAAGGAAATCAAGGGAAATATGGAGACAATGCGGATGAAGGAATTTTCCTCGGTTACTCAATGAATAGCAAATCCTAAAAATGTTTCAACAAGAGTTTAGGAAGGATTGTTGAAAGCAGTGATGTTAAAATAATTGAAGATAAAACCACAAATGCTTCAAGGACGTCATATGCTGATATGATAGAATGTCAGGAAGAATGTGAACGTGAAGAAAATTAAAATGCAGAAATAGAAGAAGCTGTTCAAAACACGCAGCAGTCACATCATGATGTTGACTCAGAAGAAGAATCTGAAGTAGAAACTATGGCTGAAGAGAATACTACTGAACCTCGCAGGAGAAATCGAAGAGCTGAGATTGATCCATCCAACATAATTGGGGACAGGAGTGCACCCACTCAAATAAGAAGGATGAGGAATACCACGCAATCTGCATTTCTATCAGTTGTAGAGCCATCCTCATTCGAAGAAGCTGCAAAAGATAAATCTTGGGTGAAAGCCATGAATGATGAATTAGATCAGATTGACAAGAATCGGACATGGGATCTTGTCCAGATACCCAAAGGTCACAATGTTATTTGTACCAAATGGATCTTCAAAAATAAGTTTGATGAGCATGGAAGTGTTATCAGAAACAAGGCACGACTGGTATGTAAAGGATACTCCCATATTGAAGGTATTGATGTTGAAGAAACCTTTACTCCAGTTGCTAGACTGGAGTCAATCAGGCTTTTCCTTGCCATGACACTCCAAAGAGGATATAATGTATATCAAATGGATGTTAAGACAACATTCTTTAATGGTGTACTCGAAGAAGAAGTCTACATTGAACAACCGGTGGGCTTTGTCTTGGGTACCGATGATACAAAGGTCTGCAAACTAAAGAAAGAACTATATGGTTTGAAGTAGGAACCACGGGCGTGGTACTCATGGCTAGATTCATATCTCAAGAAGTTGGAATTCAAAAGAGTAGGAGTTGATCACAATCTCTATGGGAAGAATTCTCCAAAAGATCAATTCATGGTTCTTGTCTATGTTGATGATATCATATTTGGTGGCAGCAGGAAGAAATCAGTGGATGAATTTTCCAACCACATGAAATCAGAATTTGAAATGACTATGATTGGGGAGCTCACATATTTCTTGGGGCTGAAAGTGATTCAAAAGAAGGAATACACATTCATTTCTCAGGAAAAATATGTAAGAGAGCTGCTGAAGAAGTTCAATATGCAAGACTCCAAACCAATGTCAACGCCGATTGCAGTTGGTACTAAACTTGGAAAGCATGAGGATGGGAACTCTGTTGATCCCACCATGTACAGGAGAATCATTGGAAGCCTACTGTGCCTGACAGCGACAAGGCCAGATATTGTCTTTGCAACATGCCTTGCGGCCCGCTTTCAGAGTAATCCAAAGGATGAACATATGGCAGCAGTAAAAAGAATCATGAGGTACATTCAAGGTACACATAACTTTGGGTTATTTTTTGTTGCATGCAGGGACAGTGAATTATCAGCATTTTCTGATGCTGACTGGGCTGGTGATGTTGTAGACAGAAAGTCCACTAGTGGTGGAGCTTTCTATATTGGGCAGAAATGTGTTGGCTGGTTGAGCAAGAAACAAGAAAGTACTTCTCTTAGTACTGCTGAAGCTGAGTATATCTCCGCCACAAAAGCATGCACTCAACTTCTTTGGATGAAGCGGCAGCTAACAGATATTTGTGATAAGGTGCAGCAACCAATGGTGATTTATTGTGATAACAAAAGTGCAATTGATCTTACGAAGAATCCGGTTCAGCATTCTCGTACAAAACGTATTGAAATACGGTATCATTTTATCAAAGAAAAGGTTGAACAAGGTGTGATTAAAATGTATCATGTTGGAACTAATGAGCAAGTGGCTGATATACTAACCAAGCCATTGTCCGCGGCTGTGTTTGAGATGCATCGGTTGAACCTCGGTGTTCAACCACCTCCTACTACATAAGGTGGCTCCGGAAATCCCCTCTCCCCGTTTGTTTTAACTGTTTTTTTTTTCTGCTTATGGCTGTGATGCAGGTTTATGGGGGAGATACTATCCAGGGGGATTATGGCTTGAGATGAACATTGAAAAAATTATCGGTCTTTGGTTTTATTGTCAATGGGGGAGAAAGGAATAAATTCGAGGCAAGAAATTCTTCTGCGATGAGAAGTTTAAGATTGTGATGAGAAGTTTAAGAAGGATAACATCGGGCGTCATGGAGAATTTCAAAACACTGGAACCCAATTCAAGCTTCCTCTCTTGTTTTCTACACCGAGCATTGCTCACGTAGACTTAGAGTGTTGGCTGAGTTGATTCTTGCGTTTTGGGTTTGCTTGTGGTTGGAGATCTTTTGAATTTATTCTGATTGCCAACAAAACCAAAGGGGGAGATTGTTGGAACCGGGGTCTTCAAAGCATGATTTGGTGTATGGTTTGTGTTTGTTGTCAATCCTCAGTGGAATTTCAGGATGTGTACCAACAAAGAGGTCATACCGTTCAAGTGGATAACAGTAGTGAAGGTGGCGCCGTTTCCCAGTGTTTGCCAAATTTTTGGGCCTGAAAATCGGCCAATAAAATAAATTATTTTTGGCAAAGGTACTTGCGCGCCGAGGTCTTGGAAGATAGAAGACTTGCGCGCCATATGTTTTTGAGGATCAGAACGTCAAAATTTGGCTAAGGAAAGAAGGTCGCGCAAGTATTGGTTGGGGTGCACAAGTGAGTTGCGCGACAGAGGTTACTGGAGACAAGACTTGCGCGCCGTCGAGGGACTTGCGCGCCACCGCGCAGGGGGTCCAGTTTGCCTATATATACCGGATCACCCCTCCTCATTTCTTACGGAGTTCAAGGACAAGAGAATGTTCGAGATCTCATCGCGCAGGTGGTTGAGTCGCGTAGGTGGTAGTTTTTGTCACACAAGTAGAGCTTGCGCGCCGGTTTTTGGCTGTGCACCCAAGGCGGTTTGGAAGAGAAAGGAAGTGGACCGCGCAAGTTTGTAGTCGGGGAAGGAAGAGTCGCGCATGTGCGTTGATGACACTTGCACGCCAGTTTGGACTTGCGCGCCGTAGTGGGAATTGCGTGACTGTCTTGGAGAAGCGCTCCTGGTTTTGCTGAAGCCCACTGACCTGTTTGGAGCTGCATGAAAGCCAGGAGACTACCCGATACATTCGAGGAAAAGTGATATTCTGCTTCTAGAGAGAATCGGACTTCAATAGAGCGTCTACATACAACAAAGGATGCATTCTTATGCAAATGATGAAGAGACCTTTATGTCTATAAACTGGGTGGGACTTCACCAACGGCAGTGAGCCAGGGGGAGTCAACGGGAGTGACCCGAGTGACGCAGTGAGCTATCCCTGAACAATTGTAAAGGCAGTGAGCCTGGGATAGAGTGTCTGTACCCGAACCTTTGTAATCCGAATCTAGTGAAGCATAGTGGATTTTGGTACGACTGACAACATGTCGGCGTATGCTCTTTGGATGTAGCCCTTACTGGTGAACCATGTAAAAATGGCTGTGTCTTCTCTGTGCATGTGAATGTTTGCTTTCTGATCATAATCGTCATACAGGTTCAACAAGTTTCTACCAACATGGGAACAAGATCCATCACATTAAACGAAAAAGTGGTCACCCTGATTCACCCTTCCCCTCTCAGGGTGTCTCGGGGTCCTTCAAAATGGTCTACGCGGGTTTGGCCCTACACGCATATGCGGTGCTCATAGTTTTCAGGTCCCGGTTAATTGTAAACTATCAAAAATTAAATATTAATTTTTGGTTTAAAATTTTAATTTTAATTTGGTGTGTTAAATTATTTTAATTTTATTCTCTCGATACCTCCTCACTTATGAGCATGTACTGTTGTATAATAATGAGACAAAGAGTGACTCACTTCACACCACGTTATGGCGACATACCAAATAGGAGCTTGGGGAATTGGATGGGCAAGCGCCTCAATTCAAGTCACAAGCGACCCAGATCAATGTATTGCCCCTAGGGTCCAAGTTGTTCCATTATTAACTCAATTGGTCAAAAATTACTATCATATCATGATCACATAGTTTTTATTTTTTTATTTTTTGATGGTTTATTTTTTGTGTATGTGTAGTTTGGGCGTCAACACAAGGAATAGTAAACAAGAATGCATAGATAAAATGGACATGAAACACATTGGATATTTCTATTTACCACATAGTCAGTTGTGAATGTGATCACATAGTACATTTGTATAAAATAGAAAATCATTTCTTTCATCATATTAAAAAAACAATAAAACCCTCAAATAAAATATTATATCACAACCTCCTTCCATCATTTTCATTCGGATAAAACAAGGTGTTCATGGTGTTCATTATGCCATAAATGAGGGTTCCTCTTGTTACCCAGGAGTTCTTATGAGAGTGGTGGGTTGAATTAACTAAACATTTTGTAAGGATTATCCATAGATATCTTGATTTCATTTTATAGGAAAGGCTTTAGTAAATAAAATTATGATTTTTGATGCTGGGACTTCACTCAACAGATAAAGGAACAAAAATTTAATTCAATTTGCTAACATGAGCCCTCCGAGTATTGGCCTAAACATAGCTTGTAGACTATGAGGGTATGATCAGATATCCTTTCCAATAGAATACTCAAGTGACAGCATATTTCAATTCTTTCATAGAGAGATCCTAGAATTTGATATAATAGTGGGGGCATTTAATGATTTAACTAATTAATCAAAAAGTCCAAATAGATAATAAATGTAAAAGGTAATTATAAGGACCCGACCTTAAATATTACCTAATCTTGAATTTTGTCAAGAATTTAAATTGAGAATCTTTTTAGGTTTATAGTTTTAGAGAATTAGGCCATAACTATTACATAACAACTTGAATATTACATGAAGACACTACTACCTAGTATCCATTTATCCTAAAATAAAAACTCTTGAAAAAAAGAGATATGTCTAGTTCCATGTTTTAGACAACATGACTTTTCCTTGATCTCATCCTTGACCCTATTCATCTTTTTGTCCTGTGAAAAACATTTCAAAACATGGGATGAACATAAAAAGCTCAGTAAGGGTTATAAAATAATGAAAAGAAACATTATCCCATCAAAAAATACAAATCAATGAAACCGTACTTTTCAATAATAACAAACCACATGAAATCATATGATTTATGAATAATATACAGAAATCATAAATCATAAAGGTAACTTGTGGCATCCATATCATACTTATATTGTAGTTATCACAGCTACATAGGTAGTCACATTTGGAATACACATCACAATATATTTCCTAAATATCTTAGGAAAAACATTAATGTTTACCTCTCTCACATTATCCAATGCATTGGAGAGATACCTCGGGTCACCCGCCCTAGGTTTATCATGGAACTACCCATTTATGTAAACAATCCCCAAGAACCATAACATATTCATAACACTTTAAACAAGAATAAAGGAAAAAATAACATTTCCTCATTTCAATCACAACATATCATAGACATAATCAATGCTTTATCAAACCATTTTCAAAACCATTTAAAACATTTAATAAAGATATTTTTTAATCAAAGTTTCCCATACCACTTTGAAGATTTTAAAGGAATTAAAGTTTTAAAACATTAATGTCTATATAAATAAATATTAAAAACCATTTTGAAAACATGGACATTAATGATAAATATTTAGAAGAATAATTCTTTAAAGATTTTAAAATGATGTTTTAGTTAAAGAGTTGCGTAACACATGAGAAACACTTGCTTAAACATAATTGAAGAATAGAATAAAAAAAACTTATAATATCATGAGAATAAGTGTATTCATGATATAATATTCCAAAGGGCAGTATATACACCACATAAAAGTGAATTGGCACATAACAACAATGAAGTCTCAAGGGAATGTAAATTGAGACAAAATCACTTATAAAGACGGTATCCTCAGATTAAGGATAAATAAATTACATAATTATGTGTGACAAATAAGAATAAACTCAATATAAGTGGATATTAAGTGTGAAACTATCAGAGTTCATTCAAAAATATTTATAAATGACATAATCATGAAGTATAAGTTTAACTCAAAGAATTGAAATTGGGTTAAGAAGTTCCCTTATAGAAATTCAACAGCCGAACGACGTCACTTTAAAAATCAGAAAAATAATTTGATGAGAGAGAAAAGGGTATCTCATCACTTAGACAGAAATTTTACATCATTAAGGATATATAAGAACATATCCCAACATTATAAGATGTAAATTAAAAGACATAACAAAAATAAGTCTTTAAAAAAGAGGAGGGTGAAAGGGATCCCATACCGAATTGGTAACCTATGAAACATACTCCCCATGAAAGAAGGATAATTAAATGAAGATGTAAATACTCATAAATTAAATTATATTAAATAAATAATATAATCATTGATAGCACATCCACCACACAAAAGTAAATAGTGGCAAGTATAGCATGAATCTCATGGGAATAAAAAAGTGAGATGAAAACCCCTTACCACGTTGTAATCAATCGAGTTGTATGACCAAAATTTAATAACCACCAAATGAATCACAAAATACCAGGAATATAAATATAATCATGATAATATATATCAAATGGAAGTACCCAATACACCAAATGCAATAAATAAGTGGCGAACAATAGAAATATCACGGAATTGAAAGTGAGATAAGAAATATTGTACCTCGTGTCACTACGCCAAAAATTGGCAAGGGAAGCACTACCCCTTTATCAGTGCTAAAAAAAGCGGTGATAAAGGGGGGGCCTTTATCAGCGCTTTTTTTAGTGCTGATAATGCCCCCCCTATATCAGCGCTTTTTTAAGCGCTGATAAAGGGGACCCCTTTATCAGCTTTTCTTTAAGTAGCGCTGATAAATGGGGGATTTATCAGTGCTTTTCCTGAGCACTGATAAATGTTGTGTTTCAAAAAAAAATATTTTTTCATGAAAAATAATATTTTGTTATATATGTATATTTATATTGATATAAATACAATATATATATTTTAAATATGTTATAGATACGTATAAATAGACTATTACATTTAATATATGTGAAATTTAGTGAAAATGGCTTCAAAATATTTTAAAAAAATATTATTAATTAATAAATTTCTTATTATTATCGATTAAAAATCATTTAATAACAATTTAGGGACACAAAAAAATCAAAACAACTAATAAAAGATCTAAAATAAGTTGAAAATGTAACTCAAACTTCAAACGACCATAACTTTTGATCCAGGTGTCTGTTTGAGCTCTAAAGCATATCAAATAGAAGTTTGCGACAAGCTCTACATCTTTGTAAATCGGGGGGACCCCAGTCATGGTTTTTTCGACCCCAAAAGGGGCCCAGAATTCCTCCAAAACTGTGTTTTTAGTCGGGATACCCCGATTTGTTAACATTCAAACAAGTATAACTTCTGATCCGGATGTATGTTACGCCTGTACCACATATCATATTGAATATTGTTTCATTTTCTTCGATGTGACTGGTTGTGGCATTGAAATGAAATAGTAGATTATAAGTTATGGTGGTTTTAACATTCAATGTCTTTTCAAATACACATGTATATGTATTTATTAATAAATATATATGTGTGTGTGTGTGTGGGTGTCTATGTGTGTGTCTGTGTGTTGTATATATGTATATAGGTATGTATTTATTTATTTACTTATAAACACACATCAAAAACATATTATTTAACAATTTTATTTAACACTAATCTTATAAGTACATTCTATGGGTTTTCAAATACACATATATATTTATTTATTCGTAAATACATTTGTGTTTGTGTGTGTGTCTCTCCGTGTGTGTCTCTCTGTGTGTGTCTCTCTATGTGTATATGTGTGTTGAATATATCTATCTATGTATGTATTTATTTATTTATTTATAAATGCATATACAAAACATATTTTTTCATAATTGTATTTATAACTAATCTTATAAGTATATATTAATATACAAATAAATATACATATAAAAAATTATAACGAAAAATATATATATAAATATATTTATATACGAATTAAAATATATTTACTAATATACGAATTAATATATGTTTATTTATATGAATCTATATCAATATATGAATAAATATAACTACATATATATAGATATATCATTAAATACAGAACAAAACGAAATGGTATAGTGGTAAAGGTGCAGCTACGAAAGGGGGAGGTCCCGGGTTCGAGTTCAGGTGGAAGCGAAGGGGGCGCGCACATATGAGGATGCACGGGAATGGCAGCGCGCGGGAGACCTGCTAGCGCTGATAATGGGGGGTGTGAATGGCTGATAAAAGCACTCCCCCGTATTATTTTTAATTATTTTTAATTTTTTTAAAATATTAGGATCTTTATCAGTGATTTTTAAAAGCGTTGATAAAAGTGGCCTTTATCAGCGCTTTTCAGAGCGCTGCTAAAAGGGACCCCCCTATATTAGCGCTGATCTTTAGAGCGCATTTTTAGCGCTGTTAATGCCCTTTTTTAGCACTGATATAGGCCGTTTTTGTAGTAGTGTGTCTGACATGACTTGTGTGTTCCTTATTCTTACTGAATAATAAACTTAAGTTAATTTATACTTCATTAAGAACAATTTTCAAGTTTTTTATTCCATTTATATCACTTATTACCATTTTATAAACATTATTTAATCATTTAAGATAATAATGGTCGTTTTGTCGATATTTGGAACTTGAGTAAAAAATGAACACCTTATAATTACAAGTTGTCCATGTGGTCAAGAGTCCGTTATCTCCAAAATGATATTCATGATTTGGATATCATATATATATCATATATATCTAGTATATATATGTATTTATAACAGTACATAACATTTGGAGATAATAAATGAAATGCACAGTTCGTGGAGATGGGAAGTCGTACGTATGCATGAACACTACTTTCATTTCTATTTAATATTTAAATTTAATAAAAAAATAATGATACATAATTATATTATAATTAATGTATAATATCATATATAATTTCAATAACTCCATCCTTTATACGTCCCACGTATGGTATGAATGAGTCATATCACTTTAAGGGGGCAGTAGTCCACACTTCCTCAAATGAAATTATCACGTTTAATCATAATGGAAACCATAAATGTATGATATAAATTAAAAATATAGTATCATAAAGAAAACATAACTATAATATATATCATATATAAATTCAGGTCCATCATAATGGCCACCATAAGAGGCGGTAGAAGATAATTGAACAATCATCGTTTCGTGAGGCGTTAGTCTTCCACCCACAAAAATTGTATGTTCTTTACCCATTAGATGGATGTGTGTGTAAGTGCAGTTCTAATCCTTACCATAAAAACATCCTAGTATATTAATTATACTGGTGTTGTTATAAAAGAAACGAATGAAAAGAGTTTAAGGGTTGAATAAGTAAAATAAAAGAAAAGAATTTAAGAGAAACCATTACCTTTAATCAGGTAACTCCCTTTAGTTTGAACCAAAAGGACTTCTTGAAGTGCCTTCTGCCCAAGGTAAGCCTTCTAGGAGGAAGATTGATATCTTTAGAGATTAGTTTGAAAGGTTTTGGATGATACAAGGGTCTTTAGAGGTGTGAGTAATGAGTTAGAAGTGAGGTCTTTTATAAGGGGGAGGAGGGGCTCTTTAGGAAATTGTGAAAATATTATTTTATTATATAATGATCTTCAGTTTTTAAATGTAAAATACTCATTACGATCGAAGATAAGATGAATCATGGTAGAAATACATTCATATAATAATAATTGGATAGGTTTTGGATGTTATTTTAATATTTATAATCTTATTTATTTAAATCATTTATTAATATGGTAAATACTGCATCATTTTTGGGCCATAAATAATTTAATTTATTTGATTTCTAAAAATTATAAAAAACATACCAGGATGTAGGAAATGTTTTTAGCTTTCCAATTAATATTTATAGTCTAAAAGATAAATTATATAACCTCATGTAAAAAATAATTTACTAAAAGATATTTTTTTATTCTAATTTTGCCTTTACTTTAAGTTAATTAAAATAAAGTGTCATTATCACTCTTATGTGGCTCCATGGGGTCCCAAAATTGACCCAAGGATGCCCATGGTCGGTCATGACTCAACCAATAAGGTTAAGGAAAGTGTTAAGGTAATTTTATATTGTTATAATATTCCTTTTTTACCTCGAATTATCCTATTTACTTTTAACCGTGGTAAATAAAAGTGAAAAGTTTCGATTCACCAAAAATTATTTTCATCTTATTGAACCAAATTTTACTTACTAATAACAACCATGTATTTATGATTTTTTAAATTAAATTCACAGAAGCGGTAAAATTTCATTTAAATGAAAAATTCAATTTTTTAACTACTACTTAGTGGTTTAACTATTCATAAAAAATTGATGTTTTTTCAGAAAAATACAAAAAATTCAGCCTAAACTATATTTGAAATTACAAATTCAAAAATGATGTCTATTTTACAAAATTATTAACATATAAGATTCATTTATTAATTTAAAATTTATTCCTGTTGCCGAAACAAAAAGTGTGTTTTTAAGAAACAATATCTATCAAAAGATTAACACATGTGTATGCGCAATTTCAAAGTGAAATTTCACCCAATGACCAGCATTGGATTAAATGGTAAAAATAAATCTAATTACATTTTAAAACAATTAAAAATATAATCTAACCATATATAAAGGTAGATTAAAATGATGTTTTCAATTAAAATGCTGTATTTTTCACTATTCATTAAAAATGAATTTTTTCAAAAAAATACCAAATATTTACCCAAAGTAAATTTTGATGTCCCATTTCTAAAAAATAAATTTATTTTGTCAAATAGAACATATAAAAGTGGCCAAAACTATATTTAAATAGTGGTTTCCATTAAAAGGTGGTAAATCGACCTTTTAAAGAATATTAGAGTATTTGTGCTTAAATTAGATTAATTCACATTTTTAGCCTCTAACTTTTATTGGATAAATAAAAAAATATTTGACAAACATGTATAATCATATTGTAGTTAGTTATATTCATTCCCACCAATACAACAGCTAGTCGTTAACTACCATTTAAAATAATTGTATTATATTGTTAGTGTACAATGAATGATTTCAAAGAAACCTATTGTTTCGTTTCAGGTACTCCATCGAACATAGAATTACCTTAAATTAAAATTAATAATTAATTTAAAAATATTAATATATATGAAAATGTCATATTCTTTATTTACCTGGGATTTTACAGTAATAATATTCTAGAGTTTTATTTTTTAGTAAATGGAATGTTATACCATAAGAAATACTATGATATATAATGTAAAAAGTAAATTCCCTTATTGGATTGAGCTTCCATGTGCAGTACAGGTGCTTTCTCACAATACTACGGTATAAGAAATTCATGGTGTTAGTGTCCCCAATACCTATTAAATAACCTAAAGAAGAGAGCATGATAAATATTATTCTTGGAGACTCATGTGTTAATCAAATGATTGTTATTTCATAATGCTACCACCAAAATCAGATGCTAGTTGCGGTTACTACACTAGAAAAAAAGAAGATATAAAATTATGGCTCATCTCTGAGAATTTTGAAAGGAGAAAGTGAAGCTAGATATGGATAATGGGATGATTACATCAGTATACGTAAATTGAAATATGGATCATGATCTTTAAATAGATATCTTTATCATATCATTTTCACTCAATTAATCCAGTCCCGTTTTAGGTTTCAAAAAGGGAAATTTTGAGTAAATGATTCATTACATATATAGGTATGGTTAGGAATGTAAATAAGAAAATTAAAGACAATTTAACCTCTATTTTTATGGAAAAAAGTGAAAGTTAATGTGGAATGGAAAATGGAAAGTAGCACAGAAATGGAATATTCACAACGTCCATCATTGAAAGAGGTTTTAATATGATCTTTTTTTCTTTGCATAACATGAAATTTACAATGTATGTTCAATCGAAACAAACTGAATCAAATAAGAAATCCACTACTTCTTCTTTACGTATATTCATCAATATAAAATTTAATGTTTTGTTCATAATTATTGGGTATTAAATACATTATTTCTTCCACATATGTTTATTTAAATATGATAACCAAGTATGTACAAAAATATTACTAGAATTAAGTGTATTCTCCAAGTGGTAGAGAAAGGATGATTCCTATTTATGTGGCGAGAAGTACATGGCTTTTATATTTCCATGGGAATGATTATTGTAATAATATCATTGAGTATATCAATAAAAAATTATCTCAGGTATCCTTTGGACACAAGGATACATTATTCTAGGTTTTGGAATATTTTCTTCTGTGGTATTGGATACTCAGTTAATAGTTCATTAATACTTGAATCATAAGTAATACTAGATGGATTTAAAATGTAAAGGCTTATTAACCCAATTATGGAAAGATAATCCTTGGTCAAGTAAGACTAAAAGTGGATGTCAAGAATATAACCAGTTGGGTATTTAGGTTCAGTAAAGCTATACACCTTGGGTATTATCAACGTCTTTAGTTTGGATAAAGTTACCTTTAGGGATAAAGATATTCCATAAGGATTTAAGAATTAGTTTATCCAGAGAGAGTGAACTACTCTAAGGGTGAGTTAGAGGTATATATATTTCATAATACTCCTAATTAAGGAATATATAAGTGAATTATGGTATTTTCATTTATATAAGATATACATTTCTTCATGTCGGCCTGATGAAGAATATCTGGAAAAATTAATCATCGATCAATATAATGTAGCGTGAAGAAATTCATAAACACACATTACCTTATCTACATCAAAACATTGACATTAATGAGGAGGCATATTGATGAAGTATTACATGTTAACATTGATAAAAAATATATATCATGGAGAAATTCTTAAATTCACATTTTATACATTAGAGTCATGTAAGAAGTATCAATGTTGTAATGTGTAGAAACTTCCATTTTATTTTCAAGATGTGCTTCACGAATAACAAAATTATCCCATAACCATATACCAACTACCATGAAAAATGTATATCATATACGTTATAGTATGATTAAATTCTATAATGTCATAAGACATGTGTTTATATGAAAGGAGTTTGTTAGGACATAAACTAAATTGAATCAAGAACAAACACATTGTGAATCTTAGTAATTATCCTAACTGTTGATTAGGATATTACATAAATCTATATGATAGAAAAGTGTTAGTGAAGTGATAGATTACATTACTATAAATGGGTGAACATATCTATTAGATATTGTGGGATTAAGATTGAGATGGGTTTAGTCAATTCGAGAGATGCACATGTAGTTAGCATAGAAAGTAGTTCCACAAGCTCATGTGGAATAAGAATGTTTGAGAGACACATACTACATCAGAAGGTTAAAACCATTACAATGGTTTTTAATTGACCGCGACTGGTGATACATTATTCATTTAGAATAATAATTCCTACATATAAGTAATATATGGAAACATGCTAAAATTGGAAAGGAAAATTATAATTCAAAAATGGATTCCATATATCAAAGTGATAAGGGGATTATTATTTCGAATACTGCAGTGGGTATTTAAATGTGATTATACATGTATATTAAAAGTATGGCACCAATATGGCTTGATTGGTTATACTATGTCCTTCTTCCTAAATCCATTTGAATTTTACTTCTCATGAATTCTTTATATGATCATTTTATTGAGCATTAGATATCATGAACACCAATCATGGAAGGTGTCTATACAACTCAACTAGACAGGTATGGTCACATAACATAATACTAATAAAGGTTGCAAGTTACTAAAATCTAATTTAGGTTTTATATAAGAAACAAGATTATATAATATTCATTTTGAATTAATGTTTTCCATGTGTCTACAAGAGGTTAGTGGGAGTGTCAATGTTTTCCAAGTGAAATATGTTCAACAACATATGAAAAAACATATATTGGTATTAAATTTATCTAAGACCAGGATGAAAGTAATTCTCTAGTTATTGAATTAAAGTAGAAACCTATGTTCTATGGAATATTATTTACTGAGATGGATCTAATGGTTTCTTAGATCTAGTTCATTGTACATGTAGTGGCAAGGTCTTGAAAAATACAAGTTAGAATAATTAAAGAGAATAATTGTTGCCAGTTTCACATGGCATAATCGCTCCAAGTTCACATGTTCAGGACATGGGAGGATATTAACATGGTGTGTTGAAATCTATACACTTAAGTGATGGATCAATAACCTATTACATGACATGTACAAGAAATGATATTTATAAGATATACATTATAGTAGGTACAGTTATATCCAAGATAACTTCAAGTAAAAAATTCAGTACTCTGTGATTGTGCATGGGAAATTACAAAAGATATGTTCCTAATAAGAGGAGAAGAAATGATAATAGGTTTGAGGGGACATAAACTAGTCTTCCTTTGGATAAATTTGATCTTGTATAATTATTAGTCTAATAGAGATGAGAGAAACAAACTCATGAAATCTAGTGGTATCCATACCTAAAAATACCATGTACGTTGTAGCTTCTATGAAGATAATAATTAGTTAAATGAAATGATTTTTTCCAATTATTGGAATCGCAAATAGTTAGTAAAGTGTTATCATATTGAAAATTAGGATACTATTTCTAGCCCAGATGTCATGTTTTGATAATGGACCCAAGTGATATACTCAGGGATACCATATCTTGAGAATTTCTCCTCAAGCAGATGAGGTTGATAATAAAATAATAGCCATGTGGGGGAATTATGGTGGAACTTGTAGCTAAATCCATGAATTAGTAAAAAAAATGATGTTAATCATGTGAGAGATAACAAGTACGGTATGAAAGATAGATATCATGAATGTTGGAGTATTTTAATAGTGGATACCCTAGAACCAACTTGAACAATAATTTTTATGACCATATATTCTATGAATGTTATATATATATATATATGATGTTTACTTACAATTATAGTGTAGAATTTTCTACATCCACTATTGAAATGGTAATTCCTATAGATTAATTGTTCTATTAGAAGGTTAAAATAAATCCCATGCTATAATGATAAACTCGAGAGACTATGACATTAATCTTAAGAAAAGTTCTTATAGTCTAGATGCATCTTCCTGAATGAAAATAGTCAATGCTTTACTATCAGGTGATGGGGGTTCAAAAGCCTTGCGAATTATTATAATGATGTTCTTACTTGGTGATGTGTATTAGTGAGTTCATGAGGATAGACCCAATAATAGGAACACCACATGTTTCAGGTTTCCTTTGTTATTCCTATCTATGAACATGTTTGATGGTCTCTTGACATGAGATCATTAACAACATGTTCCATTTGAGCATGTACTTCGATGCAATGAAAAAACCTTGATAATGAAATCGGGGTGAGGTAACATGTGTTGGGTGCGTCATTGGTGGTATGACATTGGTTGAATGATCATGAATGTATTTTTCACTTCTAGGTTAAAGAAGTAATATATATAGATCCGTATTGATCAGTATTGTAGTACCATCATAAGACCATGTCCTGGAATGATGAGGGTAAATACATATAGATAGATAAAATAATAATAAAGAAACCGATGTGTTTTGACACAGGTGTGAGTATGGCTTCTTGATATATTATTGAAAAATAGATTATATTATACAGTGTGTGTTCATAGTTTAGTTGTCATTTATATGAATTTACATAACTATTTGGGGTCTATGATTGGTTTCAATATCCTGCTCTTGGTCGCTTAATAGTATTCAATTCTACCGAGTTAACGTCCTAGATAGTCACAGATAGTAGTGTATTTATGAATATGTCCTATTCGGTTAAATAGGTATATTAGACATGGTAAGACCAACCACTGGGGTCTTGGATTTTTAAAAGTATATATGATCAACAATGAAAAAATAAATTCTTATTATTCAAGTTAATAATAATTAGCATTGAATTTATTTATTAAATTTGTTTACAAGTTTTAATGTAAATATATGAAAATATTATTTGAATGAATATTAGTTTAATATATTCATGGCTAGTTTAATATTTTCATGAATGGTGAGTTGAGTTAATGGCTTGGTATTATCACATATTATATTTATTATATTACAGGAGAGTGAATATAAGGTTTATGACATAGTAGAGACGTCATAATATTTTTTATAGTGTATAAAATTATTCAGGGGTCAAGGTACAATTTCTTGTGAATTTATTAAACACTATAAATATAAGAGGATAGGTTCTCAACAATAATTATTCACTACCACAATCTCTCATTTTTTATCTCCCTCATTATAGAGAGAGAGGATCTGAGTCTAGGAGCTCTAATAGAGCTCTCTCTCATGCATCACAAGAAATGCAATGTAGTGATTGTTGGAGCAACGAAGGTGTCATCTGTTCTCCATGATAGCACATAGATTTCCACAATCGGTGGTCCCACAGATTCTAGAAGTCCGTTTCAATGATCTATAGGAAGTGGGATTCAAATTATTCTAGTAGTGGTCTCCAATGATGAGAGAATGTCAAGCATGGCTGTAGATCTGTCCAAATATTTTATGGTTTTAATATTGTGCTTAAAACTCTTCACATGGGATCCTCAGGTTATGTTGAGAAGAGTTTCACCAAAGATGAAAATTTCATGCCGATAATCAGTTTAAAATGTTTTAAATACCATTTTTTGTACTTTCACTATGTGCCCAGTACCATTAGTTATAGCCTAATTTAAAACAATCCCTATCACAATTCCTCACATGTACTGATGATTTCCAAACACTCACCACCAAACACTTATATTATTTGAAGAAAATTTATGGGAATTATGAGTAGGGGGATATGGATCATGGACCAAGAAAATTGAAATAAAGATAATCTTACCCTATTGAAAATTCATTCATAATTATGAACAGAATGATCAATAAAAACCTATTTGGAGTTAAAAAGGAAATGTTTTATAACATCAAATATAGAAACTCAAACATATTAGTTTGTAAAGCCTACCACTTTAAGGATAACTAATAGAAAATATACCTCCTTGTATGGGGTATTTGAGTTGATTTTAGATAGGTGAGTCATCTTATAATGAATAAATTAAAAAGAAAGGAATGTATGGAAATAAAGGTACAATAGTCTCTCATCCAAAGCATCTTCTTGTTGACTGTGCTACTCAATATCATACAAGAATATTATTTATAGTAATATATCACACTAATGGTGTGATAAAATAACCAATTAAATGGGTAAAGTTCCTCATGTACTATCATGGGGTCATAAATGCTGCACTGGCACAAATATTCATCACAAATAACCATTTTTAGGTATGTTTTATAGTTTAACATTATGCATGTTATTCAAGACATGTAATATATGTGGCATGATTGTTCTTAATTATATGTTTTCTTCAAGGTTTAAATCATGAATGGAATTCAAAAAATGTAATTTTTGGGGCCATATGACTAATTTATGAAATACTTCATGTCGTGAATCATGGATTCACGATGGGTAATTTATGGAATCGATGTTTTCAAATATTCTTCTCATGTCCTTTAATTTTTTATATTCACATAGTGATTATTATTCATGATGTGAATTAGTTTTTTATAGTTATTTTTTCTATGTTTTATCATTTTTCTTCATTATTTATCTTGGGAATTGGTCTTTGAATTGTCCTTGCCTCCCCTCCATGTTCAATCCTACTTAAAAAATCTTGTGTTACACCACATCATTTTTGGATCACTATATTCATCTATTTTTCTTCATTTTTGATCAAACTGCATATTATAACAAAAAACATAAAAAAATTAAATACTGGAAGAATTAATTTGTTAAATTTAATAAACATATAATTATAAAACAAAACAAACATGATAAATATGAATCTATATATCTCCCCAGACTTATAATTTTTTTATCCCCAAATACATAATTTCAATATAAATAAAAGTGGAATAAAATATTTCCAATATTCAAATTATAATGATATTAAATAAAAATATTATCAATTGGGGGTTAACCTTCCAATATTTACATAAAACATAAATTAAACTACACAAACTTTGCGGAAGCTAAGCAATCCAAGTATTTTATTTTTTCTCATTGAGAACTGGTGGGACTTTCCTCTCATTCATTCATATATAATAATTCATTATAGTCAAATATTCCATGTAATATTTTACCTAATAATGGATTTTTTTCTATCAACACTTAGGAAAAAATTATTAGTATAGTTATATTGTTAAAATGATTAGATAATTCTTTTACATAGGCTTGAAAAGAAATTAGTTTCCCCACCTTGTAATGACGAAATTCAATAAAATCATGAGGTCCTTGAAAATAAGGACCTCATTAATATGAGTCTTAATGTTGCTTGAGATTAATTTTCATAATAATAAGGATCAAAAAAGTGGTTTTCTCTAAATAATACTTAATGATACAAAAAATAACGTGAAACGAAAATGTCCTCTATAAAATGAAGACTCCTTATCACCAAAACTCAAAGTATGGTCATGAACAATGTAAGTATAATGAAAGAGTTTTCCCTCCTTGTTTTTTTTAATTTTTTTTGTTTTCCTTATTAGTTAGGATCTATAATCCACCACCTTCCATATATGATCGATTGATCTTCGGTTGGTTAATGATGATTTTTTGGTTTACCAAAACATAGCACACTTTTTCATTTTCTTTAATAATGGAAAATAAAAAGTATAATGAATTAAACTTGATTCCATCCCAATACCAAAAAATATATCCCCCATATTTTTTTCATATAAAACATCCATTTTTTCAAGAGTTCCTACACCTAAACACTTAAAAATTAAAATATCATTCAATATAAATATATCAGGTAAGGAATGGATAAAAATGGATTGTAATTCGGATCATTCATTTTGGGAAATTATTGGATTCTATGGTATAAATAATTATTAATGTTATGGTGGGTCTACAGATACAAGATAACAAAAAATTTCCAAAATCATCTTAAATATGGTTTTCCATAGTCATAGATTTGATATGTTCCAATTCATGTTCTAGTAGGTGGAATTCCCATTACATCACTCAATAAATATGTTCAAGATATAAATAGGATATATTTTGACTAGAAATACTCTTTGTCATGGAACATGTAATTTGGGACCTTCAATCATGTCATGAAATAAAAATAACAAATAAATCCAAATGAACTTTAGAAATTCAATGTGTTAAAATGGATAGGAAATTTCATTTATCTAAATCAACTAATTCAGTCCAATAATGAGTCATTAATTCAATATTTGTGATTCACCCTAATTAATCAACTCCCATTTTACTCATTCGATCTCCTGAACTTAAAAATCTAGAAAATTGTATCATGGAATTACTAAGAAATTTATGCCCCTAGAATTTTCAAGTGATAAAAGAAAGATAATAATGGGTTTGAAATAGTCTTTTAAAGCTCAAAAATAGATCTTAGAAAAATATGGGGAATTTAAAGAAAATAATGTAAATGAAAACTCCCTTTATTGATGATTCTTCAGTTGGGTTGTGTATATCCTATTCCATCATTTATGTTCTACAAAAATTTCCCAATGTGTAAACATTTCATGATGTGTTTTCTATTCACTTTATTCATTATTGAGTTGAATTAATTTATATACATGAAAAATAAGAATTCACGAAAGTTATAGTTTAGGCTAATTCAATCATGGTAAAATTAGACTGAGAAGAAGAGTGGAGTTAGAAAAAAATGTGGATTTCCTCATATAAGTGTTTTGGTTTTACATTGTTAGAACAACTCTAAAAATGAAAAAAAAATTAAAATTCAAAGACTACAAGTTCCCCCTCCCCACACTAAATTTATTGCAGTTTTTACAATTCAATCTATTTATTTTTTCATGTAAATATAATTAATATAGAATTAACTCATTTAATAAAATTTAATGGTAAGGTACAACCTATTTGGTATTTTTTAGTAATTATGGTGATATTGTGTAATATCATCCACTAGTTATTGAGGTATGATCCCATGGTGTTTATTTAGCCTCTTCTGATTTACGGTGAATAGGTTTACTCACCCTTATATTTCAATCTACACTTCACCAAAATGGTATACAAGAAGAATAGTAAAATTACCTTCCCATTTAGAATAAAATTTACTTTTCATCAGTTTGATTCTAGAGATGTATAAAAGAATATAATCTCTAGAAATAAAGGTTCTTGGATGCATTAACTTATCATGAATTATCCTTGTAATTTATTTTTATATATTTTAATTTTCATAATCTTCTCTCCTTATTTCGTCTAACTCTTATATCTGAAATCTCCTCTCATTAACATCTCTATCATGGTGCTTATTCATCTTTTTCACGGCTTAGTAGGATTTGTGCTCAAATTCCACTATGAGGTGAAAAATATTCCCATAAATAAACCTATAGGGTCTCATCCATATGTTTGTCTTATAGTAAATAGTATAATACAATATATTATCAACCAAATTTTGGATTTAGTCCTTCCAGTTGGGTTTTACCATAATTTCTAGAGTTTCCTTGATTTCTCTATTAGAAACCTACGCTTGGCCATTTATTTTTATGGATGATATGGGATGGTGTTTTATGGTCTATTCAATTCTGGTTTAATAATGCCTTTAATTTCCTATTATATAAGTGGGTCCTTTTGTATCTAATGACATCTCATGGTAATCCAAACCTACCTAATTTTTTAGTTATGAAAAAATCACAAACCACTTTAGCATCATCAGTCCTGATGAATTTTTCTTCTACCCATATTAAAATATAATGAATAGTGAGTTGAATATAATAATTATGAAATCACATTGGTAATGGTCCCATGAAGTCTATATCCCACACATTAAAAAATTCAAATAAGGTAATTGGTTTTTTGTAAATTTCATGTATTCTACGAGGCTTCCAAAAAAACTAACTTCATTCATTTTTTTAAAAATCATGTGTGTTTTTAAATAATTTGGACTAATAAATTAAAAATTCAAATATTTTCCCAGCTATTCTTTGGGATCCAAAATGGCCCCATAAGATAATGTATGACAAAATTTAAAAACTGATTCATTTTCACTTTCTAACAGTAATCTTCTAATTACTTGATCGGGGAATATTTTCCAGAGGAATGGGTCACCCAAATATAAAACATAGAGTAATATTTATGTTTTTACAACTAATGAGAATTTAAATGATGTGGTACCTAAGATGTGAATAAAAAATTTTAAATTTTGGTATACCATGGTATTTATCATTCCATGATGTAATGTTGTTCACCCAAGAGTTGATCAATGAGTGGGTTCTTAAATGGAATTTCTACTTAATTAATGTGAGGTAGTTACATTATAATATCAGCCACCTAAGTTTTGGGACCATTTTCCCCTTGATATCTAGGCGGAACTCATATAATAGAATCATACATCTCACCAGTCATGGAAAAGAATAATCCTTCTTCCTTATAGTCCTGATGTCTTCCTGATAACAAAAAAACAACTTTGGTTCCCTGAAGTTATGGTCTGAATTTATCTTGAGAAAAGACTGCCATAATGCACTCATTTTTAAGAGTAATTTAATTTATCTACATGGAATCAAATTTACATGATTTTTATCCTATTACTTAAGTTTTTTTTGTTAATTATTGGTGGTATAGTGGCTCCCACAACTGGATTTGATATGTTGAAGAGCATCTTGATTGAATGGTATTAGTTGGGTGGTTGTATTATTCATGATGTAATGAGGCTTTTATTTAATTCATAAACCACCATAATTAACAAAATATCAATAATAAGGTGAACTTATTTTAATAGTAACCTTGATAGATGAAGAGATATATTTTATAAACCTTTGATAGAAACCATCATATCCTAAAAATTATCTAAAATGCTTATAATATTTCAGATATGGAAATTAGTTTATTACTTCAACCCTTAACTTATCAACCACAATTAATTTTCCTGAGATTATGTGGACTAATAATATTCATTTTTTGATAATTAAATGACATTTTTTATGTTTAAAACATGTTTTTTCATAATTAATTTTTAAAAAAAAATATTCAAATTTTCCATAGAAATAATGAAAATAATTTCCAAAAATAGTGAAATCTTTGAGAAATACCTCTAGGTTGTCCTTAATAGGATATAAGAAAATAATCACCATACACCATTGAAATTTACTTGGGGTGTTGAGTATCCAAAACCGCATCCGGTTATAGGGAAATGATTCCAAGTGATAGGAAAATATTGTCTTGTCTTAGTATTCTGGTGTAATTTTTACCTGGAAGTATTTGGATAAACCATATAAAAATTAATAATGAGATATTCCATCTAATATTTATATAATTTTATCAATTAATGGGATATGGAAGTGGTATTTTGAGTAAATTGATTCAAATTTCCATAATCTATAAAACAAATTTAGTTTTTTTTCAATTTCACAGGGATCCATTAATTATGTTCAATTTTTATAGTGGTGGGACTAGTTTTCATTAGGAAAACAGGGATGGGGATGACAAACTATAAATTAGAGATTGGGTAAATGATTTCAGCTACTAGATATTTTCCATCTATTTCTTAACAACCTCAATGATGGAAGGATTAAGTCTTCCATGTGGTTTTATAACTGGTCAATATTCACTTTCTAAAATGATTCTATAAGAGAAGACTTAAGGGTTTATTCAAGGTATATCAAATAAACTCCATCCTATGGCTTGGATATTTATTTTGAGAAGGTCAATTATAGTTTTTTAATGGTAATGGCATAGGTTATCGGAAATAACCACCAATAATTACCCTTCATTTCCATAAGGTAATAAAACATAAAATAACTTGGTAACGTTCTCAACTAAATACTTGTGGATTTTTGGATGGATGATATTGAGTTGAGGTTATCTAATTTTAAATATCGGATCTATTATATTGGTATTTTCAAAAGAAAAATTATCTCATAATAACAATAATTTAGGAAGAATACCTAAATCTTTAATCAATTCTGTATCTTCTTTATGATAGATCACATTGAGTTAATGACTTATTGATGGATGATTCATTTCATCAAGTATGTTGTTTTCATTGTATTATCTTCAAGTTCCATTGTAAGTGTTCCTTAATGTATATTGGTGAGGATTTTTATTATATTCTAGAATGGTCTCCCTAAAATTATGGGTGAGTGGCCTTGTTATATGTCCTCTTATATGTTAAATACATACAAGACTGTTGAAATAATAATTCCTCTTAATACAACATGTATATCTTGGACAAATCCTATTGGGAAAATGGTGGATTTATTTTATAATTGTACCGAAAATAGTGTAGGATTCAATTCTATGACCATCATGGAATAAAATGTTGTATGATTCATAACATTTATTGAATCACCCAATCACATAATGCATAAGTAAAAATAAAAAATCCAATAGTTATGGGAATAGAGAATTTCCTTGTATCATGGCATTTTTGTAATAGTTGTGGTGTGATCACTAATGATAAACTTCTTCATAATATTATTTTCTCATTTACATCTAGTTTCCATCATTTTTTCCCACAATTACTTTATAATTTTTTCATATTTTTTGATTTTTTGGATTTCCTCTAGCATTGGGATATTGATATCAAAATTTGGGATGGTTTCAGTAATTTCTTTCTGAATTCCCTCCCCTCAAACATTCTAAGATTCAATTGATGAAAAAAAGTAATGGTTCTTGGATATATTTATTTTCCATTTGATTCTTGGATAATGTCATTTTGGGAATTAATTTTCTAAACTCGGTATTTACAATTTCTTTCTGTTTATCCTCTAATGTTTTCTATCTGGGTGGATCTTCAACATTCTTATTAGATTCTCCAGCCATTATTTTTTCAGGTGGTGGAATCTCTTTCCTGCTTCATGTTTTGATATTTCTGACACTTACCTTGGGATAAAAAATTGTTTGTGATGGTATATATCTAAAGTTTTGGTCATGAATTCCATTAAACCTCATAATATTTATATTAGTTTTTATATCTTATCTTTAGGTACAATAACCTTGGTCTATAGATATTTCTCTTTAGTTGATGGTGCACTGGTGGAAGGATGTTAGTATGTCATTTTATAGAAAATTTGTGGTTAAAAGGATTTGTTGAAGGGGTGAGTTGTAATATTTCATTAATTGTAAAATAGATTATAGTGGGTATTGTTTTTTTAACTTATGGATTTATTTGATTTTTTCTGTATTCTGGATGAGTTTGGGGTTGACATGGCCACTTTTGGTGTAATTTTCATGGATAAAAATATGCAACACAACATCTTATTTTCTATAGCACCTGGAAGTAATCATAAATATGTGTATCCAAATAATATAAACTACATACCTAAGATAATGGTTGTTTTACCAAAGGTTTTATCACAACCATTTTATAAACTAACCAGGTGAGGTTGTCATAAATGGTTTCAAGAAGAACCAATGAGTCAGATGTTCATATATCATGGATTCCTCTTGTTCCCATACCTCTAATACATAATTTCTATGAGTTCTATGAATTCTTCTAAATCATACCTCTTTCATTTTTTGGTGAATTATCAGTTATGTCCCCTCCAAATGAGGAATCCTATGGGTTGTGATCATTTTCAAGTAATCCTTTGTAGAAAAACTCAAGGAAATGATTCTCTTTCATTTTCTAATGTGGGAATTTGGAACATTAATTATTAAACCACTCCCAATACTAATAGAGGGTCTCTAGGGTTGATTGTTTTATAATGAAAATCACTTTATTATTATTAATTTACTCTTGTTATTGCTGAGGAATCTCTATAGAAGGCATATTTTGAGATCATAGAAATCATTGATCTCCCATAGTGGATGATTATATAACAATTTTAGCTATTTTTTCAAGTGAGAAACATAATTCTGTTCACTAAAATTAGTCTTCAAGTGATCCAATCATTCTAACTCTCAAGAATATGTATAAAATTTATTGAATATGATGAATCATGTCTTCTCATTTAAGACCATGAAACTTTGGTATTATTGGAATCATATTGACATGTAATTCGAAATCATATTGTGCAGTTGCTACAATGAGTTGGTTATTTAAAATACTCAATTGAGGCATGCGTATATCATATAGGGTTTGGTTGGTATTTCTAAAAAAAAGGAAAATTAGTGTGAATGTTGAATGTGTCACTAAGGTGTGATATTTATGTTTAGTAAATATTTTATTTTAGGTATATATTCTTTAGTTGTGTTAATTTTTTTTATCAAAATCAATTAATTTTTTTCTTGAACTATTGGTTATTCAGTGTAAATCTTTTGGTATTTAAGTGTCATTATCTCCCTAGAAAATATTAAAATTTTGATGAATACCTATCATGGGGAATATTAATTTATTTATGACCTTGTATAGTGTATCAGGTAACCTTGTTAGCCTCTAGAAGAGGAGTGCACCCAAAATGAGGTTTTCACTTTTAGTTGTTTTGAGGAAAAAAAATTTTTAATTGAATTTTAGAAATTATGTTTTTTGAAAAGAAGATTAAATATATCGATTAAAAAAATTGATGTATGTTGGTGACTCTAATGGGTATTTCTAAACCTAGATCTATGTTATCATAGTTAATTTTTTTAATAATTCTATTTTTACCATTTATTAAGATAGATATCCCCCTTTAGTTTTATCTCCCCCCTTAGTTAAATGGTACTGTTAAGGGAATAACTAATCAATAATAAATCATTCTAACCTCCATCCTATGTGTTTTGAAATATAACAAGATGTTTTGAATAATTTTTGTAAATTCCCAATTAAGAGTTTTTTGTCACTAATTTACAATAGTCCCTGTCAGAATTCCTCACATATACTGGATATCATATAGAACTAATCACTAAACCCTAATATTATCTTTAAAAATGGTATGGGAATTGTATGGAGGGATATATTGATCATAAATTAGTAAAATTGATATAAAAATAATATAACCCTTCTATAGATAAATTTATAATTAAAAACTAAATATACAATCAATACTAGTTGTTAGAATAAAAATAAGAGGTTTATTCCCTTAAATAAAAAACACAAACACAGTAGTTGGTAAACCTACCCATTTACAAATAAATCATTGGAACAACCCCTCTTTAATGGGGGTATTTAGTTGATTTGGGAAATTGGAGAAACCACATAATGAAGAAAATAATAGAATAGAGAAAAAGGTAAATAAAGCTATAGAAGGATGTATTCTAAAGATTATCCTCACCGATCGAAGCCTTTAAATATCCCCTTGTCCCCTTATTTATAAGAATAAATTTTACATTGGATTTAATTAAAGTCCCATTAAATAGGTAAAAGTTTTAATGCATCATCCTGCAGTCATAAATGTAGAATTTTCATAAAGAATTGTCACCAACCGAATGGACCAAAGGCCTTCATTTTTTTTGTTTTTTGATAACCCCATTTCAAGGGATGAGGGGGAACCCTTACAAGTCCAATAGGATTAGATGTCACATGACCCTTAGGTCTTTGGAATTATATAGTCTATACTTGGAACTCCTCCTCCAAAATTCTTCATCGTGATATCAGCTCTCCACCTTCATATGGTTGTTCAGCTAGGCTTCCTGTGCAAGTGCAGGTTGGTACCGATGGAAATGTCATCCCCTCTCTTTTTGACAAATATTCTTAGCTTTTGCTCTGGTGAATTCATCTAATCTGAATCCCTACATGGAGTCTTCTCTTTGTAGAGTCTGTCTTATAATGAATCATCACAAATCACCATTATTTGGCCTATTTGAGAGTTTCACATCATGTATGTTATTCACGTTGTGAAATGAGTGGGGACATGAGAATTATCCCTGGTGTGTATTATTCTAAGATCATGTCATGAATTAAATATAAGATATTTATTATACAGGTATGGACCTCTGATTTTTGAAAGGTTTCACATCTTGAATAGTGGATTCACAATATTTAATGTGTGAGGATGAACTTTTATTGGATTATTTTCCCGTCATTTATTTTATGATATTCAAATACTAAATATTATTAACCACATTTATTGGTGTTTTCTAGCAAATTTTTATTTTTCTTATCCCGGTTCTTCATTTCTGAGCATGGGAGTCAGTCTTTGATTTTCCCTTGACTTTGTTTCATGTTTCATCTAGCTTGAAAAATCCAGTTCCACACCATGATGCGAAGCACAAGGCTCAAAGTGTTTTTCTCTCACAAAATTTGTCTCATTTTAATTATTTTTTATCAAACTCTATATCTTACCAAAAAATATAAAATTTATTAAATACTATTAAGAAATAATTTTTTATATTTAATAAATATTTAATTTTATATGAAAATAAACATGAAATATTTGACTCTCTCAAAGATCATATAATTATAAATCTCTCATATGATCTAAAAAATATATTATACATGACATAAAGTTTTCATTTTTTCAAATTCTGTTCTTTATAGTACATGTTTCAATTCAAAATATGAATAGATAAGGGAAATTGATGAGGAACCCATTACTACACTAGGGTGTGAATGAATGTGGGGATGAATATGTTCCATAATGAAATCAAAACAAGAGAATATAAATTCAAAAAAATAAATCATTCAATTCTCTACAGATTACTACTTATGATAAGTATTAAATACCTTATAGCTAATATCATTATTGTGACAGATTTAGGAATAAATCAATAAAATATTTTCATAATATGTAAACTTTTAACATAAAATAAAATCCCACATCATGGGGGATTAATATCCAGATGGTGTAATATCCATAGGATAATTGTAAGAATCTTTCTACCTCAAATATATTTGAATGTCATTGAAATATCTATGGAATTTGAAATAATAATGGTCAAATTGATGAAACCTTCTATTATAAATTCACTAATAATGTGAAAATATATAAAAGAAAGAATATCATAGATTTTTTAGAAAAGGAAACAAAAAATTAAAGGAGAGTCAACCATGTTTCATGATAAAAAGAAGTCATTTAGGAACAATATACCCCTGATTTCAAAAAGAACTCAACTCAAAAGTCAGTGTTTCTTATTTTTTGGAATAAGAGGTCAAATAAATGAATTTTTAAAGAAATACTTGAGATTTTTTGTTCATGGAATCAAGAATAGAAGAAATCTAAATATATTTCAAAATATAAACATGAGTACTAGTTTTTTGAAGATTATATCAATGATTCCATGTGGAATATCCATGCATGATGTCCATGTTTTCAAAAAATGTATGATAATTTTGATAGATGATTTAGAAAGGAAAATTAATATTGAGGAAGTATAAGATAAGGTATGTACTAAAGGGAAAAAAATGATATTTCCACATAAAAAATTCAAACTTCTAGAGAGGTAGTAAAAATATTGTAGCTCAAGACATCATGAGGATCTACGTAGAAAGTTAATGTAGCCTAGAAAATTTTCAAAGGATTACCTATTTGTAGTAGTAGCTCAAATAGATATAATAGAGAATATTAATCAAGAACTATAAGATACATCAATGACGGTGAAAAAAAATTAAAAGATTAATTTTCCACGTAAAGAAGTTATTAAAAGAAATAAGCATTCCATGATACAAAAAGTGAACCCAATTTTGAATTATAAAAGGGAAATCATTATGAAAACATTCAAATCTAGAGTAGGAAAGGAAGGAGTAATTAGGTTGAGAAAAATCACTCAACCTTACTGCTCTCACTGATGATAACTAAAATTATTCTTTATTCCCTTATATTTTGTGTTGTATTTCTGTGATTTATATATAGGTAATTTAATATGATACAAGTTATAAAAGGAATAAATAAACCAAATAAGGATGTTATGAAAACTAGGTATCAAGTGAGGAAGTAACCAACATGTATATGATCACAACATTTGATATTCAGAAAAACATCTGATGAAAATATCTACCTTGATGAAGTGGAGTTGGAGATTATCCCTTGAGTGGGAGAAACCTATGCTGGTTCAAAAACATTATATTTCATATAAATATAAAATTTATGGAATGTTGCTGAGACAATTAAATGATAATTTAGTTTTTAAAATTATCCCACCACTATGTTGAATAAATAAATTGTACCGTAAAGGGGAAAAATTAGTTTAATCAATGACATGAAAATGAAGACATTTAGATAAGTTCAATACTAATTTTTTAAATATTAACCTGTTAACTTTTTTAAATGTTTTATTCTTTTATGTTATGATGTATTTAGGTATTTTATGTTGTGAAAATTACCTGATAATATTATTTAACATTTCTAATCATGTGAAATCATTCAAAAATCTGGTAATTTCCTGAACACAATTTAACACACCCTAAAAAAGGATCTTTGAGTTCTTATAAAATTCTGTTTATTTATGGATAATTTTTTTCTAAATTAAACTCTCTTATTTTCTACTCCTAGTATAGATCATATAGAATTATATGGTAATAATTGATGACATATTCTTTAAATTAATTGACTCCTTCCTCCCACATATTCTTTTTATTTATTTTCATTAAATGGGTGATAAAAGAAAATGTAAAAAGTGAGTGAGAATAAATATAATAACTTATTGAAATTAATTTTATATCATTGGTGATGAAAAAAATACAAATGTGGTGATTTTTTAACCAAAATTTTCTTCGGTTATATTTTTTATAATGAATGTGAAGGAAATATTCATGTTGCCAAAATGTGTTGGAGTTGAATAGATTTTAAGTTAGTTAGAAGTTAACCGGAATAATAATCTAGAATGAAGGATCCAATGAAAGGTGTGATTAAAATATGATTTTTGAAAAATAATTAAGAATAGAAAAATTAACTGGGATCTTGGAATTATGTTTTTTCCACTAGTTATGTGGCATAAAATTTGAAACACAAGCTACAAAGACAATATAAATAATATTTTTCCTTTTAATGTGAGTGCTTCTATGAGAAATACTCATAGAGATCCATTCACATTGAAAATACGTTTGGATATGTTGTTGAAAAAATTCCATTATGATAACTTTACTAATATTTATTAGAAACTATATTTGAGGGGATGGGGAATCTGTTTTGATGTTTATATGGAGAATATATTTTAGTATATTTGAGGAGATTTAAGTTCCACCAACAATGATATTAAATGAATAATACACAATTGTAAATGTTTAATGATGATTGATTGAATGATTCAATTTGGAGAAAAAATGTTATTATTGGTAAAAATTATATAGAAATCATATGAAAATTTATTTCATTAGGGAAGATGAATAGAATATTAATATTTTAGAAGAGTTCCATGGAGTGTGTGGGTTGATAAATATTATACCTCTACAATGAAAATTTGAATGAAATTTTTTAAGTTTGATAATTGTGTTTACAAAGAATAGAAAAACATTATGATGAACTTGGAGGAAATAATATATGAAAGTGGAATTTTTTTAAAATATTATATTAATATTTACATGATGCATTATTTTTTGGAATTATACAAATTGGTACTATAACCCCAACCATATGACAACCCTGATTTTAATACAATCTTAAACATGATTTATTACATAAACTATTCACTTGATACAACATGGAATATTGAGAGGTCTAGTGTATTTGGGGCTTAGGATAATTACATAAAAACTTAAACAATTAAATACAATATCTTTATTGAAAACTTCCTTTACATGACCACTACATTCCCTTATACTTAGCATTGCATGGGATAACATGAGGATATGCATAAGAAAAGGGGTGAGCTATAAATCCTAGTAAAGGAATAAACATGGAATACATGAGGATAAAAATACATGTTAGACAATAGGCATATCAATAGAGCACAAGAGAAACATGAACATAAAGGCATGATAAATCATGATAATCATAACATGGAAATGTGGCAAAAACACTTAACATGGAATTAGCCTGAGCCAAGGCTCATTGCACATGGAGCATGAGTAAAGTATCATTGCACATGAAGCATGAGTAAACCCTCATTTCACTTGAATTAACATGAGTCAACACTCATTTCACATGACATATCATGATACTATACTTTACCCAATACATTGGAGCGCTATATGGGCGCACCCTTCTTAAACATTTCATTTCATGCATAAGTGTGCCACATGGATCATAAAACATGGATTAATTAAACAAAATCATTTATTCCACGATAAGGAATGTGGAATTCATAGATGAACCTTTATAATCAAAAAGTAAATGTGCATAAAGGTGAATACTCTTGATAGAGAAATGGGAATGGTATTCACTACACAAAGGCATTGGCTTAGAAAATCGGTGCAATTTCGGCAGCGTAACGGCGTGACATAAGAATTCCTAAAAATTTTTCATGAGAGAGAAATGGGTGTCTCATCATATTTACATGAAATGGAAACTAAGGGGGTCATATAGATACATATCCAAATGATTGTAATGGAATTTATATTCATGATAAAAACATATTTCTTGAATGTAAATGAAGAGAGAGAAGTTCTTTTAGGAATTTCGGAATAGTAACGAGTGTACATGGGAGGCATTAAATGAGATAGATAGAGGTCTCCCATCATTAAAAAAATAAGAGGGAAGTATGGGGTGTAGGTTCCGGTCGTAGTGGAAGCGTGTTGGTGGGTTTTCCCAAATTTAATTTTAACGTTAAACAATGTTCAATCCGAGATCCGTCACGATATAAAACGCTGAATCTTCGGAATAGAACGAAGAACGAAAAGAAAAGAAGAGTCCCAGAACCCTTGAGGAGGATCATCATATGTTGATTATAATTAATTTAATTAATGTATAAGAATTACCTTGTTGGAATTCTTTCTTCGTTGATGTGTCCAGTCACGATTCGGTGATCCGTCATTGCGTCGTAGAATCCAAATGTAGGATTCCTCTAGCGGTGATCCACACGTGTGTCACGTATCTCCGGACATCACCAAAGAGATTTCCGGGTGCTAGCGCGGAAGAACCTTTGCTTGCGATGTCCGCCTTCGACCGCCTTGATCCGATGGAGGATCTTGCTCTCGAAACTTGAGGGCGTTCTTGGTGGAAAGAGAATTCTCTCTTGGCTTGAGAGTATTTCCAAATCCATTGTGCACAAAAATGGATCTCAAAAAATGTTGGGGTTGCGAGGATATTTACAATCAGGTTTGAGGTTAATAGAGTTATGACAATAAATAAATCTGTTACACGTTTTATTTATTTCATTAACTCTTATTGAAAACCCCCATGTCGAATTATTAATTCCTTGACATGCACCCATGCTGATTCTAATAAATATCATTTAATAAAACAATATTAAATCCTCAAAATCCCAATTGGAAAAACTACACGGCGTGAAATAATTAATACACGGCGTGTACTTGTTTTCCATAAAACTACACTGCGTGTATATTTAATATACAAGGCGTGTACATTTATTTTCCATTTTTCTCCACCACATTTATTAGACCTTGAGTAATGACTATTTATTTCTTAAATAAATGTAACTGCATTACTCGCTAATAAATATATTATTTTATCCATAGTATATTCACTCGAATAACTAGTGTCAAAATAAATGCGATCAGACATCCTTAAATAATTATTAAACCACAGTCGGTAATAATATTTATTTAACTTGTTAAATTAATATTTAACTGAGATACATGGACACACTTAGTGTGTGACCCTCTAGGCCTCTTTCTCAGTGGCATTAGGCTGAGCCTGCCTAAATTCCAAGGTTAGCGTATAGAAACACGCCAAGGCACCCATAGAGAAAGAAGTTAACGCCACAATGACTTGTCACCTCCTACGAACGCTTACCGTGTAATATAATCCCTTTGTCTCGATATCTCCAATCAAGCGGGTTGCATGCTAATTCCATCAACCCATGTTCTTGATTATTCTTTCTTTGCCTTCCCGAAATTGAAGTTGCCCATACCTTACCATGGCCATGGATTTATTTAGGCTATATCAATTCCATCAAAGGGCCTGATATATCTACATCTGTTATGGAACGTAAGGGACAAATCCTTTCTCGCATTATCTATAAATGCGGTATTACTCGTGACGCACCCAACGTATCCTACCTCGCTGCGAACAGTGTGTCGTCACAGTTTTCGTCAATACATCTAAGTGCACGAGTTGTAATACCCATTAATAATAATATTAAAGTATAAGGATCAATACACATGTCCGTAGATAGGAACATCCAATGATACTATGAAATGTGGATTTCCTACTCGCGGGTCTCATTCTCATAATATCCTCCTGGATATTACCAAGGGCGCACACCATGAGAAGGTGCCTCAAAGTTTTATGAGTCCTCACCCCTAATGACCTGTATTATTTGTGTCCCTCAAATAATATCATCTGGCCATAGAACATACATTCAAGAATAGTGTTATGGCACTTTCGGGTTCTCATCATAGCAGGGATCCGCTACGACCCTTTAAAGCAATAGATGTCCTTAGGACCTTATCACATGACATGTCACGCAGAAGAACAATCAAGATGTGATAAGGCTTTTATTTAATGAATAAAGTACAAAGTAGTTGGTTCTAGACCACCAACTCCAACAGACTCCCACTTGGACTAGAGCCAACTGCTAACAACCTTTAACCCGCTAGCTCTCACATGATATTCATGCTTCTGCTGAGATAGGCCTTTAGTCATGGGGACCACCACGTTCTCTTCCGTGGACACTCTGCTCACTGAAAATTCACCCCTTTGATAGAAATCCGTCAAGAGGTGATACTTCCGTAGTATGTGATTTGTCTATTGATGTGACCTTGCTTCTTTTGTAAGAGCCACCGCTACAGTATTATCACAATACAATGTAATGGTGTCTTTACTTCTAGGCACCACATCATGATCCTGGACAAAGTTCCGAATCCAAACGGCTTATTTGGCTGCATCAGAAGCCGTTATATACTCGGACTCTTCTATATAATCGGCGACAACTGGATGCTTTGAACTCTTCCAGCTCACAGCTCCTCCATTGATACATAAAACATTTCCAGATTGCGACTTCAGATCATTCTGATCTATTTGAAAACCAGCATCAGCATACCCTCTGATGACAAGCTCCTCGTCTCCTCCATACACCAGGAACATATCCTTAGTTCTTCTCAAATACTGAAGGATAGTCTTAACAGCAGTCCAATGCTGTTCTCCTAGATCTTCTTGATATCTGCCTACCATGCTCAGTGCATAGGAAACATCATGCCTGGTACATATCATGGCATACATGATGGATCCTATAATCTAAGCGTATGGGATATTGCTCATCCTATCTTTTTCCTGTTGTGTTTGGGGACACATTTTCTTAGAAAGATGTAAGCCATGTGACACTGGAACCAATCCCCTCTTGGATTTTTCTATACTAAATATCTTTAGTATCTGGTCAATGTATGTACCCTGACTTAGTCCAACCAGCCTCTTGGATCTATCACGAATGATCTTGATCCCTAGAATGTAGGCTGCTTCTCCTAAGTCCTTCATGGAGAAACACTTGTTCAACCAGTCCTTAACTAACTATAAGGCTGGTATGTCGTTTCCAATAAGCAATATGTCATCAACATATAGCACTAGGATGACGACCGCATTCCCATTAAACCACTTATAAACACATGTCTCACATTCGTTCTTAATGAAACCAAATTCCTTTTTGGATTCATCAAATCGAATGTTGCATGAACTGGATGCTTGCTTTAATCCATAAATGGATTTATGAAACTTGAAAACCCGTTTGGCTTCACATGGTGTCACAAACCCTTCTGGTTGTGTCATATAGACATCTTCCTGAAGGTTCCCGTTAAGGAATGCTGTTTTGACATCCATCTGCCAAATCTCGTAGTCATGGTAAGCTGCTATGGAAAGTATGATTCTTATGGATTTAAACATGGAAATTGGCGAGAAGGATTCATCATAGTCAATTCCTTGACGCTGTCTGAATCCTTTAGCCGCTATCCTTTCTTTATAGGTGCTAACTTCACCTTCCATGTCCAGTTTTCTTTTGAATACCCATTTGCATCCAACAAGCATTACATCAACTGGCTCATCGACCAGAACCCAAACATGGTTCTGATACATGGAATCCATCTCAGAATTCATATCTTCTAGCCATCTTGCAGCTTCTAATATTTCTACTGCTTCCTTGTAGGAGAGAGGTTCATCATTGTCCAACAATAATGATTCACCATCCTCAGTGACTAGGAAACCAAATCTCTCTGGTTCCCTTACCTCTCTTGAGCTCCTACGTAGTACTTGTGTTTCTGGAACCTCTTCCACAGGGACCTGTGGAACTTGTTCCTGTACCAACTCATGTGTATCTTGAGCATCAACTTCGTCGAAGTCAATCATTCTCCCACTATCCTTCTTGAGGATGTGCTCCATCTCAAGAAAGACAGATTGTCTGGCGACAATCACTTTCTTGTCTTTGGGGTTATATAGGTAATATCATTTTATTTCCTTGGGATATCCTATAAAGATACACTTCGTGCCCCAGGGTGCTAGTTTGTTGCCTGAGAAGGCCTTAACAAACGCCTCGCATCCCCATTCACGTGTGTGCGACAAAGTGGGTTTCCTTCCATTCCATAACTCAGATGGAATTCCATTTTCTGCCTTAGTTGGTACTCAGTTTAATGTGTATTATGTAGTTTGTAATGCATATCCCCAAAAGGATAAAGGATGATCCGCATGACTCATAATCGACCTCACCATGTCCAACAAGGTGCGGTTCCTCCTTTCACTAACACCATTCCACTATGGTGTATAAGGAGGAGTAAGCTGAGAAAGAATCCCAGACTCCCGTAGAAGATCGATGAACTCTTGGTTAAGATATTATCCTCCTCGATCCGATCGAAGCTTCTTTATCTTATTACCAAGTTGATTCTCTACTTCATTCATTAATTCCTTAAATTTCTCTAAGGACTCTGACTTATACCTCATTAAGTAGACATAGCCATATCTACTCAAATCATCAGTAAAAGTAATAATGTAAGAATATCCACCTCTAGATTCTACTGGAAATGTTCCACACACATCTGTGTGTACCAATCCTAGAAGCTCTGTGGCCCTTTCACCTTGTCCACCAAAAGGCGGCTTGGTCATTTTTCCTTGTAAACAAGCGTGACATCTATCAAGTGGTTTTAGCTCAGTAGAGTCTAAATAGACATCTTGTCAGAGCTTTTTCAAGCGCTTCTTGTTCACATGACCAAGGCGGTGATGCCATAACTGGGTGATGTATGAGTCATGTGATTTTGTTTCATTATCGATTGCCATCACTTGGTTTTCATAATTTAATACATACAAACCATTATTCAAATGTGCCATACCATAACATATGTTGTTCTTATAAAAGAGACAACCCTTATTTGCAAACTTGAAAATAAATCCATCTATATCCAAACAAGATACAGAAATTATGTTCTTGGTAACACTAGGCACAAAATAACAGTTTCGTAAAACCAAAATCATGCCAGTTGGTAATGAGAGGTGATAGTCACCAATAGCCAACGCAGCCAGCCTTGCGCCATTGGCAGCTCGAAGATCCACCTCTCCTCTGGCGATCATTCTAAATCTACATGGTTCCTGCCTTTGAATACAGATGTGATCCCCACAAGCTGTATCTAATACCCAATGTGTATAAATAGAAAGATTTCACTCGATAATGAACGCACCTTTAGCGTCCCCACGCTTCTGGGTGCAGTTCCTCTTCCAGTGGCCCTGCTTTCCACATGAAAAACACACTGCTTACCATTCCTTGCCCTGCCTCTGGATCTTCCCCTTCTTGGAGGGACGATGCTCAGGGGATTCAGACCGTTTATAAGTCATTGGCCCCTTTGCCTTGTCCTTCCTTTTCTTGTTCACTATAAGGACCGTGGGTTTTTCACGCCCCATGTCCTTATCTACTTGGAGAATCAAGGTCAGAAGCTCTGATAGACCCTTCTCATTTCCGCTCATGTTATAGTTGACAATGAAGCTAGAGAAGGTCTTGGGCAATGATGATAGGATGAGATCTGTACGCAACTCATCTGGGAATTTAATCCCTAATATGTCCAAGCATTCAATGTATCCAATAAGCTTGACCACATGAGGCCCATCTGGCGTAGACTCTCTATGCTTCGTGGAAAACAAAGCATTGGAGATCTCATACCTCTCTTGTCTCACCTTCTCTTGGAAGAGATCTTTAAGGTGAGACATCATGCTATACGGATCCATGTTTTCATGTTGCTTCAAGAGATCATTAGACATGGCCGATAGCATGAAACACTGGACATCTGTGGCATCATCCATGTGTTTCATATAGAGATATAATTGCTCATCACTAGCCTCTTTCCCAGGCGCAACTGGAATAGGCTCTTCCAGCACATATAATTTCCTTTCGTGGTGAAGGACGACACGTAACCGCCTCTGCCACTCTTGGAAATTGGTGCCGGTGAGAAGGTTTTCTTTTTCGAGTATGGTGTGCAATGATATGTTTGATGTCATTTTCATGCCGTTTCTACATTTTATGATGAGAAAATGTTTAGTACTTTATTATAAAAATTGAGACAAAAACATAAATTAATATTTATTAGTCTCCCACTATTTTATCGATATCCAATAGCCCTCACCATTGACTTCAGAATATTCTATTGCGTGAATATTGTAGTGGAAAGGATCCATATTGCCATTCGCATTACCCCAACTAGGGTTGGTTAAGAAACTTGAAGGGTTTTAGGTAGGCATTCCAAATGCCAACTACATTAACTCGCAGTTCCTTGATCGGCTGAGTAGACTCCCCAATCCTGAAATCCTTTTTGGATTTCCTCAAACATTGCCTCTTGGTCACACCAAGTCTTGCTATGGCAGTCAACCCTTGATGCGAACAAAGTAAAGTCAACCCAAAACCGTGAATTAAAATTCCCTGATAATTGAAAGCACCCCAACTGGGGTTGGTCAAGCACTTTGAACTGTGGTTCGATTCTAAAGAAGATTATGGAAGGCTATGCCAACATAATATTTATTTTGAGGGATTTTATCCTTATACGTAAATTTCCATTTATTATCTTCGATTACATGCTTGTTAATATTAAGTGGGATATACTTAAGTGATTAACCATGTATAAGATAATATTTACGTATAAGCCAATTTTATTTTAGTTCCATCTTGCATGCTCGTTTAATTCATTAATTGTGTGATCGTGACAACACACCCACAATAAATAAACCATGCAACTGAAAGAAATAATATAAATGGTATGATCATGAGCTTTTCTATTGGTTAGTTTATCTAGCGGTTGATAAACTAACCCAAGACCTAGGGGAGAAACACCTTGAACCTTTCGGGTTCGTGTTTACAGCTTTCCACCTGTCCACCTTTGTATCTCCTGGGATTGGTTTCATCTTGGCTCCTGACTTGAGCTGCCTCCACTAGCTTGGGAGCTCCATCAATTACATATGCATTTATCTCACACGCAGGTGAAGGGAAAAAGGTATTTTTACATAAAAGAATCCTTGGGCGCGCAGGCCCTACATATTAATGAGGAGATGGCTCGCATGCCAAAAAATTTAATTTAAATAAATAAATTTAAAAAAAACCATCCACATACAAAGGTCTCGGTCTAGCTCATTATCATCCATACATGCAATGATATTTATGCATAAATAAAACTAGCATTCAATTCTTTAATCGTTCTTGTTTAAGATAAATCACGCTCGAATCAATTAATTATCTTTAGTTAATCAATCCTTTTATCTTAAATCCCTTTTCTGAATTTCCTTGAGATTCTCATCCATCATAATTTTAAACAAATAAATTGATTTAAAATTATCCTTGTACACAACTTGTACCTTGGAGACAACCCAGCGAATTCCCATTTATTACGCAGATGTTAAATTAAACACATATATATAAAACACCTATCACGTGTTGTGCCTCAGCTTTACGCCTGCACCATGGTACACGTCTCAAGGGTTTTTATATTATAATAATAAATTTTAATAAATCTACGTAATTTGGGTGAGTACACGGCGTGTAGTTCCGACTACACGGCGTGTACTTTTTCTTCACCATCCATCCGAAGTACATGCCCGGGGATAGGGCGTGTTAATGTACTTCGGAAATTTTTGGAGTACACGGCGTGTACAGTGGGACACACACCGTGTAGTTTCCGCGTTACATGGTTTCCAGTTGGGCAGGCTATGTACGGAGTACACGACCCAACCCTAACCCGAAGGGACAACACGCTGTGTTTATTGGACCACACGACATGTATTCCGGAAACTGTGTGCCACCTGTTTCTGGTCAACACACGGTGTCTTAAATTCTTAGAAAGAATCCAATACACGACCTGATTTGGTGGATCAGTCAATGCATTGAACCGAGACTACACGGTGTGTACTTCAGAATACACGCCGTGCATTCTGGTGTTATACGGCCAGAAACATTTAGCTCCTCCGGATGAGTTCCTCTATTTTATTTTAATCAAAATTAAAAGAAAAATCCGTTTTTGTGAGGTGAATGAGAAACGAGAGAGGAGGAACAGATCTCGATATTCAGATTTCCAGAACGATTAAACATGAATTGAAATAACTACATTATTAAATGTGTAAATCACCAACAAAAACACTAAATAATTATAACCAACGATATGCTCGCTTTGATACCACTTGTAGGTTCCGGGCACAGCGGAAGCACATTGGTGGGTTTTCCCAACATTAATTTTAACATTAAACAACGTTCAATCTGAGATCCGTCACGATATAAAACGCCGAATCTTTAGAATAGAACGAAGAACGAAAAGAAAAGTAGAGTCCTGGAACCTTTGAGGAGGATCATCATTTGTTGATTATAATTAATTTAATTAATGCATAATAATTACCTTGTTGGAATTCATTCTTCATTGATGTGTCCGATCAAGATTCGGTGATCCGTCATTGCGTCGTAGAATCCAAGTGTAAGATTCCTCTAGCGGTGATCCACACGTGTGTCACATATCTCCGGACATCACCAAAGAGATCTCCATGTGCTAGCGCGGAAGAACCTTCGCTTGTGATGTCCGCCTTCGACCGCCTTGATCCGGTGTAGGATCTTGCTCTCGTAACTTGAGGGAGTTCTTGGTGGAAAGGGAATTCTCTCTTGTCTTGAGAGTATTCCAAATCCGTTGTGCACAACAATGGCTCTCAAAAAATGTTGGGGTTGCGAGGATATTTGTAATCAGGTTTGAGGTTAATAGAGTTATGACATTAAATAAACGCGTTACGCATTTTATTTATTTCATTAAATCTTATTGAAAACACACATGTCGAATTATTAATTCCTTGACATGCGCCCATGCTGATTATAATAAATATCATTTAATAAAACAATATTAAATCCTCAAAATCCCATGTGGAAAAACTACACGGCGTGTAATAATTAATACACGGCATGTACTTGTTTTCCATAAAACTACACAGCGTGTATATTTAATATACACGGCGTGTAATTTTATTTTCCATTTTTCTCCACCACATTTATTAGACCTTGAGTAATGACTATTTATTTCTTAAATAAATGTAACTGCATTACTCGCTAATAAATATATTATTTTATCCACAGTATATTATCTCGAATAACTATTGTCAAAATAAATGCGATCAGACATCCTTAAATAATTATTAAACCACAGTCGGGAATAATATTTATTTAACTTGTTAAATTAATATTTAACTGAGATACATGGACACACTTAGTGTGTGACCCTCTAGGCCTCTTTCTCAGTGGCATTAGGCTGAGCCTACCTAAAGTCGAAGGTGAGCGTCTAGCAACACGCCAAGGCACCCATAGAGAAAGAAGTTAACGCCACAATGACATGTCACCTCCTATGAATGCTTACCATGTAATATAATCCCTTTGTCTCGATATCTCCAATCAAGCAGGTTGCATGCTAGTGCCATCAACCCATGTGCTTGATTATTCTTTCTTTGACTTCTCGGAATTGAACTTTCCCATACCTTAACATGGCCATGGATTTAATTAGGCTATATCAATTCCATCAAAGGGCCTGAGATATCTACTTTCGTTATGGAACGAAAGGGACAAATCCTTTCTCGCATTATCTATTAATGCAGGTTTACTCGTGACGCACCCAACAAATCCTACCTCGCTGCGAACAGTGTGTCGTCGCAGTTTTCGTCAATACATCTAAGTGCGCGACTTGTAATACCCATTAATAATAATCTTAAAGTCTAATGATCAATACACACGTCCGTAGATAGGAACATCCAATGACACTATGAAATGTGGATTTCCTACTGGCGGGTCTCGTTCTCATAATATCCTCCTGGATATTACCAAGGGCGCACACCATGAGAAAGTGCCTCAAAGTTTTATGAATCCTCACCCGTAATGACCTGTATTATTTGTGTCGCTCAAATAATATCATCTGGCCATAGAACATACATTCAAGAAAAGTGTTATGGCACTTTCGGGTACTCATCATAGCAGGGATCCGCTACGACCCTTTAATACAACAGCTGTCCTTAGGACATTATCACATGACATGTCATGCAGAAGAACAATCAAGATGTGATAAGGCTTTTATTTAATGAATAAAGTACAAAGTATTTGGTTCTAGACCACCAACTCCAACATGTGGGAGGTGCGAAACCATGCCCCGACTTTTATAATTGTAATTAAAATGTCATAAAAATATTAAGAAAATTGGACAAAAAAGTGAAAGGAAGAAAAACCCTTACTTGGAACCGTGCTTCCAAGGTTTGAGAGAGGCTTAAGAGAGGCTTCTTTGGAGCTTGGGGCACCTTGGGAGGATTCTAGAGAGATTAGGGCAGAGGTTGGACGAACTCCAAAGGCTTTGAGTGAGGAGGAAGTGGGATCTTGGGTGGGTTTATATAGGAAAGGTGAATCAATTTTTTATTATTTTGGTTTGGGACACCTTACATTAAACTAATCTAAACCTAAAATCAGCTAATGGTTTTTGGCCAAGGTTTTAGGAAAAGGTAAGAGGAAAAAAATATTTTATAAGGCCAAAGTCCGAACTTCTTAAAATAATGGGGTTGCTTATGTGGAGGTGAGTCACACTCCCATGGAAAATAATTTAAAAAGACAAGTTGTTTAATAAGTCTTGGGGGATCCATTAATGCTTTGAAAAGTATGTCAAAAAAACCCAAAATCGCATTATTTTAATGGTAAAACATATATTTTCCTAACATAAAGCTTATAGTATTTTATTACATCACTATTGGGTCATTATGATGTCATAAAACACACTATATATTTAAACACACTAAAAATTCATGGGTTTTGACAAAAATGGAATTCAAACCTTAATAAGAAATTATAATTGCATTCATAAAATTATATGATCATTTATATATAGTAAAATTAATTTAATAGAAATAATAATATTTTATTAAAATATTGTTTAATTCAAAAATCCATTAATTTAATAAAATAGATTTCTTAATTAAATAATAACTAAAAACACTACTTGTACTTTAAATACTATTTACAATGTATCAACAATGATAAGAAAGTATATTCATTATTATATACAAAAATAATGTACATGAACATAGTACTATATATTTGTTACATAACCCCTTCAAACAACCGCATAAGACCTAAGGGTAAGGTGTGAGATGGTGACAGACTTCTGGGTTGGCTCAAATAACATTGCTCAAGTGGTAATCTCTATCAACTTCCACTTTTCCCGTAGATGATTTCGTTCAAGCTTGATATGATGAATCTCAGCTTGGGCTTGGTCAAGAGCGAAGCCCAAAGACATCACCTCTTTTCTGAGCTCCAACAAATGGGCTTCGTATGGGGAAATTGTACTAGATAAGACCATCACTTCCTTTTTCTGAGTAAATTGGATTTGTAAAGCCCTATATTTATACTAATCATGTGATCACTGTTCAATGGCTATAAAAGAAACAGTCACAATTCTTAACATAAAACCAAAGAAGTTGACAATTTATATAAACATTTTACATAAAGAGAGATTTAATTAGATCAAGAGGGATTTCCATTAATGAATCTTTGGGTCGTTACAATATTTCCCCCTTAAAAAATTTCACCCTCGAAATTTCCTTTTCCCACACTAAAATAGATGCGGGTAACTCATCTTCATCATTTCCTTCGATTCCCAAGTCGCTTCTTCAAACTTGTGGTTTTTCCACAACACCTTGCCGAGGGGATTGTCTTATTTCATATAACGTTTTCTCTATGATCTAATATCATCACTAGTTTCTCCTCATAAGAAAGATCATCCTCTAACTGTAACACCTTAGAAGGGAGTACATGTGAAGGGTCTTGTATGTACTTCATTAAAAGGGATACATGAAAGACATCATGTACTTTGGCCATTTTAGGAGGAAGTTCTAGTTGATAGGCCACAGCCCCGACATGATCAAGAATCTCTAAGGGGACTATGTACCTTGGAATTAACCTACCTTTCTTTGCAAACCTCACGACCTTCTTCCAAAAAGATATGCGTAGAAAAACCATGTCTCCAACATTAAACTCAAGGTCTCATCGACGATTGTCTGCATAACTCTTCGGTCGACTCTGGGCTACCTTGATATACTACTGAATGGTTTTCACCTTCTCCACCATTTCCTCGACCATTTTCGGTCCAAGCTTTTTACGTTCACTGGCCTCATCCCAACATGCCAGTGTTCTACACCTTTTCCCATAAAGGGCATAAAATGGTTCCATTTGGATGCTCGAGTGGAAAATTTTATTATAAGAGGACTCAACCAGAGGAAGATGTTGTTCCCATCCTCCTTTAAAGTCCATTGAGCACGCTCTCAACATGTCCTCAAGTGTTTAGATAATCCACTCGGATTGGAAATCAGTTTGAGGATGATAGGTCGTACTGAAGTTTAGATCAGTATCCAGAGAATGCTAAAGACTCTTCCAAAACATAGAGGTTAATCTTGGATCTCGGTTAGACATAATAGATAGTGGTACTCCATGCAACCTTACCACTTCCCTGATATATATCTGTTCCAGTTGATCCATTGAGAAATCTTCCCAAATAGCAATGAAGTGTGCAGTCTTTGTAAGACGATCCACTACAACCCAGATTGCATTGTTGCCTTTGGATGTCCTCGGAAGTCCAGTGACAAAGTCCATGGTGATATTCTCCCATTTCCAATCTGGTTTGGGAAATGGTTGCATCATCCACTTAGACTTCTTCCTCACTAGCTTCACTTGCTGGCACACCAGGCACATTGATGTATATACAATGATCTCCTTCTTCATATTATCCCACCAAAATTTTTCTCAGAGATCTAGATACATCTTTGTGCTCCCTGGGTGAATAGAGAAATTTGAACTATTTGCATTATCCAAAAGTTCCTTCTTCAGCTCCGGACTTGATGGAACACATATTCTTTTCCCAAATCGCACAATTCCTTCTTCATTAACATTAAACTCCAAGGGTTTCCCTTTTTCGATAGCTTCCACTTTTTCCTGAATTCACACATCATCCTTTTGAGCATCCTTTAACCATTCCAAAATAGATAGTTGAGCAATCATTTGTGAAAGGATAGATGATGTTCCCTTCTTTATGATTCCCATGTACATCTTCATCAAGTCTAAGAATATTGGATCCTTCTCAATTATCATCATTGATAGAATCACTGGGTCCATCCTACTTAGGGCATCTGCCACCTTGTTCGCTTTCTCAGGGTGGTAATGTATTGAACAGTCATAATCCTTGATGAGCTCTATCTATATTTTCTGGCACATATTAAGCTCTTTCTGTGTGAATATATATTTAATACTCTTGTGTTCAGTATATATCTCACATTAATCTCCATAGAGATAATGCCACCATATTTCCAAGGCAAAGATCACCGCCTCCAACTCTAGATCATGCGTTGGATAGTTTTTCTCATGGATTTTAAACTGTCTTAAGGCATAGGATATCACATTATCATTCTACATCAACACACAACCTAATCCCTTCTTTGAAGAATCACTAAATATCAAAAAAGGTTCCCCACTTGTGGGTAAAGTGAGAACGAGTGCAGTGATAAGTCTCCTTTTCAACTCCTTGAAGATTTCTTTGCATTCATCACAACAAGAAAACATTACTCCCTTATGAGTTAGATTAGTAAGAGGGTTGGAAAATCGTGAGAAATTTCTCACAAATCGTCGATAATATCCAGCTAACCCCAAGAAGCTACGGATATCCGTTACCGATGTTGGCCTCGTCCATCCCTCAATTACATCTGTTTTGGAGGGATCCATAGATTTACCATTGCTTGTGATGATATGGACCAAGAATGTGACATCCTTCAAACAAAACTCACACTTTATGTACTTTGCATAGAGATTATCCTTTCGCACAGTCTCTAGTACAGTTCTTAAATGCTCCTCATGATCCTCCTGGGTTTTGGAGTATATTAGAATATCATCTATAAAGACTACCACAAATTTTTTAAGGTAATCTCTAAAGACTCTATTCATCAAGTCCATGAATATTTATAGAACATTAGTGAGTCCGAACGGAATTACTATGAATTCATAGTGCCCGTATCTTGTACGAAAAGTAGTCTTGGGGACATCTTCTTTCTTCACCCTTACATGATAATATCCCGAACGCAAATCTACCTTGGAGAAGTATTGTGCTCCATGCAGCTGATCTAACAATTCATCGATCCGTGGAAAAGGATACATGTTCTTTATCATGATTTTGTTAATTTCATAATAATCGATGCAAAGCCGCATTGACCCATCCTTCTTCTTGACGAAGAGTACTAGTGCACCCCATGGTGAAGCACCTGGGCGTATAAACCCTTTATCTAGATTCTCCTGTAGTTGTTTCTTCAGCTCTTCAATCTCCACGAAATCCATTCTATATGGAGTATTGGATATTGGTAGCTCCCCTGGTATAAGTTCAATTGAGAATTCAATGTCTCTTTTAGGAGGAAGACTATGCAGTTCCTCGGGAAATACATCAGCAAATTCCCTCACAATAGGCATTTCTTCAAGGATGGTTTATTCCTTGGACTCAATCATCTGAGCCAGATACGCATGCTCATAGGGCATTAATATCCATGCTTGAGATGATGGAGCTAAAGGAGATTCATCTTACTCCTTACACTTGTAAAGAATCGGGGGTCGATTCTCCATATGGAGTGTGATTTATCTCTCCTGACAATTTATGTTGGCTCTATATAAGGAAAGACAATCCATGCCACGAATTTCATCAAATTCCACTAGAGGGAGTATGATAAGGTTCCCCGGGAAATTCAATCCACGGATCATGATAGGGGAGGACTTATATTCATGGGATGCAATGATTGACCCATTTGTCGTACTCACCGGCATCTTCACTTCCATGATTTGTGGTGGTGCTACGACTGTTCTACTAAACTTTTGAGATATAAAAGAATGCGTAGAACTTGAATCAAAAAGTATGTTAACTATTCCTGAATTAATAACTAGATTACCTGTCACCACATCGTTGTCGGGGTTCACTTCGGTAGAAGTGATGGAAAAAGCTCTTCCTTGTTTCCTTGGAGATTGTTGGTTGCCTCCGAAAACCCTTGTATTAGGGCACTGATTTGCAAAATGCCCCGGTTCTTTGTAGTTGTAGAAATGAACAACGCATTGCGGTTCAAATGGATCATTTCTCTCCTCTATCGCAGTTGTGATTCTTTCTTACCGACAGTTAACAGCTAGGTGCCCTTATCTTCCATACCTAAAGAATTTCCTCGTCCCCTTGAGGCAATTTAATTGGTGCTTCTTTCCACACTTTTGGAAAGTGGGGTGCTGGATCTTCTTAGCACCATTGGATTTATCCATCAGACCACCAACATTTAAGTCTACCTTACGCTTATTGTCCCAATGATACCCCTATGATTCCCTGATCTCCATTTCGACCTTGAGGGCACATCAGACCATTTCCTCATAGCTGTCGCAGTCACGGATCGTTAATGATTTCTGTAGGCTAGGATTCATCCCACAAAATAAGCGGTCAACCTTGCATTCGGGGGTAATGACAAAGCTGGAAGTGTATCGTGAAAGCCTTGTAAAGTTTTCCTCATACGATCCAACAGATTATTTGTCTTTTTGCTTGAGGGAAAGGAATTCCCTTTCCATCTTAAGCCGGAGTGTGCATGGAAAATATTTATCAAAAAACATATTCCAGAAATCCTTCAATTCCAACGACTCGATCTCCTCCTCAGGCTTCGTATTTTTGATCAACTTCCACCATTTATTAGCTTCACCCTCCATACGATACGTTTCTAGGAGAACCTTCTCTTGTTCAGAATATTGAAGGATGGAGAAGATCTTTTCAATGGAGTTGATCCATTGTTCAGCGATTGTGGGATCAGATGATCCACTAAAAGTTGGAGGTCTTTGTCTCATGAAGCTCTCGATAGCGACTTATTCCTTCTTAGGGGGGTTGGATGTTTCTATTGACCCATGTTTCTATTCAAAGCTTGAGTTAGATGAGAGAGAAGTGTGAAAAAGATTGAGATTCCCGCTCCCATTGGATTGGGCATCTCATTAGTACAGTCATCACACTAATCTTCACATCAGTTGTAAGCCCGAGTTCTCCTATTACCGGCCATTGGCTGGAATAAAAGGAATGTTAGGGGGTAACACATAAAGGGAAATCCAAAGAAAAAAGTTTATGACTTATAAATAAACTTTTATTTCCTTAACTCATGAGTCTATAGGCTTCAATCTAGGCTTTTCATGATCTACATTCTAACATATATTCTTAGGGGAATTTTTTTAATTCCCTTAATAAGAGTTTATACTAAGCTTGTGAATTTATCAAAAAATATCCCCTGGGAGTTTCGTAACCAAGAGTGCAGCAAGGATCATTTTCGTTCACCACTTCCCATTCGAGTCTACCTCAAAGCGGTGTTTTAAGGTTTTACCCCTAGGATACATTTGTGCCAGAGCCGCCTCTACCTACTCGTATCCAGACAGGGATGTATTTTCTTGATAAAACACTCACTCAATACTTAAAAAAACTTAGGTATGTTTTTATTATACATAGTCTTGTCTCTAAGGCTTTACTGGGGTTTTCTAATCCTAATCCCAAAAATAACTAAACCTATCCTCTGATACCAACTATGAAAACCCTGCTTTTAATACAAACTTAAACATGATTTATTATATAAACTATTCACTTGATACAACATGGAAGATTGAGAGGTCTATTTTCTTTAGGGCTTAGGATCATTACATAACAACTTAAAACATGAAATACAACATCTTTATTGAAAACATTCTTTACATGACCACTACATTCCCTCGTACGTAGCATTGCATGGGATAACCTGAGGACATGCATAAGAAAATGGTGAGCTATAAAGCCCAGTAAGGGAGTACACATGGAATAACATGAGGAGTAAAATACATGTTAGACAATAGGCATATCAGTAGAGCATAAAAGAAACATTAACATAAAGGCATGATAAAGATTGATAATCATAACATGGAAATGTGGAAACAACACTTAACATGGAATTAGCCTGAGCCAAGGCTCATTGGACATATAGCATGAGCCAAGGCTCATTGCACATAAAGCATGAGTAAACCCTCGCTGCACTTGAATTAGCATGAGTCAAAATTCATTTCACATGAAGTATCATGATACTATACTTTACCCAATGCATTGGAGTGCTGTAAGGGCGCACCCTTCTTGAACATTTCATTTCATGCATAAGTGTGCCACATGGATTATAAAACATGGATTCATTAAACATAATAATTTATTCCACGATAATGAATGTGAAATTCACACATGAAGAATTATAATCAATTAGTAAATTTTCATAAATGTGAATACCCTTGATGGAGAAATGGGCATGGTATTCACTACATAAAGGCATTGGCTTAAAAAATCGATGCAATTTCGGCAGCGTAACAGCGTGACATAAGAATTCATAAAAATGGTTGAAGAGAGAGAAAGGGGTGTATCATAATATTTAAATGAAATGGACAGTAAGGGGTTCATATAGATACATTTCCAAATGATTATAATGGAATTTAGATTCATGATACAGAAGTATTTCTTGAATGTAAATGAAGAGAGAGAAGTTCCTTTCCGAATTTCAGCATAGTAAGGGGTGTACATAGGAGGCATTAAATGAGAGAGAGAGAGAGGTCTACCATTATTCAAAAAATAAGAGGGTAGTATAGGGGAGGTTATAAACCATACCCCAATATTTATAATTGAAATTAAAATGGAATAACAATATTAAGAAAATTTGACAAAAAAAGTGAAACGAAGAAAAACCCTTACTTGGAAGTGTGCTTCCAAGGCTTGAGGGAGGCTTGAGAGATGATTCATGGGAGCTTGGGAAATATTGGGAGGATTATAGAGAGATTAGGGAAGAGGTTGGAAGAACTAAAAAGACTTTTAGTGAGGAGGATGTGGGAGATTGGGTGGGTTTACATAGGAAAGGTGAGTGAATTCTTTATTATTTAGGTTTGGGACCCCTTACATTAAGGTAATCTAAAACACAAATCAGATCATGGTTTTTTCCCATGGTTATTTGAAAAGGGAATAGGAAAAAAATATTTTATATGGTCAAAGTCCTAACTTCTTAAAATAATGGGGTTGCTTATGTGGAGGTGAGTCACACTCCCATGGAAAATAATTTAAAAAGACAAGATGTTTAATATGTCTTGAGGGGTCCATTAATGCTTTGAAAAGTAAGTCAAACAAACCCAAAATCACATTATATTAATGGTTATACATATATTGGCCAAGCATAATGTTATATTATTTTATTATATCACTATTGGGTCATTATGATGTTATAAAACACATTATATATTTAAACGGTATTTAATTTTTTCCCAAAAATTTGGCTGTCTCAGAAAATTATGAAAAATTTACTATTGGATAATTTCGACGTCCTGATTATAGAAATATAATTTATTTTATTTAAATAGTTTTCTAAATATGTTAATTTTCAATTTTAAAAAAAAACCGACATTTATCGAAAATTCACTGGTTTTGACCGAAATGGCTTTCAAACCTTAAGAAAAAATTATAATTGCATTCATAAAATTATATGATAATTTATATATAATAAAATTAATTTGATAATAAAAATATTTTATTAAAATATTATTTAATTCAAAAATACCTTAATTTAATAAAATATATTTCTTAATTAAATAATAACTAAAAACACTACTTGTACTTTAAAAAATATTTACAATGTATCAATAATGACAAGAAAGTATATTCATTATTGTATAAAAAAATAATGTTCATGAACATAGTACTAGAGATTTGTTACATAACCCCTTAAAATTGACGCATAAGTCCTAAGGGTAAGGTGTGTGATGGTGACAGACTATTGGGGTGGCTCAGATAACATTGCTCGAGTGGTAATCTCTATCAACTTCCACTTTTCCCGTAGACGGTCTCGTTAGAGCTTGACATGATGAAGCTCATCTTGGGATTGGTCAAGAGCGAAGCCCAAAGATGCCACCTCTTTTTCGATCTCTGAAAAATGGGCTTCGTATGGGGCAATTCTATTGGATGAGGCCATCACTTCCTTTGTCTGGGTAAATTGGATTTGTTAAAGCCGTGTATTTATACTAATAATGTGATCACTGTTCAACGACTATAAAAGAAATGGTCACAATTCATAACATAAAACCACAGAAGTTGACATTTTATATAAACATTTTACATAAAGAGACATTTAATTATATCAAGAGGGATTTCCATTAATGAAACATTGGTTCGTTATAAACCACTCAATGATTAGAGGGGTGGATTAGTGTGTGAGATTTTTTTCTTTTAATGCATATTCCAATCATGTTAAAAAGTTTAGAACAAAGAGGTTTATATTTCTATGCATGCATGTTATAATCATTTGTAGAAAAAAATAATTGGGTTCACGACTTAGGGATAATCCACGGAGCAGACAGAAGTAGGGTGTCAATGTATTTCGATGCATAACTCTCAAATATATCTATTTTATGGGTTCAAGAAGGATAAAACTCCAATATATTGATAAATTCCTCTTCTTTACTTACTATAAAATTCTTTGAGATTATAATTAAATAAAATGTTCAATACACAAGTTTCCTAAAAAGTAATTAAGTTATAAAAACAATAACTCCAAACACATTAAGGGGTTTTTTTCTCTACTATTTCTATTATTATTATTATTATTTAATACCATATCTTTAGAATATCACAAAAAAATATTTGGATATTCTTCTTAATTTGAGTTCAAGATGTTTAAAATAGTTATATGCCTTATTTTTTGAATAAACACTTTTTTATATATTTTTTTTAAAAAAATAGAAATTTAAATATTTATAAATCTCATAATAGATTCCATCTTTTAGAAAAATCCATATATTCCTCATTTTAATATTCCATAAATATTATATCATTAAACATGATATGAATTAATAAAAAAGATTCCTTAATTAAATATGGAAAAATCAATTTAAAATATCCATAATAATCAGAATACATGTTGGCGTGAATTTGGTGAAACTTAATTCATTTTGGAATGTTATTTTGGATAATTAAATATTTAAAGATCTTCAATTTAAAAACTATTAAATATTGTCTCTACCATATCTTTATATTTTTCTTTGAACTCCATTTGCATAGGATATTTTTAAAAATGATTCTTGTGTGAATTATTAATCATTTATCATCATTAATAATATTCCACGATATCCACATGGACTGATGCAATTTTTATGGATGAATGAGTGCATGGCTTTTATAATATTTCTTCCCAATATATTTTGGTACGAGTTAATGAATCATAAATTGAAGCTTATATAACTTATAAATATTTCACATCATAAGGATAATACATATGAAGTTTCATTGACATTGAATTTTTTTATATTCTTAATAGAATGGATCTTAAAAATCCTATGAATGACCCATACATACCTAATGATGAAACATACATAACTTATAATGTCACTCTTGAATGTAACAGATTTTTCATACACAATTTAATCTTGTTCATTTTTATCATGTTACTTATACAAACCTTTAACTGACTCATAATGATATGTACTATAACTCAGACATAGATTTTTCTTATATATTTTTCTATAAGTCTCTATAAACAATATTATTCATAGAAATTCCAAAATATGACCTTACATAATAAAATATGATTCATAATGACTAATTTAAAATATGTTTAACATCTCATGATATTCTTCCAACATTCTACCGTTTTAGACCTTTTTAGAATTCCTTATTCCCCAAGATTCATTAAACTACCCCTGCATATGACTCCCCATACACATGAACACTCTTTCATATTTCCTCTAATAACATTAGAACTCTTTCTCCACCAATTACAATAATAATAAATGCTGGGTGTGTCTTTTATATATGATATTTTTAAATCACATTGTGAATTATGTTTAAAAACTATGAAATTTGTTATAAATATATTCTATAAGCCTATGATTGTCAAGGTTCATTTTAGGATATAATTAAACATATAAAAGGTTATAAATTAATCTATAAAATATAGAAATCTATCAATTTTACTTATATTGTTACCTATTAATAATATATCTCTCTTTCTTGACTCACAAATCATACCATAATAACCATGTTACAAATATCACCACAAGCATGAATCATGATATTCAATTAAGATATGGAATTCCTTAAAAAACTCATATAAGAACAATATTTTTAGGTAAATTACTATTTTATTGGGTATTTTTAAGTTATATAATACAAGTTTTAAGTTTAATGTGTTTGTATAAGGATTTATAGCATCTTTTAAGGGGTTTTATAGTTGTATGTTTTGAAAAAGGATTGGAGAAACCATGAAACTTCTCTAGGAAACTATTCATGTTTTCATGGGATTCATTAAATAGATATATTGTTGGTGAAAAATCTGTACAAACTATGAGGGTTCCATGGTAAACCATGCGAGTATAGGTAAAATAAAGGCATTGTTGGAACATGTTTTGTAAATCCATGTGACAGTTCGTATTAGAAGAAATAACATGCACAAGTTTAGTGAATGTTTTCCCAAACTCTATAGCTTAACCACAATAATGCATCAAATTCTATGAAATGTAAAGTTTAAATTGTTTTTTCACACTTAAACCCTAATTTCACACCTCTTATCTTAGGATTTCAAACTCGTTTCCTCTCCAAGGAATCCCTGGTTATTTCCTTTGATTCATAATATGGTTTTGGAGAATCGAGGGGGTTGGATGTCCAAAATCAATACCAATTCATCATTCTAGATTGTTCTTTCTTGATGTATTCATGTCCTCTCTCATGGATCCATATATCTAACTTTTTACCGATAGATCTATTTTCTATGATATGTATTTTGGTGAGATATTATTGCAATATATTGAATGGAATAAGATCCATCTTTATATCTAGAGGTTTCATGTACTATTCCTCATTTCCTTTAACCCTTAAGAGGTATGTGTCTTCTCTCCTACACTACTTGTTCATTAATATTAAGGTTTTATGTTTGAAATAATCTCTCTTCCATTATTATAAATACTTTCTTAGTTTTAGTTCTTAAATAGTTGGGTTTTTAATGAAAATCATATGGTTTTGGATAAATGTCACGACATAAAATGGTTTTAAAACGAAATGTTTTTTGAAGAGAAAATGCCATGTGTGGTTGTAGTTAGTTCATGAATTTGAATTGTAGAATCTTTTTTGTTGGAACTTTTGTTTGGTGCCAAAGTTAAACATAGTTGATTCCATTATTTCATGACATTATTATGGGAGGGGTCAACACTTATGAGTATTTTAACAATCATTGGGAATGCATGAGTGTGTGAGTTTTGAAAGGATTACACAAAGTGGTTATGGTTTGGAAAACTTGTTTAATTAATTTAATACGGAAATGTTTATAATTCCATATCTTATTATATATATATATGTGTGTGTGTGTGTGTGTGTGTTTCTAGGTTGTTATTTTCACGATTGGTTTGTGTTGGTATGTCTTTTAGGATTATGTAATGACCTTGAAATTTTTCAATGGAATTCCCTTTCTAAAAATTGATCCATATTTAGTAATATAGTATGAAGATCATGCACTAGATGATAAAACCATATTTTATTATTATAATAACATGAAAATTAAATTTAGATAATAAATATAGACATAATAATTTATGGTGTTACAATAAGATAAAAAATAGAAAACAAAATAATAATAATATGCAGATTTAGATATTCTCTATCCCATAGAATTACCACACATATGGACAATACTATACAAAAGAAGAAGAATGTTTGTAATCTAATAAGTATTTTAGAAATATATATATATATAATCTTGTAAATCAAATAAATGTTAATGAATAATTATTAAAAATTTTGTTTTTTTATAATGTAAGAGACCCATATGACGGTTACAAATTTGACTATTGGAATAGTAATCTAACTATTGAAATAGTTTCTTGACCATAGAACAATAACCCGAATGTTAGGAATATTAACATGGATATTATAATAGTATCTTAATCTATTTATTTTTAAAATAATATTAATCAATCATATAAAATGAAAATATGACATATTTATACCATGGATCTAGTTAATAAAGGTTTCCAAAATGAAAAATTAACTATTGGTATATTTTTAAAACATATTTTTTTAATTGATCATTTATAATAAATATATGTATTTAAAAGAAATATCACTTTCCTAAAATTTATTTAGAAATAAATAGTATGTTTTATTAAAATTATAAGAAAAAAACATGAGACCATATGTACTTTTTCAAAGGGTTAAAAAATCCATTATAATAATAATATTGATATTTCTATAATAAATGAAGATTTTTTTAAAAAACTAAAATTTTCATATGTATAAAATTATTTTGATAAAATTTATTTCATATTTGGAATTTACATGTTGGAAATTTTTAGGGTAATGAATTTGTATTTTTAATGAATAGTTTATTTTTACTGAATAATTAAATATTGATAACTACAACATTAAACATTATAAGATAGATACATGATTTTTTGAGCCATGGATGATGTAAAAACAAATTAATTCAAAATAACATGAACAATTTACTTTATATAGTCATAGTAATAAATATTATTGATCGTATGGAGCCAATATAATAATACAATGAATACAAAATTCTAAAATACCCGTGTCACCCCTTATAAATACTACTCCTACACACCCATTATCCCCAAAAATTATAAGCCTTGGATGATGTATAATTTCTACCCAAATATATTCCATAACCACTCCCCTACATACTATTTCCTCCAGTCTCACAAAAAGTCAAATTTTAAATTTCTTAAAGATTATTTCAAGGAGGCAAAATAAAGATGTAATATTCTCAATTTAACTATTATAAATTCACTTGTTATTATACCTTCTCTTTTCATCCCTCATCCGAAATATAATAATATTTCCAATATAAAATATACATCATAATTTTATATTACTATTTAAATATCTAGCAAACACACCTTTCTCATGTCCTTTAATTCTAAAAAATAAAACCATTGTCTATATTTTTTTTGGATTCATTGCCTTTATAGATGATGTGTTTTTTTCCACTACCGCCTTCATTAAAGAATTAAATTAACCAGTAATGGTTCAAAATGACTTAATTATGTATATAATATATTTTTCCATGATTTGGAATAAATATGTGTTCATAATAATAAAAAATGAAACTAGTTCATGATGGTCGGTAAAACCTCCAAAACAAAGGAACTATATATCTCAAACATTTTCACTAAAAGAATCATCCTTATGATGGATCAAAAATGGTAATTTGGGAACTTTTAATTATTTATAAGTAAATTAATACCATTTCATTTTACTTATGTAGTTTTAGTCCCATTTTAAAAGAAAATTAATAATTTTCCACATGTGACTTGACCTTGGAACCATGAAATGAATGCTCCTTGAACAACAAAATTGAATATTATATCACATTGAAAAGACTATAAATGAAAATAAAAATATTATAATAAATTGAATATATATGATAAAATTGTTAATTATGTAATCAGTGCATTTAATTTTATTATTTAGGACATTAAGTGTTTGTGCATAATGATTCTATAACATATGTTAAGGGATATCTTCAATCCACTCTTTTTCTTTAGGTTATATATTTCTCTCTCTAACTGACTTTCTATACCACTTTGATGTAATTAAATGCCTCTAAATTCATTATATATGTATATTTCATATAAAAATTTATTATTGTACCTTATGTTTTTGGGGTAATACATTCCTTATGATTATTTCTCAAACACCATCTTTATGAAATCTCCAGGATTATGATATGAGACAAGATTATGAAAATCATTTCTTTCCATAGTTAATTCTCATGTTTATACATAATGGTTGATTCAATTATTTTGGATAGAAAAAAATGTAAATGTTATGATGGATTCACCTAGATATTTATCTAACATATTGGGTAATATTTTTTTCTTGTTAGACGTTATGTATGGGATTAGGGAGTAAACATTATCCATTATGGGACATTATGCACCATGTGATGTTTTCTTGGCAGTTAGACTTGACTATAATTATTTTAAGTTATATGTTGCTACCACATTCCAATGTTTTTGTGATTATATGATACTATGTTATTTATGTTATTCCCACATGTTATTATTCCAGATCCTTACCTTTTAAGATATCATTTAATTAAATTTTACTCACATGTTATGATTCATTGTCATGTTTATACCTTTACTGAATTTTTAGCTCACCCATTTGGTTTATGTATTCCTTAGGTTATCATATATATATATATATATATATATATATTAGAGGATAAATGGATTTAGGATCCCATTAGGGATATTAAAATAAATTATTTTTATTTTAGTTTTAGTTTGATATATTATGATCCTAGTCTCCCAAAGACTTTAGGATTCTCGATCCTTTGGTTGTATTTAATGGATATTTATATTAAAAACAATACAATAATGAATGTAAACAAGATTTGGTAACTATATTTCATATCATATCATGGTCTAGTTAATTTTTGGAAATTTGGACTAGAATAATTTAGTGGTAACAATAGGGATATGCCTGAGTATAGGAAAATACGTTGAACATTTAGTGAAGTATATAGTGAGTAGTTTCTAAAAAATACACACCTCTATTGATAATATAAGTGGATGGGGGTATTTCCTAGTTTTTTCCTTGGTGTAATAACCATGAAAAGGTAACATTGTGAGTTTAATTTATCTTCACTAGGTTTAGGAAAAAGCGACTTTTCTACATACATGGTTTGACACTCCCAGGGGATATTCTTTGGAAAAATAAAAAATTATTTATTAACCATATCGAAGAAAATAAAAAAAATTAATAGGTTAGAAAACATTAAAAGGAATTTTATTTTGATTACCTTGATTAAAACATAGAGACTCATACATATTTATAAAATTTTTATTTATATGTTATTCCTTTTTTGTTCATATTTTCTCTTTTTATATGTTTATTATTTAAAGTGTTCTCATCCCATTTTTTCTTTGTTTTGGTTAATAATAGGAATTATGAGGAACCCTTAAAACAAACAATGTGATTATTACCCTAATTATATTATTAAACTTATGGGATTAAAGTTGGGAACATAATGAAAGTACATGTTCACCTTACTCATGCAATAAATAATAACTAAAATTATATGGAAGGACCTCCTTTTTTAAATTAAGAGCATGTTGTGGTTGATTTATTTTTGTGATAAAGGCCTCCTAACTATTTTGAATCTCATGATCCACTAATCATGGGGTAATGTGTGAAATCTATTGAGAAGATATTATCTCTCCTCCAATTCCTAGAATAAGAGAAAGTCATGATTATTATCTACCATTTTTAAGGGGAAGGCAATAATTAGTGGAAACAAATATAGAACACGAATTCTAAATAGAAAATTTATTCAATTTAATGGGAAAGATTCCATAAAATATCATTCAATAAATATTTTCCATGAACATTCTGTTTTTAAATATAGAAATAGTTTCTCAAACTAAAGTAAAAGGAAGATGAGTCTATTAATGTGTATAAGGAAAAACATCATATGTATTTCTCACTAAGCCTATATCTTTATCATGAAAACTAATAGAAATATGGACCACTACATTAGTAGGTTAATGGTGAGTCTATGAAAATATTTAGAAATTAGAGGCTTTAAATGATTTGAAGATATTTTCTACTATTCTATAAAAGATGATATGGGGAATGATGAATCATAGTTGTCACATGGGTCAATTAATAAAAAGCATAAAATAGTGTTTACTTAAGGAATATAAATAGATTGATCTCATGGAATAATGGATACCCAATATACCACATGTCAAATGTGTAGGAAGAATCATCCAGAAAACTCATGGAACGGAACCAAGAAATTATTCAAATGTGGAAAAGGGGGGAATAAAGCTAATAAGTACTGAAGGGAAATAAGCATGACAACTATTTTGGAAGAAGAAAACAAGGTTTAGATCAATACTCAGCCTATGGTATAATGTTTCAACTATTTTTAATATGGGAATTATGAAATACAAGGACCTAGTCCTATGGATTTTGTAGAGAATTAATGAAAGAAACCTCCATGACATAGAGAGTAAGTAATGAGATATTTTATCACTACTTTTGAGGTGGATCATTTTAATGATGTGGTGACATGATATCTAATTATTCATTCATGAATTGTGAACTTACTCTTTGATTATGATTCTATGAATTCTTTCATATACTGCAAGTTGATTAGAATTATTCAAACACAAAATCAAAACATGGGGGTTAAACTATTTATGAGAATAGGAAACCAATAAATTACAATATCCAAAGTATATAATTCTTCCCCCATCAATGCTTTTTGAATATGCCTACTGAAAAATATTCTCTTTCTTCCTTTAGTGGAGTTTGATGTTATATGAGGCATGTAATGACAATCCATTTAAAATACTATATTAACTATTAGTAGAGTGTGATCACACTTAATATCCCAATTTGTCCTCTATACAAGTTTAAAGAGGAGGATGAATCAGGTTTTTAATATTCTTTTCAAGACTTTATATTGTTACTCTATGATAAATATTATATAACTCAAATGATTGAGATAATGGAATGATTCATGATCAAGGAACTTCCCATTATGAGGGACAATACTGATGTATTCTGTAAAGATTTACTCATTCTTAATTATGAACAAGAGGCTGATTTCTCAATTAAAATAATACTTGGATCTCTTCCCAAATAAAATAATCTGTAAATAATTCAAATAATTGAGTTAGTGGAATTTAAAAAGCTGTTTTTAGGGAATATATACAAAAATTTTATATTTATGAGTGATTCACTGGGGGTTGCACTGCCCTATTCTACTAAAATATGGATGGGTCAATGTATCTATACATTTATTATCATGAAATCAATAAAACATATATAAATAACATGTATCCCCTTCCATGGATAGATGAATTTCTCGATCAACTATTTGGGGCCTAGTGTTTTTCTATAGTAGACCATCGGTTGAGATATAAATATATAAATATTTAGGAGTAAAATATTCCTAAGGCCGCATTTTGAATAAGTTATGGACACTATGATTTCATATATATGTCTTTTATCCTCACTAATTCTCTATAAATATTTATGGACATGATAAAATATGTTTTTAGAGATTAAATTGGTAAATTTATGGTACTATTTATACATGATAATCTGATATACTCCAAAATAATGATGGAGAATGAGGAGGATTTAAATATTTCCATAATATTATTGAAAAATGACAATATATATGAAATATAATTTAAATGAGAGTTATGGATGGAGTAATTATCATTATTGGGGCATGTTATCACTAATAAAGGGATATCTATGGACACTTCTAAGAAAAAGGTGACTCAGTAGTGGCCTACACCAATAAATATAATAGAGAGCTGTAGTATCCTTGGTCAAGATGGGTATTTCCATGTATTTTTTAGGATATTATCATGATTTTTAAACACAAAAACCAAGATGACTCTAAAGGGAATGAAGTTTTTCTAGACCGATGAGTGCGAATATATTTTCAAGGAATTGAAAAAGATGTTTATCAATTCACCATTCCTCACTCTACACATAAGTGGGGAACTTTTTATGGTATAAAATGGTGCTTAAATGAAGGTATTAGGTTGTGTACATTTTCATAATGAAAAATTGATAGGCTACGCCTCATGTCAGTTGAGTGTTCATGACATGAACTACCCAGTACATGACCTAGAGTTGGTGGTAGTTATCTTCTTGTTCAAAAATGGAATAATTTTCTATATTGGGAGAAGCGTGAAATATATATGGATTATAAGGGAATCATGTATGTATTAACAAATAATAATATGAATATGAACAAGATAATATAGTTATATAGGACTAAGGACTAGGGCTACTATGCCTACTACTATCCCCATAAACCAAATAAAGTGGAAGATGATCTAAGAAGAAATTATCTAAAAACCATATCATTTTTGAGAATTAAAAAGAATCCAATATTTATATAATTTTAATGAATTAGTATGGGGATAATAATGGAAGTAATATCATCATTACTGTATCAAATTATTACTCAAAAACCCCTTTTAGATAAGATGACTAACTCTTAATGAGAATATGTGGAAATATAGAAGAATGCAGGATTTATAGGAAAAAGGATATCCTTGTTGTTTAATGTTGGTGAAGAAGAATATATAAGATTATTGTAATGAATATTTATATTAAAAAATCACATGAAAAAGGATTTTTTTTGGATTATTCACATAGCTTGACCTTCTCCATCCACCCAAGGAGTACAATGGTGTATCACGATCTCTGATATCACTATTAGTGGGAATATTTGATGAAGGATATCTCAGAATATATATCAAAATGAATGGAATTATAGTAGGTGAATGAGGAAAGAAAAAATCCCAAGGGGATGAAGAAACCATTACCCTTACCTATATATAAATTACAAAAATATCCCAATGGAATTTTTTATTTTTCTTCCAAATACATGAAGTGTAAATAATTTTATGTGGGTTTTGTTGGATCATCTTACAACGGCTGCTCTCTTCATTGCAATACTTGAGGACATTTCAAACTATTAACATTCAGGTATATATATCAGATATGTAGAGAGGCTACATAGAGCACCATTATTAGTTTTATGTAATAATGATCCATTATTTACCTACATAATTCAGAAGAGTCTGCAACATTCATTAAAAACTGAGTTAAACACCATTAAAAATTATCACCACAAATTGATATCCAATAATAGAAAACTATCTAGACATTGGTAGACATGTTGAGAGAATTATTGAGGGACTTAAAAGGAGGATTATATCGTCATATTGATTTTTTAATGTTCTTGTACAATAATATTGTTCACTCAAGTATCCAAATGGATCCATAAAAAGCCCTTTATAAGACTAGATTATCAACAACATCATGTTTTGATAATGTTTATGAAATCAAGTTAATGGGATTTAAAATGTTTGAGGAAATGGTTTAAAAATTAAATACCATTCAAAAACACATTTGGGTTTCTCTAAGTCAGCATAAGATATACGCCAACAATCATTGATTATACTTGGATTTTGATGTTCGAGATTGTTTTTTCCTATATATATCTACATGGAAGATAGTCATGAGATTTTAGAATAATGGAGAGCTATGTCCCAGGTATATTGACCTCTATGAGATTCGTGATCACATCATAGTTGTTTCTTATTTACTAGAACTTACACCAACCCTATATCACTTATAAAATGCATTCAATATATACCTATTAAAAAAGTACATAATAGATCCCTCCCATGTACTAAATTTAGTGGTGATAAAGCTAGAAAATGATCTCCCTTATGAGGAAATGTCTATAAAGATATTGGAATATAGGATTGAAGATAAACACAACAAGACAACTCACATAGTTTATGTTTTATGGAGAAACCATATGTATGAGGATACAATATTGGAATTGAAGGAATACATGTAGAAAAAAATACCCTTACCTATTTTAACCTATGTTTGTAAAACAATATTTTGAGGGTGAAATTTCTTAATGGGGATGAATGAAATCACCCATAATTTTATCAATGGAATATACCTTCTAATAATTTTTTAATATTTGATAATATAGTATAGAGAACAAAAACCACATGATGAAACCAAAAAAATTTATTATAATAATTTTAACATTAAAAATATATAATTAATATGGCCATTATAATTTAAAGTATTATATTTGGATTAAAAATAGATAATAAGATAATAAAAATAAGAAAAATATGGATATGATCAATCCCCCAAAATAATCCCAGACACGAACAAAACTATATAAATTATAAATATTTTTAGTAATCCAGTATACATTATGAAAATAAAAATATATATTACCTTGGGAAGAAAATATAAGTGACTAAAGAATTAATGAAATATGATGAATTTATATATGTAAGTAACCCATATGATTGTCACAAATATGACTATTGGAATATCAATACAATCATTGGAATAGTAATCTAGCTATTGGAATAATAATATTATCATTAGGAAAAGTAACATGACTATTTGAATATTATCCTTTTCCATTTTAAGTTGCAAATTGTTTTTATTTATTTTATAAAATGAAAATATGATATATTTATCCCATGTTTCAAGTAGATAAATATTTCAAAAATGATAAATTAAGTGAATATATTTTTTAAAAACATAAATGTTTTAATTTGAAATTTATAATAAATATAATGATTTAGAATAATGATTATTTCTATAAATTTTATTTACAAATAAATATTATTTTTTATTACAATGATAAGATAATCTTATGATACCATAAGTAATTATTCAAAGGGTCAGAAATTTGTTTATAATATTGAAATACTTATTTATCAAATAAATGAGGATTTTAATTAAAAATTTAATTTCTCATATTTTTAAAAATATTTTCATGAAATGGATTTCATTTTTTGAATCTATAAGTCAAAAAATGGTTATATTTAATTTTGGGTATTTTTCTAAAATAGTTTATTTTTTAGTGAATAATAAAATATGCTATTTGGCCTTATATTCTAAATATATGAATTTTTTTGTAATAGATGATGTAAGAACCCATTATTTAAAACCAAAATGAACAAATAACTATATATAATCATAATAATAAATAATATTGATAGTCTTGAGTGAAAATAATCAACTAATGAATATAATATTTTAAAGTACCCCTCTCATACCCTTATAAATACCACACCAGGCTACCACATATCCTCCAACCTTATAAGCCATTAATATTTCAAAATTTATTTCCAAACATCTTCCCAAATATTTAACCCATGTCATAGTTTTTTTACTAGCCAAAATTTTAATTTTATGGGTTCTAAAGAGTATTTCAATGAGGTGAAATTAAAAGTTAATATTTTCAATTAACCTCTTCTAGATTGATATGTTCTTCAACCTTATTATTTCCTCCCTCATAAAAAATATGATTAATAATTCTAGAATCATATATTAATAATTTAATACTTAACATACACCCCTTTTCCATCTCCTATTTAAAAAATTAATCCTTAAGTCGGTTCATCGCCTCCGTAGATGATGAGTTTTTGTTTTACAATAACAACATCATGGCAGGTTTAAATTAACTTATAATTGTTTAAAATGAAGTAATTTTTTATATTATATATTTTTTCAGGTTATATAAATAACATATGTACATAATATTGAAAAAAAACTAATATGTGATGGTCGGTAAAACTTCCTAAATGAACTAATTTGATAATGCTAAAATTTTTACTGAAAGAATCATCCCAATGTCAAAAAAATTGGGAAATTTGGATCATTTAAATTTTAGAAATTATATTAATACCATTTCATTTTCCTCCCAGATTTGTATTCCCATTTTATAAGAACATCAATAATTACCCAAAAGTGACCCGACCTTAGAACCATGAAACAAATTCTCCTCGAACAATAAAATTAAAAATCATATCACCTTAAAGTAATTATAAAAGAACAAAATAAAATTATAAAAAATAAAATATATTTGTAAATGGTTTATAGATAAGTAATTAATTAATCTATTTTGATCATTTAGGACATTTTACGCATGTGCAGAATGATTCTATAGCATAAGTTAAGTGATCTCTTCAATCAACCATTTTTCTTTAGGTTGTGGAATTTATCTATCCATATCACTTTATAAATCTATTTTTAGTTATTAAATTATTATAAATTGTGTATATTTTTATCTTATATATATACCTATCTTATTCTTCGTTCCTTTTATGTAGAAATACATTCCTTAAGTTTATTTCACAAACACATTCTTTATACAATGTCCTTGATTATGATATGAGGAAAGATTATGAAACCCATTTATTTCCATGGTTAATTATTATGTTCATTTTGAATGATGGAATTATTTTTGTGGAACAAAATATCATTCTATTTTTATAATGGGTGTTCTCAGATAGTAGTCCAATGCATTGGGTAAAGTTTTTCTCTCATGACACGTTATATATGGTATTAAAGAGTAAACCTAATCCATGTTGGAATTGTTTCCACCATGTGATGTTGATGTGGTATTTAAACTTGACTTATTATTATTTCATGTTATATTTTTCTACAAATTTACTATATTTAAAGATTTTATGATAAAATGTTCTTTATGTTATTCTCCCATGGGATTATTCACTAGCCTTCTCTTTTATGATATAATTTTATGTCGTTTGACTCACATGCTATGATTCATTATCATATTTATTCCCTTACATGGATTTTTTGATCACCCCTTTTATTTATGTGTTCCCCAGGTTATTCTATATAGTATTTGGAGAACAAATTTATTTAGGAGCCCATTTTAGAGAATAAAATAAATTACATAGATTTTAGTCTCACTTTGATGTATTAAGAACCTATTCACCCAAAGGTAATAGGCTTATCGATCCATTAGTGTTATTTAATGGATATTTATGTTAAAAATAATGTAATAATATATGTAACATTGTTGGTTCCACATATATCACCTGCTAGGTTTTATACTCACCCCCGAATTAGGGACTTTTGTGAATGTGCAGATGTTGTGTGCTAAGATATAGTTAAAGGTATCATGTCATACTTCTCCAGTTATGTATCATTATGTAGTTATAATGGGAATTAGAGTAATATCTTGGATATTTTATATATAATGATCGTGTTGATGTAAATTTGGTTTCATTTAGTTTTATTTAAGTCACTATTGTACCTTTAGTTTTCTTATTCTACTATGATGTTGTGTTATGGTTTTATTTTTGTTGTATTACTTTACAAGAATCATATAGAGTTGTTTTTATTCATTTTCTCTTTTTTAGGTTATTAAAATTTTAGTGAATTTCATCACTGAATGATATAAAATTACCATGGAACATATTTATAGACTTTTTTATCTTGGGGTTATCATATAATGTCAGTAGAACCTCCGATATATCCCAAGCCATTAGGTTAGGTGTGGATTTTAAAAATGATATCATGCATGTTCTGTGCATCATCTTGGGTTGGTAATAATGTGATTGGAATGTTGGAATTGTAAATTTATATGATAAAATTATATATCTATCCACTTGATTCTAAACATATAGATACTAGGGTGGTTGGGTATAAATAGTATTCCAAAAAACATGTATCCATGTCACCATCTCATCATCATGGGTTTAATCATTGAGTGCATAAAATCTTTCATTAGTAATGATACTTCCCACTATGAATATGTTGTTCATATTATGATTGATGTTTTAGTAATTTTTTTGTAATGATTGGTGATTTATATTATTGGAATTTTCTAAGCTGTTAATTACCAGTGAGGGATGAGTAAGTGGTGTTAGGTTCTATTTAATGTGAAATGGAACATGCTAGGTGATGTGGAAATATTCAAGAAGTGCCTAAAGAGAATTTGTTTTCACCTAAGCCAAAGGTGAACCAAAAAATTATTCAGAGCATTTTTTGTGCTTTTAAGGATATTTATATGGAAAATATAAATTTAGAACCAAAATAAATAGATCATTCCATGTCATTATTGAAATAAAATCGACCAATCAATCCAGGCGATTAGGAACCTGAAAATGTGGATGTGTAGATGAGTAGAATAAATCAATTTTTTTTATTTACTTATAACACCAGATGATCTAAAGTAAAATTATGTAGTCTCAGTGTTTGAGGATCTTGTAATCAAATGGTGACATTTTAATGTCCACGATAAATTCAACCAATTATTTTCGGGGAAGGAATTTAAAGAATTGATCAACAAAAATTTATATCATTTCACCTTCAATAAATACTAAATAATGGATTTATTTATAATAATTAATAAAATTCATTTTTTATGTACTATGTAGTAATTTTATGAACATAGATTATTTTAAGCGAGAATTATATATAATGGAATACTCCAAATGAAGTATATTTGAGTTTGTACTAAAATGAGGAATTCATTATATGAAAGTAGTCCACTATTTTACAAACTGTACTAAGATGGTTAATAGAGAGACTTTGGTGGAAAGTGATATCATTAAAACCTGCGATCTTTGAAAGTGGGACCATTAAAACCAATGGTAGGATTAATTACTTATCAATTTTAAGATGTAAATTTGGAAAAAAATGAAATAATTTTTTCTAGAAATTTTCATTCCATAACATAATGATATATAGATATGATTCTTAAAAAATTCACCTATTTTACTCCCAAAAGTGTAGTGGAATTTTGCATTGAACACTATATGGGGATCAATCCTAATTCACTTACATCATATAAAATGACAAAAATGGAATTAATTTAATATAGGGTTCATTTAGGAGATTTATAATGAAATGGATTCATTAGATTTAGAATATCTCTATGGGTAGTGAAAATTATTTTTGTAAAGAAATTTTATGGAAAACTTTAGCTTTGTTTGGACTGTCCTAAGAAAAAATATTATACAATAAAGAATCCATATCCAATTCAATTAATTTATGATATTTATTTTCAAATTATGGTAACCAAATGTCTCTTTAAGACTGATTTATGACCAAGGTATCACTAACATGAAATTATAAAGGTGGATATTTTGAGTATAGGTTTAGGATTACTTATTTTTATTATCAATTTGTGGTTGTGACCTTTAGTAATATGAAAACACCATTTATGTTTATATAATTTATCAATTAGATATATTAGAGGTATCATGACTACTTATTGGTGGTATTTTTCAATGATATTATTGTGTATTCAAGGACTAAGGAGGATTACAAACAACTCTTAGAAATAGTGTTGGTATCTTGTGGGAATATCAATTTTATGATATGATTTAAAAGTGAAATTTATAGAAAAAAAGTTTCATTTCCTTGGACACATTATTTCTGAATGAGTATTCTCGATAGATAATAGAAAATTATAAACATTTATCTTGAGGAAATAACTAAATAAGACTATTGAGATACACAGTCTCTTTGGATTAGTAGTGTATTTCAAATTCTTTATTCATGTATTTTCACGACGTTCCATTTTGATTTGAGATTTCATAATGAATGGTGTTCCATTCCAATGGATTTATGATTGTAAGAAATATTTTCAACAACTAATGTATCCTCTAACATGATTATCTATTCTTACATTTCCAGAGTTTGGATGAGTCCATACGGTCTATTCTGATGCATTCAGATATGGTTTCAGATATGTTCCCATATAGGGTGATCGTGTTTAGATTAAATGTTTTTATGGTTATGGGTTTATGATAATAATTACCCAAAACATTTTTCTGGAGTTACCTACTATTTATATTCCTTGAAAACGGTTTATCATTATCTCTTTGGTGAGAAGTTCACCCTATTCATAGATCATAAAATTTTGTATCACATCTTCTCAAAGATATATTTGAATCTATGGAAACAAATATGGATGGATTACCATTATATTTTTGAATCTAAATTGCTGTATACATGATGTAAAGGAAATATAGTGTCTGATTCATTAAGTAGTAATTCATATATTTAGTTCACCAAAGAGGCTTTATATCATTGGTAGGTAATAACAATTATATCTGATATGGATCTATATTGTTCTAAGAAATTAAATGTTATAGTTTTTTCCAATTTTTTTATTCATGATTTGATTATGTTGGTAAAAAATTATCATACATTTTATCCTTAATGTCTCAGCATATGGTTGAAACACAAGGGTGGGGAGACCATTAATTAATGTTCACCATATGGTAGATCTTTGTTTCATTTTTGAGATCATATTGTGGTTCCTACAACTTATCAGGAACAACTCCTTTATACCTACCACAACATGAGCTGGTATTTTCATCCTATAATTCAAAATATGTATAATGAGATGATAATAAAGTATATTTGAGATAGAGAAATGTTATATCTCAGAATAATTGATGATATTCCACACCTACTAGCATGTCAAGTAGGAGAGGCATCAAACAACTATTATGTTGTAGTCTCTATAGATACCCATATGGAAATGAAAAAAATGGTTATTGATTTTATCATAGGTATACTAATAATAGTTAAAAAACATGATTCCATATAGATGATTGTGTAACAGCTCACATTGTTAGCTAAATTCAACCCAATTCATGAATAAAATATAATGAAATTATTATAAAAACTCTATATCCATGACATTATAATGTTTTGTCTTGTTCCAATTTCAATTCTATTTAACCATGATACCAAGATTACATCTTGATTTTGGATTTTCGTAGAGAAATAACTCAGGACTGAGTCGATCATGAGAAAAATATATCTTCCTGAAATGGATGGACCATCTAAATGAATGATACAAGGTTTGAAAATATTATTAGATCTTATGTTATCTGTTTTGGAGGCTCATGGGAGGACCATATACCATTATTGGAGTTCTTAAATAATAAAAGTTATCAGGAATTAATAATTATGGATCCTTTGGAATAATTTTATGTCTATCCTTATTATTATCCACCTTGTTTAGTGAAAATATGTGATACTTTATTTATTTGATCTATCCTTGTGGATGAGATTACAGAGAAGACTCAAATGATCAATAAGAATATCATGAAATCTTAGATCCATCTGAAATCATATGTGGATCATCATCATTTTACAATATCATTTGATGTGGGTGATTATCTTTTATTTAGATTTTCTTTAGGGATAGGTCATCACCATTTAGGTAAGTAAGGTAAACTATCTCCCCTATACATTGAACACTTTGAGACGAAATAACAAATTAGTGGCATGGGTTATCAGTTTTATATATCACCATGATTCATCTCTATGGACAATTTATTTCATGCATCTCAATTGAAAAATTACCAGCCTAATATTGACCATGTTATTCTATGAAACAATATTCAAATTGATTTAGTTTCTAAGATGGTTCATTTTCTAATATAGATTTTGGATATATATATATATATATAAACCTATTTTATTGGAAAATTATAAGTTTTGTATGAGTTTTATGGTATAATGTTATGATTCAAGAAGATTCATGTGAATGCAAAGTAATTATGCGAGAAAAATAGCCTAAAACATTCCATGGAACATGAAATATCCATCATTATATGCATGGAAAGACCAATTGTGGGGATAGTTTAACACCCCTACTTTTAGGTACATTACCCTTTTATTATATATTTTGAATTTATATAATACTTTGTTTGAGTTTCTAGAGATTTTGGACGGTTTTTGGGGTATTTTGGAAGGGTTTTCTATAGTGCATTGTTATAGAATGGTATGGTGAAATTGTGAAAGATTTTGTGGGAGTTACAGTAAGGTACCTAATTGGGGCATGGTTTAGCCAAACCATATGGGTGACATGAGAAACCATGCGATTAGAGACAATTGGGAAAATGATTTTTGGTGCATTATTTTTTTATCCATAAAATCAAATAGTGTGGGGGTATTTTTTTCAAATAGTAACATGTACATAGTTAATTGATGGTTTCTGAAACAGTTTGGCTTAGTAATGTTTTTTGAATTAAATGCACTAAAAATTATAGTTTGACATGGTTTTTTAACCCGAACCCTCATAAATCACATCACCTCTTTAGATAAAAAACTTCTCTCCTCTCCTAGGAATTTTTGGTTATTTCATTTTTTTGGAATATTTTTCTTGCATTTCAAGGTGTGTTGGATCTCAATATTCAATGGTAAACCCTGGTTTCTTATTTTTCTATCTAGATCAAATAATATTATCTCTCATAGATCAATATTGATAATATTTTACATATAGATCTATATAATATTATGCAAATTTTAATGAGATATTATTGGGATCTATTAACGAGAATGCATTTGAAGGATTGATCTAGAGGATTCATGAAACATTCCTCATTTTATTTTACTGTTATGAAGTATGTTTCTTCTCTACGACACTACTTGTTATAGAACATGAAGGATTGGAATTTTAATCACTATATCATGATTTTTTTAGAAATAAAATTGGTTTAGTACAAACATATTTTATTTTTAAATGATACAGATAAAGTGATTAATAAATTTCTGGAAATAAAATGGCTTTTAAAATAAATGGATTTGGTTGAGAAAATGGAATGTGTGGATGATTTGAGTTCTCGAATATGAATTTTTAGAACCTTTTTAGTTCATAAATTGGGATTATTCCATTATGTGAGGACATTTCTAAGGGATAGGTAACCACTTATGAGTATTGGGACTATCAATGGGAATTCATGGATGTGTGAGTTGTGGAATGATAATGAACATTTCTCATGGTTTGGAAACAAGATTAATTGATTTAATATGAAATTTTTAAATAAATTTATATTATTTATTATATATACCTGTGAGGTAACTTTTTATTTTTCCTAGTGGAATGTGTTAGGAATTATTCTGGGATTTCCTATTGAGTTTTATAATTTACCCTCTTTGGGAATCATGTTGAATTTTAAGATGTTGTGTACCGAGAGACATATAATGTTATGGTTTAATAATTCCTTAGGGATGCATCATGAAGTAGTGGGTTTTGGTATTGGATTCGTATCATGAATCTTGTTTTGGATAATAATTGTGTTAATTTCACTTTGGTATAATTGAGTTCGATTTTTTCCTTATTAGAGAAATTTTTGTACATTTTAGGCCTATCTACAAATCTGATGTTGCATTATAGTATGAGTTGTATTGTATTACTTTACATGACTCATATAAAATTGTTTATCATTATTTTTGATAATATTGTTTTGGTTTTTGTTAAAATAATCCCCCAACGATCTTTAATTCACATGGAACTTATTTCTATCTATTTTTGTCCTGTGTAAGTCCCCTTAGGTTAGTAGAACCTTTTATATAGTTGAACAAAATTGTTTGGGAGGGGATATTTCATCTCATTTCAGTAAAGGATATGGTTAAACACTAAGGATAAACATTTTTTTTTCGAAAATTCCATTATAGACAATGGATTGGTCAAGATGTTAGCCACATGTTGGTAATGGAAAATATCTTCCACCTAACCTATCCCGTGGTCCTCCATTTACTTAATGAAGGGACACCTGAGTGAATTATTATTAGTCCTTAATTTATGCACAATATTTTTGTATGATCAAAGTCACTTTTTCTTTCATAGAAGATATTCATATGTAGATGTAGCTTCTCACAAAGGTCATCAAATTTTTTGTTCATCCATTTTAACTAAGTGCATTCTCTGGTGGTTGTTATGTATTCTGACTTAACTATACTAAGTGAAGTATCTTTCTATTTCATGATCAAACATCACACACACTTAGTGATTAAAAAAATTTCACCTCATTTTATGGATTTTATATCTACTACATAACCTACCCAATCCACACCCAGGAAGGATGATAATTCATAATACTTATCTGCCCTTAATATCAATCCAAAAGTAAGAGTAACTTTGATATATCTCATGATTTTATTCACTTTTTCATGTGTTATTCATTTGTAATTTTATAAAATCATAATGAAAAACTATTATTGTATTAAATTTCATGTTGAGTAGCTTTTAGGTACACTTGAATTCTAAATAATTCTCCAATAAAGTGAATGAATAATTAATTATATATCAAACTTATTCATAACTTTGGTTTATATTTCAATATAAGATGACATGGTATTTTAATCATGAATGTAAAAATTTATTAGAATCTCCTTTACATATTTTTGATTTTATATGAAATTATATTTCTTTATTTTATTAACTTGAAACCCAATGAATTATGATAGTTCACATATTCTATGTGTATAAAACTTGAAGCTCATTAGATTATAATACTCTTCCACTGACTACTATTTTCTTCCAAAAAAATAATTTCATTCACATAAACTAACAACATGAAATTCTCTTCCTTAGAAATATTTTCATAAATATATGATCATTTCCAGCTCTACTAAATTTTAGTTTCTTTAAATAAGAATAAAACCAGGAGTTCCAATCCCATGGAACTTACTTCATTCCACAAAATTATTTATTCATCCTACAAACATTATATTCAATATTACCAATAAACAAACCCTTGAATTTATTTAAATAAACAAATTCAATTATCACTCCATTTAGGAATTCTATCATCACATCCATTTTTTTTGAAACATCATTAATTAACCATCTTTAAGAATTTTCAAATAGACTCAATTTTCATTACGAAGGAAATAGTTTCATCCAAGTCTATGAACTCAATTTTTTAATATACCATAAACACTAGATGAGATATGTTTCCAACCACCTATCCCTATTATTCATGTTTAAATTTGAAGAACCATTTAGTACCAATAAAATTTGGATGTTAGGTTTTTTCTACTATTCTGATATCATATTTTCATCATTTGTTTTCTAGTATATCATCCATAGTTCTCACCCATGCTTCATCATTCAAAATATATTTGAATTATTTTTTCTCTACCAAAAATATTAGGGTAGTATTTGAACGATTGGATCCTTATTCATTGTGTTGGTGAAGTTGTGTCACCACTGAAGTTATATAAAACAATCTTAATCCACTTGCTCATTAATTGAGATATAGACTTCAGTTATTAATATAAAATTTCTTCATCAGAGTCAACAATTGAGTTTTTTTATTTTGAATGAGTTTCCATAGTTACTGAATTTTAAAAATCATAATCACCTTATTTATTGAACTCATTAGAATGAGGTCTTTCATAAATCTTCCCTTCTATTCCATGATAATATACATATCATTACTCTTGATAAATTTTCTCATATTTTTACTAAAACGTTTATATTCCATTCAATTTATAAAATATTTTCAAAATATTCCCCCATCACTAAAATCACCCTATTTTCCTTAATTACCTTACTTATTTGGAATATAGAATTTACATTATAAAATATAGAGTTTTTTATATTTTTCCCCAATTCAATATTTTATATATTTATCTCTTAAGGTACTAAAAGCACGGTATTGTTGAGAGGGAATGTATTATTAATATATTATCAAATATATTCATAACCATAATCTTTTCAAAAATCCGATGAATAGATCCAATATGATATTAAATGCTATTAATGAATCCATTTATATTTTCATTAGTATATATCATCAAGTTATAAAAACTATTATGTAAAAAAGGAATATTTTCCTACTTATACTTATGTATCCTACATAAATATTTGGAATCTTTTCCCATATAGACTTTGTTTTAGTATATCTAATCACCTAGTAATATATCTACTTTAATAAAGCATTTCCTAAAGTAGTGAGTACATTATAATCAACACTAAAAATCCTCTTATCTCCTTTAGTTATAGATAAATAAGTGGTATCAATAACATGTATTCCATGAATAACCATAGGGAAGACTTCAATTCTATGATATATTAAATGTGACCTCTATCTATTCTTCTAAATTTTGTAATTACTATAATCAAATAATAGAACTTGTTATAGATTCATACTATTTTACAAGATAACTATATTTATATAGACAGATTTTTTCAAAAAACAAATGGCTTTGATAACACTTGATGGAATCATATCCAAACACACCATAAGAAGGGATGGATGAATTCTGGTGTGATTTTTCTTTTTAAATTTATTGGATCTTACACCCATGTGAAGAAGAGGAACGTACATAAATTAATTATCCCACCATGAATGAAATGATAGAGTGTTGGAAAATAAATTTAGGGACACTATATTATACTTGGTTTACCACAAAGGTATAATTGAAGGAGTATACAACGACAAAGTGTTAGTGTATCGAGATGAAACAATCTGCACTAGATCTCATACAAGGGCTTGAGAAGGTCACACTACTAATAATAGGATTACATAATCATCCCAAAATTCATTAATTTCTGAATTTAATAAAATATTGTACACAAATTTATCATAAAATTTTGTTTAATGATTAAAATAGTAATAGAAAACATATAAAAGGTGTTGTCACTCTTCACTTTTTCTTCTTCTTCAAAACCAAATCTATATATTATCAAAGAAATCGTAATATTTCTTCTTCTCCCATTGTGTCCATGATGTTCAAAATAGTTCTATGTCTTCACTATTTAATAACCACTTCTTATATTTTACATAGATTTTTAAATTAAAATATCCCCATGTATCACAGTAGTTTCCTTATTTTAAAAATATTCTATGCTTCCAAATTTCAATATTTCATGAATATATTATTATTCATCACAATATTACTAAATTGGAAAGTTTAAATTTTTGAATATGTAAGATCCATTTAAAAAATAAAAATACTCAAAAATACATCCCAGAAATTCTTACAACTTCATTATTCATGGAATTATATATATATATCCAATTTAACATGGATGAATTTGCACAAAAATCATATCTTTACATTCCATCTTGATGCCCATTATCAAAACCAATTTTTAAAATTTATTCTTAAATAATTTATTAATCATTTATTATGACTAATAATTCTCAATGGAATCCACATGGACCTATATAATTAGTATTCATGAATTATTTAATGCATTTTATTATATTTATTTCCAACATATGTTTTTGGTGATTATGAAGATGATACTTTTTAAGGATGAATCTTTTATATATTCCTTTATATAGCTAAATTTTCATTTTCCATGTAGAATAACCCTTATGAATTCCTTGAATGACTCATACAGATTTTCTGATGAGACATACAAAACTTCTAATAACCTATTCACATATTCAAGATGAATTGTACAAAAATTTATGTAATAAGTTATCTCAGTCACATGTATACAACTTCAACTGACTTATACGATGACGTAGGATGAATCCTACATAGGTGATTTTTATCCATTATCCAATAAGTCTATATATACTATATTATTCATAGAAATTACAAAATCTCCTCCAAAAGAATCAATCATATATTATAATTTTATAAATTTATGTCATGTAATAATTTATAACAAATACAATATCTCATGATATGGTTCCCACGTTAGTTGTAGGTACTTTCAACCATTTAACATTTAAAATTTCCACATTCAAAACCAACATCATGGTTTTTAAAAGGCCTCATGATAAGGGGAATCCCATTTTGTATTTATATGAAGCATAAAAATCTCCCTAACTCTATGTAGGACTTAAGATTTAACACCATGTCAAGATCTATTTGCGTAAGATACAATGTATGACATACAATAAGAAGAAATGTTAAGAAGATTTAATGAACCACAAGGAGTATTGAACAAACCTTGGTATAAAAATATCCCCTTAATTATTAACCAAGTTGTTTTAACCTACCCCATGTGATTTGATACCAGGGGAAGGTTTTTTCTCCCTTGAAAAATGTTATTATCCAATTTTTTATCACACTTGATGCTTTTTAAAATAGTTCAGGATGGGGGAAATCTTCCAAATGGAATTTTAAAAAGTCATGTAACTCCCCCTCTCCCTATACGGGACATCCATTTATTCTACATTTAATGACCTGTTAGAATCAAATGAAATTCTTTGTACCCAAGTGGTAGGGAAGTTAAGCCCAAGTCAAGAACCACATAGTGGAATGGTCAAATCTATTTCCAACAATAATCATATTTATTTTGGTTTTTTGATATTATTCTAATATAATTTTATATCAATGAGAATTTTTTTAGAAGTTTTTAGGTAGTTGGTAATGATTAGAGGAGTGCTTGATTAAATATTGATATTACGGATTATAGGATGTCAATGTTTTTGATGTGTAATATTTCCTAGAATTATAAAATAAAAAAATTATATTATTATGTATTGTTTTTAGTGCAACATAAATTATAACTAATTTTTATAGATGAAAAATTTGAATATTACATGAATACTTGGTGATACATAAGTTTTTGATAATGAATATTTTTTTCTTGGAAGCTTGAGTGGAAAAGTTTTCAATTAATAATCCATACATAATATATAATATTAACAAAAAAATTTTGTATGAGTGACCAGATTAATGATATATAAAAAAGGGATATTTTACACTTTGGTGCATAATATATTTCTTATATTATATATGATTCATCAGTTTTGAGAGATATAAAAATTAATATATTTAATAAGATAATTTGGATTCATATTGTGTTATGTAAAAAGTATCATTTATTATTTACATTTTATCATCTAGATAAGTATTAAGATCATCAAGTTTCAGAATCTATATTTCTAGAAGAAGAATTTATTTAGATAATGTTTTAATTTTCTTGAATGTTTAAAAATCATGTTTTGTTAATAATTCCAAGATTTTATATGAATATAATTGAGATGAAGGATAAGGGATATTGGTTTACATTCTATAAAAAAGATATTCCATGGGAGAATGTTTGAACACATTATATTAATCCATGACAACAAAAACTACGATGCATGTCTTCACATAGTTAAAAAGGTTTAAATTCACATGGATCATGTAGAAGATTAAAAAGATAGATAAGACCATTATTTTTTTAATTTTCAAGTGTAATTAAAAATATAATTCAAAAGTAAAAAACAATATATAAAATGTATGGGAGTTGAGAAATAAATTATAATGTGATCATTACAGTGATAATTATAGAATCTTGTGACCATAATTTAATAAGAAATAGATTTATAGTTTCAAATATCATCACAACAATATTCATGTGGTTTTGTGAATATAAATGATGAGTAGTAAGCAAAGAATGATGGGAGAGTTGGTACAATAATATCTGAGATAATTCTATCAATATAATAGTAAAGAGAGGCCATAACTACTATAGGAGTTCAACATTATGATTTGAAGGAGTATAATAAGATAAAGATTCTAACATTTTCTTCTATAGGATATCATTCCAGTCAAAGGAGGAATAAGACAGTTGATATTCCCCATTATTTTCTAGTCACCAGACATATCAAGGATTTGAAATGATCCAGTCTATAGTGTTATTATTTTATAAATTTTGATGAGTTTTTTGGTTCCCCTAGAATTTTTTTCATTCATAGTAAGAATATTAGATCTGTTGATGTATATTGGGAAGACTTGGGATACAATGTTAGTCACTTTAACAGGATCATACTAGGATATGTAGTTGAAATGAAAGTCTTAGTGAGTGTCAAATATTGATATCTATAATTTTGTTCTTTCATTGAATCTGGATGGTTCTAGGATTGTGGGTCCAATTACATAACCTTCCCAAAGATCCATGTTTTTTAAAAATCAGAAATTTTTATCCATGGGATAAAAAAACACACAATGACCATAGTCATTCTCATTAGTGGATATCATCCTTAAAAAAAATTTATTTCCCTATTTCATTACTATTATTCATTATATACATTCATTTAAATAAAAGGTGAGTAAGAGAGAGAGATCAATTCCTAGTTGAATTATAGAGTTAAAGAAGGAAAATGTTTCAATTGAACAAAAATGAATCAACAATGATTAATACTCAAGTATTGTACATATCTAAATTATACCAAACACCACACCTAGATAAATAAGAACCATTTTTTTAATTCCAAATATCAATACAATAGGAAAAAATATCTTAGTAAATTACTATAAGATCTTGAACTATTAAAACCAAAATCACCTAACCAAAATTGATATTTAAAATAGAACCTCATACAATGAGTTTTAGATACAATAGAGGGATGATTCTTAAGGATAAAAATATTACTCACACCACTATATATTTTTAGATGTACTTTAACTTCTTCAAAACTCATTTTTTTAGTAAAAAATATTATAAAACATTGATACAATTCCTAACCTCATTCCATGAATTAAAATCATGATTTAAAATTCCATATTTGATATTTGTACACAAATATATCTCAAACTAATGATAAAAAATCATTTTATCAAATAATAAATTTGATAAATATTTTATTATTTTTTTAAAATAGATGTTAACTTGTAAATATTCATATTTACTTATATATTTTCTAAGAAATACTATTGATGAACAAACCTATCTATCAATGAAAATATCTTATTATTAAATTTACCAAGAATGTCCAGAAAAATAATTAGAAAATATTTTAGGTTCCCTATTTCTAACTACATTATCTATTGGGATGTACCATTTAGAAAATGTATTCCCAAATCTGGAAAAAAATTATTTGGAGTTTGTCTCAATTTAAATGAAACATAACTATTCTATATAAACTTCTTCAATCACTAACATAATTTTTTTTACCAAATATCCTTTACACAACTAACCACTAAAAACACAATCATGATATACTATATGATTTATTATCCTTTTCATACTTATAGCTTTGATAAAACCTCAGTGGTATGTTTACCATCGATAAAAATACATCTTCAACCATTTATTTGAGATATAAATATAAAAAAATATTTATTGGTTTTATAACCATCAATAAAATTGAAAAAACACACAATCAGTATGACCTATATGAAACTATATGATGTATTATCGCATTCCAACTAAATAACATTTTCATAAGTACATCTATATTGTTCACAATGTTATTATATAGTCCTGATCTTAATTTTTTTAATAATAATCAATTTAAACTATAACTTATTCACTTGATCTAATCCATATCCTATGTATAGATGTTCCACTCTCTTATCATATTGTTAAAACCCCACAATTTCTAACTATTAACTCAAACTCAAGGGACATTTTTTATTACTCAAATACCATTATATCATAACTATTTTTTGGTGATCTCTCTAATTTCACTGGAGAATAAAATGATAGTGACAAAAAAAATTCAACTAATCGATTAGTGAATTGTAAATAAAATCAATTTTATAAACACATTTGATGGGAAGAATTTCCTTTTTTGACATAAATATTTCAATTTGGAATATATAAGAAAACCCAATTTATATAAAAAATGATATAAAAAATTTATAGTGATAAAGAACAATATGCAATAGAAAAAAGTCACACACTATCTAATATATTACCATCTACCTTTAAATAACCTCAAAAGATATAACTCTACGATGTATATCTAAACAAAAAACACTATTTATATCATCCTATAATGGAATGTCAATATTCAACTATATGTGGGTGAGAAAATAGTTCTGAGTAGGTTCTTCTTTTAAAACTTTTTCATTTTAATGAAAAATATGTATGAAAATATTTAAATGTGTTATTAAAACTAAATAAAAAAATTTCACAAGATATATGTTATCATATCAATTTTTAATTCCAAGATGTTATTTATTATCTATTCGTATTCATTACTATTCCATATGAACCAACTTTAGGAAGAAAACAATGAAATAAAAACTCATAAAAACAACCTCTATAATATCAAAAAATTAAAAATAAAAACAAAATAAGATGAAAACTAAAATAATATGGGTGAAAACATAATAACCTATAGTCATTTATTAGTCAGATGTATGTCCTTTATTCTTGGAGTCCAATCATGTGAGGAAAAATTATCATTTGTCAACTATAATTTTGCCTTCTAGAAGATATTGGAAGTTAAAATATTAATATTAAATAACTACATTTCCCATCTATACTTTATACACTTTCAATACATTAACACCTTTAAAATTAGTGCCACATATCTTCATTACCACCACATTTATGTAACCTTATTATGTACTCATAATATCAAAATATAATTTGATATACATAATCATATATTATAAATGAATTCAATGTAAATAATAACATAATCAATTTAAAAAATGAATTATAAAATATCTAAATAGTAAAATATAGGTCAATGAATACTGACCATTCTTCCACCTACTGGAATCCTTTAAACCATTGATACTACATGACCATTCATTCCCAAATACAATAACACCATCTATAACTTAGTGAAATTATCTATTTAGTATATGAAATTAAAAACCAATGTTTTAAAACCTTCATACCTAAATTATCCTTAAATTACAAATATTAATTTATATAGAATAGAAATAATACCAATGAAAATACCCTATAATTCTTTGTATGTCTCATTTAAATTTAAAAACATCGATAGATTATGTTGCACGCAACACCAATATCAAAAACACGATATATGATTATATATTAACATGATAGTTGGAATAGTAATGTGAGCATTAAGAATAGAAATATACACACTAGAATAATTACCTTTATTATGAAAGTATATATAAAATTTAGGCATCTCATAAATGAAAATATGATATATTTATATCATGGAATAAGTAAATAAATATTTTAAAAAATATAAAATAAGTGTATGTATTTTTTTAAAACACAATTATTTTAGGAATTTTATAATTAATATGATGTTTTAATGTAAAATTTATTTGCACAAAATAGATTAAAAAATTAATATCATGTTTCATTGTAATTATAAGTTAATTTTATGAGACCATAATTAATTTTTCAAAGTGTCATAAAATTTGTTATAATATTAAAATTGGTATTTTTTGAATAAATTATTTAATAAATTTATTCTCATCAAATAGTATCGATTTTTGAAATCTAAAAACTGAAAAATGGTTTCGGTGAATTTTTGGGTTTTTTCTAAAATAGTTGGTTTTTTAGGAATAGTGAAATACGGTAATTCACGATATTTAACATTTTAAGTAATTAAATGAATTATTGAGTCATGGTTGATGGATAAATTTTATAGTCACCCATTTTTCGAACTAAAATTATCTAGTTACATTATTTAGTCATGGGAATCAAAACTATTGATTGGATGAACAAAAATATTAATTAATGAATAAAAAAAACACCCCTCAACTCCCTTATAAATATCACCCCTCACAAACACTTCTCCTCACACCTTATAAGCCTTAGATATTGATTATATTATTTCTAATTCCTCTCCCAAACATATTCCTCATGTTATTATATTTGTTTCTCACAGAAATACCATTTTCAAGTGCCTTAAGGAGGTTCTCAAGGAGACACCATTCAAGAGGTAAAATCCCCCCACTTTCTCTTTTAATTTCATTTCTTTTCTACTCCTTACCAAAAATCCCATGTCAAAAGTTGAATGGTAACTCCCATATCATATATATTTTATATTATTATTATTTTATTAGAATATACATCTTTAAGTCTCTTCTCTTCAATTATTATTCTAAAAATGAAAATACAATCATTGAAGTACCAATTCACAGCCTTCATGGATGGCGAGTTTTTTTCATTACCACCATCAAGGATGGTCATAAAACCATTTATATGGTAAAAGTATTTTATAATATTTTTAATAAATCTTATTTAATATTCTATAACTAATATATTAACATAATAGTAAATAAAATGATACCAGTTTTTGATGGTCGTTAATATCACCAAAATATACTAATCATTTTTCATTAACATTTTATATAATGAGACATCGTCATTCAATATAACCCAATGATATACGAGGAAGATTTAAAATACTTCACACAAAAACACACACATATATATATTAATATGATTCCATTCCACTTCTGGAGTTTTTCTTCCATTTGACAAGAACTCACATATTTGTACTTAAGAGAACCAACCATAAAACCATGAAATAAACACTCTCATAACAACAAAGTTAATGATTATAAACCATATAAATTTACATAAATGAATATAATAAAATTATAATAAATAAATTATGTGTTTAAAACGTTATTAATTATGTAATTAATGGATCTAATTTTTTTATCTAGGACATTAACTACATGTACATATGATTTCAGACATAAGGTAAGGGTTTTCTCATCTTAATTTTATTTATATGATATAATCATTATTAACGAACTATTTCTTAATTTTGTTGTATACATTAAAGAAATTAATATAACATATCATGAATATATTTATTCAATGAATAATTTTATTATAATTAATTTTATGGGGCATGCGGTTCGACTATTTTCATAGTGGTAAGAGAATTCTTAACCCCATTCTCATTCTTTGGGTTAAACATATACTCCAAGGATTATGTTATTGTATGATTATGTTTAAAATGAATTTATATTATCATAAGTATTATTTAAACTTGTTTTTTGTGGATTTACATAAAATAAACATTATTTATTCATTTAGTTAACTCTCACACTTTATTTTAAAAACACTCTTTTAAATATTTTCTTTTTAAAAAATTTAATAGTAATATTTTTTTAACTTATACATCATGAGTGTATTTTCCAACTTTCCTAGTGAATTAATATATTAAGGAATCCTATAAAACATTACAAGGTTATTTCCAATGAAAATGTTTTCTTTTAAAATTCAGTGTCTTAATATAATTGATTCCAAAGTGAAAGATGGTATTACTCATAAGAAATTTTCAAGGATTTTGTTAGAGTATTTTCACCTATGTCAACACCCTCTATTAAATATTAATCGTAATTGAGGTTGATATCTTATGATACCCTCAAAAATATATTATTGAATGGTTTATTATCTTTTTTACTATGGATACACTACTCTAACACCATTCTTCATTTTACTTTAGATAGTTTATGATTATGTTTACAAATTAAGGAAATCATTTACATTTCACATGATTGTTTCAATATAAATGTGTATGTTGATTTTGTTTCACCAATTTCATAAAAGTAATACATTGGACTTATAGGTGATGTTCATAGCCCAATATATCCCCCTTATACATCAATAGGTCTCCTGAGACAAACCAGACATGATTTTGGCTGAGGCATTACCCATTTATGTAGACTTATTTGGCAGGGACTTGATGGTATATTGATAATGTCCTACATTATGAATTACCTCATTAGAAGATTATTTATTTATAATACATGTGATTATTATACTAGTTGAATATCCATGGTTGTGTTTTATTCTCATGTGATTATTTATATGGAATTATTTGACAAGATTTTATTACTATCATATTCTGCTCAAGATTATTTTTTAATGGAATGCATTTTTAGTTATTCACCATTCCTTATTGTTTATGTTTATTTATGATTGCTTTGAATGTAAAATTACCCTTATTGAGCGCTGAACCTCCCCTATATTATGTTTCATTTTCCTTAGAATATGAAGATGTATATCATGATTAGCATGTAGTGATAATCTAGGTTAATTAGGGTGTTTCCAATGGAGTTACTATGTTATTTCTTATTACCTGTTATAATCTAATTATTATGTATATATATAATTTTTTCAAAACTACTAAACTATTTATACCTTAAGGATCCTATTTTTTGTAATCATTCTAATGTAATAAATTAAGGCACCTACTCTATGCTATTATGGTCAAGGTCATTATAATTGGAATCAAAGCATGTTTATTAGAAACATTGGAAACTAGATCTAGGAAAGACTATATTAGGGAACAAAACCCTAAGTTATAATTTGAGGATTAATATAGAATAAAATCCTAATAAAACCATGTTTTTGAGTTTATCTACATAGTGATTTTTTGATTTATATTAAATATTTCACTAGTTTTTGGGATTACAAATTATGTATCATGATAATATGATCTAACATAGTGTATATTGTCATTTAGAAATAGAACATAGTATAAGGATTTGAACCTCACCAATTCACATGATCCAAAGAGTATAGAGGATCAAATCTTTTATGGTTTTATTCCAATATTTCCAATAGAATAAGTCTTCCAAACATTCTCATGATATAAGGATACAGTATCATATTATAATAAGATAAAGAAAGAATTATCTATATATTATGGATTTAGAGGGAAGCATGAGAACAAGAGTAAATCTTAGAAAATGTTGGTAAAGGAAATAATAGAAAGAAGTATTTTCCCATATGTGATAATTGTGGAAAGAAACAACCAAGTAATTTGTTGATATAAATGGGATTTTCCTATAGGTTTGGAGAGAAAGGACACCTTTTTTTGATTTCGATGTTATGGATTTTTTTACAATGTACAATTCTTAAAATTAAATGATATGGGTCAATAAACAAATCAATTTCTAAAGTATCCAAGTACTATGAACCAGATGTGGATAATAGAGCATGGTTAAGCTCATTCTACCACCACAGGTGAAGAGGAATGATTAATATTATTGTTTTTGGATTTAATAATTATTTTATTTGAGTATTTTATAAATAATTATTTGGTTATAAGAATCATGAGATTTATAAGGATTGTAATGTATTACTTCTTCTTTAGGCAATTGGAAGCACGCGATGAATAACATCAGCAATAAAGAGAAGTGGTTATTCTGTATATTGATCTTTGTGAAAACAAATTATAGGGGAAATACAATCCTAAATATGGGATTTATGTTGAAATAATAATAATTAGATTTTTATGGGATAATATTTGTGATCCTGAAGGTGTTTAGTTATTTTATGGTTTATGCCATGTTCTAATTAATAGTTTTTTGGATTTATGGAATATATTCAACAAACTGATATTTTACTCTTAGAAGCATGAATGTTTCATATGTTTTTAAAATTTATTAAGGTATTAATATATTTGGTATGCTAAAATCATAGAAAAGTTATTTGTGGATATCTCTTGTTATGTTTATTTTCTAAATTTATTGAGCTTCCCTCTATTTTTTTGGACATTGAATTTCCAAAAATGTATTTTGAATGAGTCATATTAAAATTATTTTGGAATGTATTAAGATTAAATTTGGATGAAGTATGATTAATTATATTGGATAACCTATCCAAACAATTTCAATTTTGTTAAATATTTAAAGGCAAAATTAATGACATATGGATAATTTGATAAAAGTGCATCAATCATAAATATTCATCTTGAATATCCAAAGTTTTTTACAAAATAAAGTGGGGTAAGATTAAAGCATTAAAAAAATGATGAGATTATGCATATGAAATAGAAGTAAATCAAGTTTGTTTATTTAATCATGTGCCTCTACTCTAGTAAAATATTTTTGGAGCAAAAACATCATCTATTTACTTTTATTACTATGAAATTAATGCTATTTTAATCGATCACAACTTTATGATTTTGTGATGGCAGAGTTTAAAATAACCATTTTCTCTATCACTCTCCATAGAATCATGATAGTTAGATTTCATTTCCATGACCATGTTTTCAATAAAAACTAATTTTCACATATAAGGAAACCTAGTTATAGGTTGACCATCACATTTTACTTCCCCTCCATTTAAAAGGATGTTTTATTAACCATATTAATGATGTGGGATTTCCACAATGGTATTTTAAAATGAAAACTCTATAATTAAAATCATAAGTTTAGTTTAAGGGACACATTTTATTTAAGGAGGGTAGACTTTAACACCCCAATATTTTATGGTATGTCTATTTTAATTTTAACATCGTTGATAACTTATGTTTCACCCAACACCATGTTTAAAACCATGATATACTATTAAATATTAATATGAATATTGGAATAGTAATATGACTGTTAGGAATAATAATTTATCCATTAGAACAATAACATCACTTATGAATATATATATATAAAATTTAGGTATCCCGTAAATGAAAATACATGATATTTATATCATAGAATAAGTAAATAAATAATTTAAAAATGATAAATTAAGTGTGGTTATTTTTGTGAATGTAAATGTTTATCTAAAATTTTATAATTAATATAATGATTTAAAATAAAATTTATTTTCCTAAAATAGATTCATAAATTAATATTTTATTTCATTATAATTATAAGATTATTTTATGAGACCCTAATTAATTTTTAAATGTGTTGTAAAATCGATTATAATACTAAAATAAATATTTTTCAAATAAATGTTGATTTTGTTTAAAAATTTAATTTCCAATTTTTAGAAAAATATTATCATGAAATGGATTCTATTTTCGAAATATACACATTAAAAATGGTTAGGGATAATTTTTATGATTTTTTTCAAAATTGTTGAATTTTTAGTGAATAGTGAAATATAATAATTTATGGCATTCAACATTACAAGTAAATTAATGAATTGTTTGTTCATGGATGATGTGTGGATGAGGTAATGAAAAATTTGATAGAAATAAAATTCTTATTTTTTTTACTTTTTTACATGGTAATAAAAACTATTGATAGTCTTGACCCAAAATAATAAATTAATGAATAAAATAATCATAAACACCCCTCTTATCCCCTATAAATACCAACCCTCACCACCACATCTCCTCACATATTTTAAGACTTTTATCATAATTTTATTCTACCCAATTACTTTTCCAATTGTTTTCCATGTTCTGGTATTTCTTGTCTCACCAGAAGACCATTTCCACATGTATTAATGGGTTCTCAAGGAGAAAACACCTAATAGGAAAAACTGTCCCACTTTCTCTATTAATTTATTTTATTTAATTATCCTTACCTCACCTACCCTATTAAAAGTTTCATGGTAACTAAATTATAATAAATATACATTATTTTTATTATGTTAATTTGATATCTATACACATGTATCTTCTATTCTCCATTTATCTAAAATTGAACACATCACCCATGAATTGTTAATTCACCACCTTCATGGATGATGAGTTTTAATTTTTCATTACAACCATGAAAGAAGTACATAATTTTTTTTGGATAAAATATATTATAATATGTATATTAAAACTTTTTTAATGTTTTGGAACTAGTATATAAACATAATATTAAATAAAATGATACTAGTTCATTATGGTTGTAAAAACCACCTAAACAAACTATTAATTTCTCATTAACATTTTATCTGATGAATCATACTCATACCATATAACCAAATTATATATAAGAACTAATTAAATTACTTGAAGCATATTAATATTATTCCGTTCCACTTATGCTGTTTTTATTCTATTGGAAAATAACTCCCATATTTATACATAAGGGAACGGACCATAAAAGCATGAAACGAATGCTTTAGAAATAATTAAATTAAAAATTATAACCCATAGAAACGTCTATAAATGAACATAATAAAATTATAATAAATAAAATATGTGTTTAATAGATTCTTAATTATGTAATTAATGAATTTGATATGACTTTCTAGGAAATTAATTACAAGTACATAATGCTTTCACACATAAGATAAGGGTTTTCCCATCTCAGATTTATTTATATGAGATATGACTTATTCATAACTTATTTATTGTGTGTGGTTTATGAATAATTGAATTATATATATAATATTATGAATCTATATTTTAATTATTTCATTTTATGATCATTAATTTTATGGGGCATACGGTTTGACTTTTTTTTATACTGGTAATATAATTTTTCATCTAATTTCAATTTATTAGGTTAAACATCTAATCCAATGGTTATGTAATGTAATGATTACATTAAAAAAAATATTTTTTTACATTTAGTTGTATTAAAACTTTTTTTATGTGTATTTATAGATAATATAAATAATTTATTCATTTTGGTTAATACTCCCAATTTTATTCAAAAACACTCATTTAAACGTGTCTTTTTACAAAATTTAAAATATTTTTTTAAACTAATATGGTATGAGTGAAATATGACACTTTCATGACATCATAATTTTTTCATGAATAATTTAAAAGATTATAATTTTTTTCAAATAAAAATTATTTTTTTATAATTTTAGATATATTTAAATAATTAATTCTAATAAAAATAGGGCATTTCTATAAAGAAAATTTCAATGATTTTGTTAGAGTATTTTCATGTATGTCAAAACCCTATATTTAATATTATAATAAATTGATGATAACCTTTTATAATAAAATCTCACCTATTTTGTTTAATGGTTCATGATCATTATGACTAGGGATATACTATCCTTATACCATTCTCCATATTTCCCTGGATAGTTTATAATTATGATTACTGATTGATGAAATTGACTCTATTTTATATGTTAGTTTCAATATGAATGTGTATGTTGATTATGTTCTACCCCATACTTATGTGAATGTAATTGGACTTATTAAGTGTTAGGAGGGGCCCATTATAGCCCCTTGATGCATTATTAGGTCTCATGATACAAAGTAGACCGGGTTTTGGCCAAGGACTTTCCCATTTATGTAGAATTATTTTCCATGGCCTTCATGGTATATTTATGATCTCCCACATTATGCATTACATAATTATAATATTATTTCATGATAATCCTTGTGATTATTCTACTACTATAATATTCATGGATAAGTTTCATTCTCATTTGATTATTTCCATAGAATTATTTGATTAGATTTTATTCTTGCCATATTATGCTCAAGATTATATTTTAATTGAATGTGTTTTTAGTTATTCACATTTCCTTATAATTTATGTTTATTTATGATTGATTCCACTGTTTGATTACTCTTAATGAGCATCTGAGATCACCCATTTCTTATGTTTTTTCTTAGGATACCAAGATGTATATAATGATTTACAAATAGGGATAATCTAGGAGAATATGGTTGTCTCTAATGGAGTTACTATGTTTAATTTAACTTAAAGTTGTAATTTAATAATTATATATGTATCTATTTTTATGAAAATACTATATTATTCAGTTATTTGGGATTTGATTCATTATAATTGTTCCAATGAAATAATTTATGGCACTAACTCTGGGATAGTGTGGTTGGGGTCTTTACAATAACTAGAATAAATAAAACCAAAAAACTAAGAGCTATGCCCTATTGATAAATTTAAAAATGATCCAAAAATAATATTTCGTACATATACCAATCATTTTGATTCAAAATTTCACATCCTAAACCTTCGAAAACCCATCCCAAGTGTATAGAAAAATCTATATTGTCTCCTGAATCCTCTCACTAATAATCCATGAGGTGACAATTAGCACCATGTATCTCAATCAATTTATTAGGGGAATGTTTATTTTTATTTTAGAAACAACCAGGAAATAAGAAATATCAAAATTTCAAACATAAAAAATTCCCTATATGAAACAAAACATATTATACATGTCAATAATCTAATAAATGAAAAATTATATGTACTAAAAAACCCATGTATTTTATTCCATTAATTTCAAGAATAAAAATTATTTTTAGAGAAAATCCTCCAACTTTAGAATACATCTATACAATCTTAACTAGTATGGTATAGAATAACCTCCAAAATAGACCAATAAATATGAAAATAATAAACGTATGGGTGAGTATAACACTGTACTTAGTATGTTTCTCCCTAGAAACTATCATGTCAATATGGATGAAGTGCACTAAATCCCCTATAAATTATATATAATGGATGATAATCTTGACCATCCTAATGTATGTCCAAACCATCCCATATCATTACAATAACACTCTAAAATAAATGGGAGGAATTATATAATTATAATTTAAACATAAAAATATTAATATTAATTGGGCCCCTATAACCCACTTCACCCAAAACATATCACAGAAGAAATGAAAAATCATCAAGGGAACACAATGTCTTGTAATTAATGATATCAGTGTAATACAACTTCTACAAGGGAATATAACATTTCTTTTGTAACTATATCTATGGAATAAAATATATACATTGGAATAAAACACCTTGTATGAGTAACATGATAGGTTGGAAATGGGATATATATTATAATGTGAATGATAAGTTTCACTAAGATTATAAAAAAACATAGATATTGGATTCCACTATCCAACCCAGGTTTTCACCATATAGAAAATGAATAATACAATATCGATTATCATTAATAGTAAAAATGATGTAACAATAGATCTATGTAATAATATACTAGGTTTATATATAACTAGTATACAAATTTCACCATTCCCATATAAATTTACATGACATACTCAGTTTAATTTGGTCACTACAGAATGTTTATCCAATAGTTAAAGGTTTTTACATATCTATCTATAAGAGTTTCAATTATTAATCTTCATAAATATATAAAATATTGTAATATATATTTAAATAAAATCTTTATAAACATCATTCCCTCTTTTAAATATCATATCCATGACATCCCACAATATGAAATTTCAACTTCTACATTACATTACTCAAATTATCCGTAGAATATGACATCCAAACTTTTCCTTTGAATGTTAGGTCATGTGCACCTTGTTACAATACAATATATATTCATATATCATAATACCAGATATAATAATATTACATAGAGCATATAATCCAAATACACATTAAAATTCCCATATCTAGTTATTTATATATAACTACACATATATTCCCCAATCAAGAATAAAACAAGAAAAAATATTTAATTTCTAATCATCATATGTTTATCACATCCCTATAGAAATATTTTACTTCCACATCACAAAGATCAAATAAAAATATTAATTTTATACCAAACTAAATTAAAAAATAACCACATTATCCAATTAATCACATATGCTATAATATTTACTAAATTACCTTTTTAAGTGATCCACCCATAAGTAAAAAAATCATGATAAATCATTATAAACACATAAATAAGAGGTGACCTATCTAAGTCACCTACATTTTCAAGGATTAGATTACATAAATGAATGTTCATTTGTACCAAAATCTATCACACAAAACCCTTTTAAATATACAATCCACAAGACCTATAATACACACCCCCAATTACCCTAAGATAAAATAGGTAAAGATGGATTCAATGAGCCACTAAAATAATTGAGAAAAAATTATTCTTATCCACAAATCAATGATTTGTTTTGAGTACTCCCATAAATGAATAATTCCATTAGTGTTAAAGTTTGTTTCATTAATCACTCAAATCCCACATTATCTCATATCTATGTTGATAATAAAAAGAAAAAATGGAGGTTTCATGCATTTTACAATATTTTTATTCCAATTTCTAAAAAAAATATTGTGTTACCACCATAAACATGATGAATTTTTATCTATCATGTCTAGATCCAAGATTTATCTTTTTTTAATATCACTTACTTAATATTTGTTCCACTGACCAAATTATATTCACACTTATAAAACCTCAAACATTAAATGTTGAATTAATCCTTGTTATGTTTAGTTATTTTCCTCATACCCATGATATAAAATCATGGCTAGCTCATTTCCTAATTTAAATAGAACAAATCCCCAAAATATCATCAAAATTTACAATATAAATCTTTCCATAAAACACACCATGTTTTCCCAATCTATAATTCTAGTTACATAACTAATATCCTCTATGAACATACCTAGTATATATTACATTTCCAACTAACCATGATGTGTTCACTCATAGAAATGTGTGTTTATTAATCCATAATGATCAATAGATTCATCAATAATCAAACCCTATAATCCATAAGCACTTTAATATAATCATATACTTCAATAAAACACCATGACATGTTTTATGACAATATTGTGTGGTTATTTAATTAAATAAAATTCAAAATTTCATCTTACCCTTACTTCATTAGTATTGAGTTACTAAAATATATTTAAAAACATTTATCTCTCATAAATATTGAGATCACCCCAATCAATCGAACGGGACCTGTCATGAACATTATTCTAAAGTTGAGACACATATAAAATAATATACATCTTAAAACACTATGGAAGTAAAATATTTTATGCTACCTCACTAAATCATTGAAACTCTTAAAAAAAATTTGAGAACCATTCTTAAATCTTAGTCGACTTAAAGAATCTATGCAACCAAGGATCTGTTGACACCTACCCAAATATATGATCACTAATATAACTCCAATGGTCTCATCCTTTAATCAACATAATAATCTTGATTATTGAATAAATTATTCATACATTACTAAATCTTGTAAAACATTTCATTAATATCCATCACCTATTAGGTACAAAAATATCCACCTCGCCAATATAATTCCAAAATAGGGATGAGTGAACAAGACACCCATGAATTAATATTAATGTTTATATACCAAAGGGTAAATTTTTATAATTATTAGAGTAGAATTATATAAGTGGAATATACCCATTCGAAGGCCCTCTGAAATATTTGATTCAAGTTTTCAACTTGTCTTCCAAATTTTGTTATGTGTACGTAATTTTGAAGCCATTTTTAGTGAAATATCATGCCAAGAATCAAATGGGTACCTAAAGTGAAATTTCATCCCCTCCACATTCATGTTTTAAATCAACTTTAATAGTATTAAATTATCATTCTTGAAACCCCAGAAAGTTTCATCACTTCCACCATGAAAATAAATTCTATGAAATCGATTGAGAAATATTATATGACTAAAAAGATATCTGAATACTATATCTATTAATAAATAGAAAAACAATTGTAATTATGTATCATTGACATATAAGGAAACCCAATCAGAAAATCAAATAGAAATTTCTTCCCATTTAAACTAAGGATTATTTAATTATTGAAACTAAATGATCTAACCATAAAATTCATCCATAACTCACTTGGTTTAAAATATGATTCCCCAGACCCGATCCCCAAATATTGTTCTGTAAACTCTTACTTTACATACTCTATTTGATACCAGATATAAAATGAATGATATAACCATCCTTATTTATGAAATGAAAAATTATTATTAAATATATTACATCCTAAAGATATTTTTAGGTCTAGAGGTTTAGATAATTAACACATATCATAAACTAATCAATTCATTTTCTTTGTATCAAATTGATTTTTTCAAATTATATATGAAACTACGTAATACATTATGACTTTTCAACACCTCCCATAAATTCTTCCACACGTGTCATGACCCCCTCTCAACAATGATGCCCCTCCTGAGCTGGCAATGGTGAAAGGGAGATAATGACCCCCGAGTCCCGCCTCCAATAGGCCCCGAGGTGGCGACTAGCACCAAGGGTATGAGTTTTTCACAAATATTGGAGGCATTACCCTTTTTATTTTTAAAGATCAGGAAATAGGACAAGTAAACCACCAAAAAGGAAAAGAGAAAGTGTATAGAAATAAACCCAAACCAAACCCACATGCATGTTTAAACAAATTTTATAACAAGGTACGAGTACAAGAAAGCTCAAAGTACAATACCAAATGAAAACAAGAGTACAACAACTGAAATAACTCCAAATGTCTGACTTGTAGGGTCCTGCACAGGCCTGGTAGTCCTCATAGAAACCTGAAAGTAAATATAGGGTGAGAATACAAGTATACTCTGTAGGGAAACCTAAATCTCTTGTGCATAAGTGGGGAGACATCCTAATGTCCCGTAAGAACAACAAAAGAAACCTAGAAAGGAAGTTATATCCACCCTACCTCACCAGCCACACTCACCAAAACCAAGATAACAACAAGTAGTAGTATATAAGAACAAGAGTATTGGGTACCCCACACCATTTCCCTTTAGTCAGCTGCTCTTCCTAACGGCAAACGTCCTGATGCTGACACACTCTCCCCACCCGCACACACCTGGGCCTCACAACCACGTATCCCTCCCACACACACCTGGGCATCACAACCACGTATTCCGCCCGCACACACCTAGGCCTCACAACCACGTATCCCCCCTGCACACACCTAGGCCTCACAACCACGTATCCCGCCCGCACACACCTGGGCCTCACAACCACGTATCCCACCCGCAGACACCTGGGAATCACAACCACATATCCCGCCCGCACACACTAGGGCCTTATCCCGAAGATTCTCAGGAACAGTAATAGTAACAGAACTCTCGCACGAAGACACCTGGGCCTCATCCCGAATATTATTTGGAAAACTACCTGCCTGAAGAGTCTTGGTCCAATCCACCCCAATCGAAACCTACCCGAAGATTCTTAGGTGTAAGGTCTCTTCAATCCATCACAGCCTAGGGAAGAAGGAGTAGGAAGGAGCTAGTAACTAAGGGAAAAACACCCTCTACCATAAAATGGGAGTTTTCGGCACTAAGTGCTCAACATGGGTGGGGTGAAATAAAACACAAAAGATACATATATATATATATGTATACCAAACACACAACCAAAACTATGGCTTCTAAAAAGAAAAACTAAACACATGCCTTGACACTGATACTATGAAGCATGCATACAACAAACAATCCCAACCCCATTTAGGTTTTCACGTTTCAGCAGAAATTAGTTTATTTAGTTCCTTAACTACTGGGAAACTATCCACAACCAACCACATCAATCATTCGTAAAAATTATCCCGCCATCCACAAATCAAGTTAGGAAAAACACAAGCTACACGACCAAGCCCTTCTTATCAACCAACCAACTCCATTTATTATTAACCCGTTCCGTTACCATGACCCACCATCCATTAACTCTTCCAATTTTATTTATTATTCACAACCCACTGTTCGTTCACAAACAAGCCCATCCCTGAATCCACGCTGCTAAACACCATAACAACAACACATCGAAACTCATACATCAAAAAAATCCCTTTAACACCATTATCGCAGCCACGCTGCCCATTACTAACATAGCGTTCACACCAACTCACAACCAAGTCAACCGCAGCCCTGCTACTCACCCGATCCACAACAACCCACAAAACAGCCCCATCACATGCCATGTAACCAAGACAATATCCACACATTCATTATTCTATTTTTTTTAACCTGGGTGATCACACCAGGGTTCCAGATTTTAAATAGCCAACTTTACATGATTCACCAATTTCCAAATTCTACAAAGTTTACATCCACAAAACAGTCTAGAAAGATATGGTAACATTTAATTGCGCAAGAAAAGGCCCCCAACGACCGTGATTTTAAGTAGGCATAAGCCCATTCAATTCACAACATAATTCACAGGATAAATAAAGATAAACATAACAACTTCCCTATTCCCGTTCATTAACCAGTTATTATATTTACTTAATGGTTCAACTGTTTCTCATGAAATCAAGAGGATACCCACCCCACATGATGCAAAAATTAGAGAGACGAAGGTAAGATCCCTACCTCAACAGGTTCTGATAATAATGCTCTTCCCCAGGTCAACTTTAGAAAACATCAGTCGGTGTCTGTCACATCCGTCAAGTCCCGGAAAAACCTCCTTTAGTGGAAGTCAGAAAGTTAAGGCTGAAGTAAAGACAACAGATCCAATCTCGAAAGTTCTGCTTCATCGTTATGATCTCGTGGCCGCTGACGGATTGTAAATCGGAGCTCGAACGAAGAAGTTACGGAAGAAAGAGCCTTCGAGTCTCTTGGGAGAGCTCTGCTCAGAGGAGAGGGGAGGAGAGGGGTGAGTCGAAAGGAGGATGGGACCCCTCCTTTTATAGGTGAGAAAAGAAAAAGTACACGGTTTGTACTTTATGGTACACAGTGTGTACTCGGTTAATTCACACAGTCTCCATGCGGCTTCCAACACGGCTCTGCGGCCGTTGATTGGTCAACACATGGTTTGAGGGTAACACATATGCGGGGAGGGACTACACGGTGTATAGTTTGGACACACTGCATCTACCCATTTATTTCACACGGTAGGGACACGACTCCAACACGACACATGACCGTTGACTGGTAATGCGTACGCGGGGAAGGACTACACGGCGTGTAGTATTGGACACACGGTGCGCACCCATTATTCCACACAGAAAGGACATGACATTCAACATGGTGTATTCCCGGAAAGGGGGTACACAACGTGTACTCAAACTACATGGCGTGTTGTTTCAAAATTCTGTAATGTGTGGGAAAAGTCCATTTTACCCTCCATAACACTTCAAGACCCTCTTTTTGACAAAGGGATGGGCCAGAGAGGTCCGGGCCATTACATCAGATACCTCTTAAAACATTATCGTCCACGAGAATTCAAAAACCAACCCAGAGGAACCCAACAAGATACCTCTTAGGGATCTTGTTATAACAGGAACCCAACCACCAACCCTAATTATAGGTGTTAGGAATTCCTTCTCCTATGTCGAGATATTATCCTCTTTAGGCGGCACTGACTCTCCTGCACGTGTTTAATCACATCCTCATTAATGCGTCTCGATTAATAATTGGGTCTTCCCACTTCCATACATTAGGATTTTTCAACTCACACTGCCCCCAACACCGCACAACCCACACACAGCCCAAACACGTGGTTTGGAGAAAATTCCTTTTCTTATGTCGAGATATTATCCGCTTTAGGCGGCACTGACTCGCCTGCACGGGTTCAATCGCATCCGCATTAGGGCGTCTCGATTAAGGATCAGGTTTTTCCCATCCCCACATGCCCGGACATGTTACACACTCCCAAAGAACAAGGAAAAAAAGGTCTGATGACCGACAAGCCAAGCATTCCATACATCAAAGGTACAAAGTACAAAAACAAAGCTCAGAAGAACAAGGAAAAACACAAGTCAAAACAACTCCAGGTACTGAGCGTGCATCTGGGTCTCCCACTCCCAAGTGCTCTCCTCGAGGCCGCCATGCCACCACAACACATGAACCAAGGGAATGGTTCATCCATAGAGAACCTTTTCATTACGATCTTCGATTCTGACTGGTCTTTCCTCGAAGGTCGCGTCGTCTCACATATCTAACTCTCCCCAGTCGATAACATGAGAGTCTTTGTGTAAGTACCGACGAAGCTGGGAGACATGGAAGACGTCATGAACCTTATCCAACTGAGGTGTTAGGGCCAGCTGATATGCCACCTCGCCGACTTGCCTCAGCACCTCAAAAGGTCCAATGAACCTAGGTGAGAGCTTTCTCCCTTTCCCAAACCTCCACTGCCCCTGTCGAGGGAAAACCTTCAAGAACACATGATCTACCACCTTGAACTCCAAGGGCCTCCTCCGACGATCAGCATAAGACTTTTGTCGGTCCTCAGCCGCTTTCATCCTCTCACGTACAAGCTGGACTTTCTCTGTGGTGCTTTGCACTACCTCTGGCCCAAGAGCACTTGTCTCGCCAACCTCTGCCAAGAAAATGTGTGAACGACATGGTCTTCCATACAAAGCCTCAAACGGTGCCATGCCAATAGTAGAGTGGAAGCATTTGTTGTAGGAAAAATCTACTAAAGGAAAGTGTCATACCCATGATCCTCAGAAATCCAGAACGTATTCTCGCAGCATGTCCTCCAGTGTCTGGATAGTCCGCTCTGTCTGCCCGTCGGTCTAGGGGTGGAAAGAAGTGCTAAGGCGTAGCTGGGTGCCAAAAACATGTTGTAACCCCCTCCAGACTCATGAGGTAAACCGAGTATCCCGATCTGAGACGATAGTCTTCAGGACTCCATGAAACCGCAAAACTTCTTCTACGTACCTCTGTGCTAAGGTACTCACTGGGCCTGACTCCTTAGTTGCTAAGAAGTGAGCTGATTTCGTCAGTCGATCCACCACTACCCAAATAGCATCAGAACCTCCCTGAGCTCTGGGTAGTCATGTGACGATGTCCATCGAGATTTCATCCCACTTCCACTCTGGGACATCTAAAGGATGCAATAAACCACTGGGAACACAGTGTTCAGCCTTTACTTGCTGACACACTATGCATTTAGCCACAAACTCCACCACTGCCCATTTCCCTCCGGGCCACCAAAACTGTTCCCTCAGGGCTCGGTACATTTTCGAAATTCCTGGATGTACCACCAAGGATAAGCTATGGAACTCACTGAGAACTCTCTCATGAATTTTCTCCAGGATAAACAACCTTCCATGAAAAAGCATCCGATGTCGGCTGTCCTCTAACCATCCTTCTGGAGGGTTCCCATGATCGACACGATCCCGCATCACTTCCTCCTCGGAGTCCCCCCACTGAGACTCTTCCACCTGCTGCAACAAGGAGGACTGCACCATCATCTGAAACAAACAGCCTCTATCACCTTCTTCCCATGCATCAAAGTGCAAGGCAGCCAACTATCCCATCGCTTTACAAGCATCAGTGGATTCCCGAACTACTTCCTGATGTGACTTCCTGCTCAGGGCATCAGCCACAACGTTTCCCTTACCTTCAGTGTAAGAGATCTCAAAGTCATAGTCTTGGAGAAACTCCATCCAACTCCGCTGTTGTAAGTTCAATTCACGCTGGGAGAAGATATAATGTAATCTCTTATGATATGAGAAGACCACAATGCACTCCCAAAGAGGTAATGTCACCATAAATTCAGTGCGAACACTACTGGTGCAAGCTCTAGGTCATGGGTGGAATAGTTACTCTTGTGAGAGCGTAACTGCCTAGACCCATAAAAGATCACTCCCTTCTTCTACATCAGCATGCACCACAGACCAAGGCCAGAAGCATCACAAAACACCTCATACAACAACCCTTCCTCTGGAAACCTGAGTACGGGATCACTGACCAACTTCTCCTTCAGGTAGCTGAAAGCCTCCTGGCATTACTCACTCCATAGGAAGACCTGGTTCTTCCTAGTCAAAGCTGTCAATGGAGCAGAAACTCTAGAGAAGTCCAAAACAAACCTCCTATAGTATCCTGCTAACCCCAGGAAACTATAAACATCTGCCACACTCTTGGGTGCTACCCAGGAAACAACTGCCTCCACCTTCGACGGGTCCACTGACACTCCATGATGAGACACCATGTGCCCAAGGAAGTGTACTTCTTGTGTCAAGAACTTACAGTTCGACAACTTCCCGTAAATACGGTGATGTCGAAGGACTCCCAAGACTGCCCTGAGACACTCAACATGCTCCTCCTCTGACCTTGAGTAGATTAGGATGTCGTTGATAAACACAACGATGAACCGGTCCAGAAATTCCTGGAAGAGAAAGTTCAAAAGTCCCATGAACACAGCCAGTGCATTCGTAACTCCAAAAAGCATCACCACAAACTCAAAGTGCCCATACCTGCACCTGAAAGCAGTCTTCGAGATGTCACTGTCTTTTACCCTCAGCTAATGATATCCAGATCGTAGATCAATCTTGGAAAACCAACCTACTCCCCTCATTTGGTCGAAGAGATCATCTATCCTTGGAAGGGGGTAATGGTTCCTGACCGTTACCTGGTTCAACCTTCGGTAGTCTATGCATAGCCTGAGACCACCATCTGCCTTCTTCACGAACAAAACTGGAGCACCCCATGGCGATACGCTAGGTCGAACAAAACCCTTATCTATCCGATCATCAATCTGAATCTGCAAATCCCGCAACTCCGAAGGTTCCATCTGATAAGGGGCCATCGAAATCAGACGGGCACCATGCTGTAAGTCTATCCTGAACTCAATGTCATGTTGGGGGGTAGAGTCACAGCCTCCTCAGGAAAAACATCCAGGAACTCCCCAACAACCTCTGGGACTTCCATAATCTCTGTATCAGTTGGAACTACTGATAGCCCGCCTAACAAGGAAAGGAGAGGCTTCACATGCCGGATTCCCACCTAATAGCTCCTCTCGCCAACAAAAGATACATGATGCCCATCTAAATCAGAGAACACGACTCTTCTCCAGAAGCAGTCGACAACGACACTAACAGAAAACAAACAGTCGATGCCTAAGATGACATCGTATGGCTGCATCTGTAACAGAAGAAGGTCCCCACTAGATCGATGTGGTCCCAACGTCAGCCCACATCCTCGGCAAACACAAGATACGCTAGTCTGGCCTCCAACTGGTTTACTAAGTTCCAGTGGTACGAAAATTCTCTCTACATCTAGTCCCAAGGCATGGGATAGACCAGGTGAAACAAAGGAGTCTGAAGCTCCCGAATCGAACAAAGCAGAAACAAGAGTGCTGAACAAACAAATCGTACCTCGCACCGCCTCTGGTCCTGCCGGAGCTGCCAACTCTACTGTGTGAAACTGTCCACGCCCAGCTCCTTTTCTTCTCTGATGTCTTCCACCTCCCTGACCACGCCCTAGTCGAGGTCCCTGAGGAGCACCCTAAGGTCAGCCTCCTCCTGCAAAGTCTGCCCTCAGAGGAGCATGGTCCTGCTGCTGCTGGATGGGCCTTGCCGGCAACTGGTGCTGCTGAGGTGGGCGCTGAACCTGTACACCACCACCGTACTGAGCTCTGGTTGGGAACCAACTCTGAACATGCCTGAAACCTCCACAAGAAAAACACCTCAGTCCTGGGCTCGTGAAAAAGGTACGAGGACCCAAAGATCTGAACTGGAACTGCTGGGGCCTGCTCCCCACTGGCCTGAACCTGGAAGGTCCCGTCGCAGGAGACCTGCTGCTGACTGCTTTCCCCTTCGACGAGCCTGGCTGGTTCCCCTCATGGGGTGAAGCTCCCAGTTAGTGCATCCTCTCTACATCCTCTGCCCTCTTCTGTACCGCCAAGTACTTCGGAAGGGTGAAGGGGGTGACAACATACTGGAGCGAAGGACGAAGGGCCTCCTCCAAACGTCTCACCTGAGACTCCTCATCCGGAAAGTGATCCGTAGAAAAGCGCAGGAGATCCTTGAACTTGAACCCCATCTCTCATACCGTCATACTCCCCTGCTGAAGGGAGAGTAACTCCTGCCGCTTCTCTTCCTTGATCATGGAAGAAATGAATTCCTCTCGGAATTCCTTCTCAAAGTTAGTCCATGGAACCTCTACCTCTATCCTCTCTCCGAGGTAGAGCATCCACCACTGTCGCGCCGCACCTCTCAACTGACTGACTGCTAGGGGAACCCAATACTCCCTTAGAGCACGGATCAAGGTAAAAGCGATCCCTAGCTCCTCATGCCACCCCTCCATCTTCGTATCCAATGTACTACCCTCGTACTTCTTGAGGGTCTGTCGCTGGAAAGAATGGAGAGTCTTCTGCCACTGGCTATCTTCCTCCTCTCGGTCAATCCTCAACTGATTGACCACCTAAATCTGTTGGGCCGCGACTGTCTGAGCCACCCGGGGATGACGTCCAGGTGCCATAGTTGTACGGTAAACATGGATCGCCTAAGCCCAAGTAGTAAGGAAAAACTCAAGGTTTTATTTTATCATTTTATTTCAATTTCCTTCTCAGAACACTCAAATCAAGTAAATAAAATTCATGATGATGGCATGTACCTTCCTTAGGGTCTCTACCCTTCAATCAATGTAGTCTCACTTGGTCGTTCGGTAGGCTCAGAGTCCTTGCATCGGATCACGGGGGGCCCTAAAATCCCGTGTCCTAGCCAGTCTTCCCTGGCCTATGTCACGCACCAGGATTAACTAACATTGTTTCCCTACCGTCCCATTCAATCCTCACTATGCCTAGCTCTAGACTCCATACAATATATCAACCATCACCTCTGATAGCATTCTGTTACGACCCCCTCTCACAAAAGATGCCCCTCCTGAGCTGGCAATGGCGAAAGGGAGATAATGACCCCTAAGTCCCACCTCCAGTAGGCCCTGGGGTGGCAACTAGCACGAAGGGTATGAGTTTTTCACAAATATGGGAGGCATTACCCTTTTTATTTTTAAAGATCGGGAAATAGGACAAGTCAACCACCAAAAAGGAAAAGAGCAAGTGTATAGAAATAAACCCAAACCAAACCCACATGCATGTCTAAACAAATTTTATAACAAGGTACAAGTACAAGAAAGCTCAAAGTACAATACCAAAAGAAAACAAGAGTACAAAAACTGCAACAACTCCAACTGTCCGACTAGTAGGGTCCCGTACAGCCCTGGTAGTCCTCCTGGAAACCTGAAATTTAACGTAGGGTGAGCATACAAGTATACTCAGTAGGGAAACCAAAATATCTTGTGCACAAGTGGGGAGACATCCTAATGTCCCGTGTGAACAACAGAAGAAACCTAGAAAGGAAATCTTATCCACCCAACCTCACCAGCCACACTCACCAAAACCACAATCACAACAGGTAGTAGTATATAAGAACAAGAGTATTGGGTACCCCGCACCATTTACCTTTAATTATTTTCTATTCCTAACGGCGAACGTCCTGATGCTGCCACACTCTCCCCGCCCGCACACACCTGGGCCTCACAACCACGTATCCCTCCCGCACACACCTGGGCCTCACAACCACGTATCCTGCACGCACACACCTAGGCCTCACAACCACGTATCCTGCCCGCACACACCACGGCCTCACAATCACGTATCCCACACGCACACACCTAGACCTCATCCCGATGATTCTTGGGAACAGTAATAGTAACCGAAATCTCGCCTGAAGACACCTGGGCCTCATCCCGAAGATTCATGGGAAAATAACCTGCCCGAAGAGTCTTGGTCCAATCCAACCAAATTGAAACCTACCCGAAGAGTCTTAGGTGTAAGTTCGCCCTAATCCATCACATCCTAGGGAAGAAGGAGAAGGAAGGATCTAGTAACTAATGGAAAAACACCCTCTCCCATCAAATGGGAGTGTTTGGCACTAAGTGCTCAACATGGGTGGGGTGCGATAGAACACCAAAGATACAGATATATATATATATACCAAACACACAGCCCAACCTGTGGCTTCTAAAAAGAGAAACTGAGCACATGCCTCGACACTGCTACTATGAAGCATGCATACAACAAACAATCCCAACACCATTTTGGTTTCAATGTTTCAGTAGAAATTAGTTTATTTAGTTCCTTAACTACTGGGAAACTATCCACAACCAACCACATCAATCATTCGTAAACCTTATCCCTGCCATCCACAAATAATGTTAGGAAAAACACAAGAAACACAACCAATCCCTTATTATCAACCAACCAACCCCATTGATTATTAACCCGTTCCGTTACCATGACCCACCATTCATTAACTCTTCCATTTTTATTTATTATTTACAACCCAATATTCATTCACAAACAAGCCCATCCCTGCAGCCCCGCTGCCAAACACCATAACCACACCACACCGAAACTCGTACATCAAAAAATCCCTTTAACACCATTATCGCGGACCCGCTGCCCATTACTAACACAGCATTCACACCAACCCACAACCAAGTCAACCACAGCCCCGCTACTCACTCAATCCACAACAACCCACAAAACACCCCCATCACATGTCACGTAACCAAGCCAACACCCACACATTCATTATTCCATTTTGTTTAACCGGGGTGATCACACAAGGGTTCCAGATTTTAAATAGCCAACTTTATGTGACTAAACAATTTCCACATTCAACAAAGTTTACATCCACAGAACTGTCTATAAAGATAGGGGAACATTTAATTGCGCAAGAAAAGGCCCCTAACGACCGTTATTTTCAGTAGGCATAAGCTCATTTAATTCACAACATAATTCACAAGATAAATAAAGATAAATATAAAAACTTCCCCATTCTCGTTCTTTAACCAGTTATTATCTTTATTTAATAGTTCAACTATCTCTCATTAAAACAAGATGATACCTACCCCGTATGATGCACAAATTAGAGAGAAAAAGGTAAGATCCCTACCTCAATAGGTTCTGATAACAACGCTCCTCCCCAGGTCAACTTTAGAAGACGTCTGTCAGCGTCTGTCACTTCTGTCAAGTCCCAGCAAAACCTCCTCAGGTGGAGGTCGGAAAGGAAAGGCCGAAGGAATGAAAATGGATCCAAGCTCGGATGTTCCGCCTCATCATTACGATCCCTTGGCCGCTGACGGATCGTAAATCGGAGCTCAGACAAAGAAGTTATGGATGAAAGAGCTTTCGAGTCTCTTGGGAGAGCTCTGCTCATAGGAGAGTGGAGGAGAGGGGTGAGTTGAAAGGAGGAGGGGACCCCTCCTTTTATAGGCGAGAAAAGAAAAAGTACACAGCGTGTACTTTATGGTACATGGGGTGTACTCAGTTAATTCACACGGTCTCCACGCGGCTTCCAACACGGCTCTGCGACCATTGACTGGTCAACACACGGTTTGAGGGTAACGCATACGCGGGGAGTGACTACACGGCGTGTATTTTGGACACACGGTGTGTACCCATTTATTCCACATGACAGGGACACGACTCCAACATGGCACACGACTGTTGACTGGTAATGCGTACGCGGGGAAGGAATACACGGCGTGTAGTATTCGACACACGGCGTGCACCCATTATTCCACACAGCAAGGACACGACCATCAACACGGGGTATAATCGGAAAGGGGATACATGGCGTGTACTCAAACTACATGGCGTGTAGTTTCAAAATTCTGGAATGCGTGGGAAAAGTCCATTTTACCCTCCAGATCACTTCAAGACCCTCTTTTTGACAAAGGGATGGGCCGGAGAGGTCCGGGCCATTACAACACGTGTTGTCCTTATAAACATATCATGTGTACTACCTTTTATCATTACCTTTGTAATTGAAACAAAATAATGGGGTGAAATCAAATTCCTAGTAAGGGGAACATAAAATCATATTTACAAAAACATAAGCATGAAATATATAATATGGAAGGAATAAATAATATTAAAAATTATATAATCAACTAAAACTAAAAAAATGTTATATACACGAGAATAAATGAAAACATGGGGAAATAAGTGTGGTTCTCACACCGATGTAATGTATAATGTTTAACATTAAAAAAATATTTTCATGACTCTATTCCAAGAAGCTATATTGATATGAGGAGTTGTATCCACCAAAACCAATGTTTTTTATTATGAGTCTAATTTATGCTTCAAGGGGAAATATAATTTAATGCTCTAAACATTACTTGATTAATTCAAATGAAAATCGTATAAGAGTAAACAAGGAATTTTATATAATTCCCTAAGGAACCACTATAGGAATAAAAACAAAACTATTTGAGTAATGAATAGCCGAAAGGTGCAGGCCAGGCCTAATGCCCAGACCTGTCAAAATTTATTAAATAAAAGATGCAGTACATAATACAAAGCAGAAAACCAAATAAAAAATCCACACCAGCCAAACCCTACCGCCTCTACAGCGGACCCAAATTCCACAAAATTCAAAATTCAGAAGGCATCACGCACCATCATGATTCAAGTCGTCACATCACGTGGCACCTCGAGTCTCGCTCCTCGAGTCTCGCACCAAACGCGACAGCTGCCCAGTCCGCATCAAGCGCCAGTGAACTCCATCGGCGTCCCACGCGCCACCATTCACCGGAGAATGCTCCAGAGCCGGTTACGCCAAAAACACCATCACCGCAACTCCACAGAACTGGAATCATCAAAACATACGCCAGAACCACCGCCAAGTCGAAGAACAAAACTCGATTCACCATAGAAAACAGATTCACCCAAGCCGTAATCATCCTCGGGTCACCACAAAACAAATCACCGAGAAACTGATCCCCAACCAACATCAAATCCACAACCAAAGCAGGAAGTCAGCAAGAGAAACAATCCAGACCATCACCGTCTCCGTCGGGATTACCAGGCAAACACGAGCTCAGCATCACAAATAGCAAACTCAAATCCAAAATCAAAAAGATGGGGAAGTCGAAGAAAGAAAACCATCACCCGAACGCTGGAATGAAGCCCCTCTGCAAATCAGATCCCATCGCCGCCATCCAAGACACCCACGGAAGACACGATGTAGCTTCCAACGCACACAATAGAACCGAGGCGACAACCCGCATGCCACATGAGCAAAATCTCGGCCGCGGACCGTCACCGCACTGCTGAAGTCAGGCCAGCAGCGGAAGAAAAGATCACGACGGCCGAGTCAATGAACACCACTGCGATAGGAGATCCACCACCACGAGCTCACCGAGTGCGAGGAGGAACGCTGCCCAAACGAGAGGTGAAGGAAGTGGCGGCGACGAGGGGGAACCCTAGTTTGAAGAGCCCCTTACGGGTGCATCCTAATGGTCTTAGGTTCATGTTATTGAGTAATGAATAATATAGAATGAAAATACAAAATAAACCCATGTTAGTAGTTAATTATCATTAAGAATTTAAATAATCTTCCCCATGATTATAAAATGTTAACAAGATCATAACCCATACATAGAAACAATATTGATGGTTAAACAATACATTGTTAAATTTCCAATAATAATATGTATTGAAATTAACATATTTAGAACTTCAATAATTTTTTCCATAGAAGTAAAATGTATAACATGATTATAGAAAATACAGAAAAATATTGGATTGCCTAAAAAATAACCCCAGTGAAGCAATGGAAACATAAAATGGTGTTGACATATATATAAATCACCTTCAAAAAATAATTCATTGAATGACACAACAAAAAACAGATCATGAATAAAATTGTTTGATAGAATGACTTAAATACAGTAATTCATATATATATATATATATTAGAAGATCTATCATGAAACATAATCAACATTAGTGAAAATACATCTAAAAAAGATAAAAAAAATGTAATCTAAAAAATAAAATATCGATTGTAAAATATTTTTAACATTGGTATAAAAAAATTATTAACATGTCACTTTCAAAGGAAACTTTTTAAAAATTAGCATGAATTATTTTTTATACCATTTATTTTAAAATGGTATCTAATAATGGAGTCTTAAAAATACATAATGCTTATATAGGATAAATTAAGAGAGGAAGAAAAAACATTTGAAAGTCAAAGGAACTAACTATTTCAAATATTTAAAAAAAATACCACTGTTCAAAACTGAAATTTTAAGAAGGGTAAAAAAATTCATTTGTACTAAAAGATAATTTTAAAAAATGATAATTATAAAATACCATATAATAAAATATTACATTGGGAGAACACAATAATTGAAAATTAAAGTTTAATATGACACATTATAACTCAATTGAATGATATTTGAGTTATCAATTTCCCTTATGAGAATTATACTTCATGAAGTAAGAAATATTTTAAAATAGTTCTACTATGTTTTCATAGTTTACATTATTATAAAATAAATTTAATAACACATAATATAATCAATTAATAGAATAAGACCAATATTTTATTCCATGGGATGACTATAAATAAGTGAATGGAAATTGAGTAACCAAAAAGCCATATAATTGGGATAAAAACTAATTCCAAATAAATTTTATGAATTATAAATAATTTGAATTAGTATTTCTGATGAATACAGAAAATATATGATAAATATAAATACATGGGTAGTTAATATACAATTAAAATAAAAATATTGTGCATAACATAAACATGTCTCAAAAAAATAATGTTTGAGACACATAACCCTTATGACTTGAGTAAAATTTTAATAAAAAACTATTCAAAGATAGGGAGTTTAATTTTAATTCAATTTCCTTGATTCCAATATAATTCATAATATGATTTCTAATATAGGAAGTACACACACCATAAAAATGAATCAGAAATCATAATACTAAATATATCTCAAAGAGAAAATTTTTAAATGAAAAACCATAAATTTTAACTAAATCATTGTGAACATGAAAAAAAACATCCAGAACAGGATCATTAAATAAAAACCTAATAAACATCCTTTTCTAGAGGCGATTAAAATAAAGATGAAAATAAATCATTTTATGGATCCAATAGTCGAGACACATGTGTGGTTGATGATTTAATTTTACATATAATATGATAAAGGAGAAATAAATTTTATTATTTATGAATCATAAACATGATATAAATATAATAATCATCTATTAAATTCACCTCTTATACTATCATTTTATAGCAGTGAAATAAAATGAAATACATTCCATCGTGGAGGTAATAGTCTGTAAAATTTATGAATGGTATGTTCACCTTTCTTAATAGAAAAAGAATAATGTGATTAATGGTTATTATCGTAGAATAAATAAATTAAATATATGACCATTAATAATTTCATTCCATTAGTATTTTAAAATTATAATTCAATAAGAGAAATAAGTGATGTAAATATAGTTACTCACATTAGGCTCTTTCATATTTCTTTGGATGATCCTTCAGAAATGGATGTCATATGCTAAAATCTTGTGACCAAAATCTCTAAGATGTGAAATATTATTCTAGGGTAAGGAAAATTGGAGGGTTTATTATGTTAACTGAATTTTTATGAGTTTCTTTAAGGAGAGGGGTGAATATATTTTTATATGTTCTTAGAATGATATTTTCAAGTATTTCAACTTAATATAAAGGGAGTACATGTTAAACACATCATATTTTTCCAAAATTGCGAAATAATGGACTGGGTAAGATATAATGTTGTTCTAAACTAAATATACTAAATTATAGACATGTTTTATATTGTTTCTATCCATTTACTGTATGAATTATTACATTAACCATTTTAGTTTTATCTATGGTAGCTAGTTTTCACTTATGGTTATGTAATATTTATGCCAAAAAATAAAGGGATCCTTATTAGATAATATGGACATAGTTATTAAAAATTTCAAATAAATTTCATTTAATTCAATTTTTAAAATTGGAAAAAACAATAATTTTAAAATAAATATGTATAATTTATTCGAAACAAATTTAGAGAAAATAATACTTATGTTGTAAAATATGGAATATGATTTTTTTAATTAAAACAACTATTATTAAAATTTAAATTTTTCTTAAAAAATATATATTTTATTTTATATAAATGTTTCTTGAATTACAAATTCAGACATATATTCTAATAATTTCATAAAATCTGTGTTATTTGTAAAAAATGATATTTTTCACTATTCATGTAAAAATAATAATTTTTTCAAAATCCCAAAAATTTAAGATCATTTTATTTTATTATTCATAATAAAAAAGTAATTTTCATATTTCTAGATAAATATCAATATTGTGAGAATTAAATTTTAAAATAAACTCCAAAAACACAGTGTAAAATTATTCATATAAAAAAAATACTCTTTTAAAATTTAAAAAATTCATTATTATTATTTTTTTATTTTAAAATAAATTTAATGGTAATATATTATTAATATTATAAATATAATTTATATTTTTTTAATCATAATATACATTTAATCTTTATATAAGTCAGCACTTTAAAAAAAACACTTTTATGCATAAAATGATTTCATTTTTTGTTTTTGATATACTAATTGAATTTTATATGTACTACAAGTGGAATTTATTTTTCTATACTCAAAAATAACAATTTAGTTTACAAAATTTATATAGATTATAATTCAAAGCATAATTTTCAATTTTATAAACATATCAAAGATACAATTTAGTATGGTGTTGCTTGTGGAGAAAACTATCAAACACATTGAATTATTTAAAGGTAATTATATATTAATATTTTAGGGTGTTTCATTATCTGACTTAAATGAATTTCATCCTCATAATTTGAATCATATGATCAGAGTAATTTCAATAGGGAAATAATAATTAACAATACACCACTAGTTAAATGTGGGTTTATTTATGATGTGGAATGAGATATATCTCAATAATTTTTTTTATAATTTATATATAAATAGTTCTAACCCACTTCTAATTTCATATTGAATTTTACTGAGGGATGAAGATCCAGATCCATAATGAGAAACTTCTTAAAAAATATGGAAAATGATTTATATTATAATCATTCCACTAGGGGTTTTTATTTATAACATAATATCCAGTTTTTAGGGATAACATACATAACATAGGACATTATAAACTCTAGAGAGATAACTCCCTATATATTTCATTAAAAGTATTTAACGTGCAATTTCCTTATTCATAGGGTTGATGGTGGAGATTTCCCTCATTGGCCATTGTATTATGACATTGAGTTCCATAATTTCCTACTCTCATGGAGTTGAAGAAATATATTTTTGTATATTTTTATCTTTCCCTTAACCTTGACCGTATAATTCCCTTCATCACCTGACTTATATAATTTAACTCTCCCTTTAAGTATATTTCCCCTTATTTATTCCCACAATTATTGACATATAATAAATTGAATATTTTTTCATTCGTCATATTTTTCATTTGATCTTTTAGTAAACTCTATATTTCTTCTTTTGGTGTGTTTGAGACTAATAGGATGTAAACATTACTAATCATATTACATGTTTTATGGTTTTTCAAATTCATAAGTTTTACCACTCCCTCTCTAATCTTGATGGATTTTTCATTGAGGTAATATTCACATTTTTTCTTACACCCATGGTTCTTTTTTAGATCTATCCATTACTAAAACAAATAAGGTTATCATGGGTGATGATGAGTATAAGATAATTATCATAAATAACAACAAGAAAATTCAAACTCAAGATGTATCAATTCATAAAACTATCATGTGAGCCTATAGTTTTTACATCTCAACTTGTATTATACTATATCCGAACTATATCACTCTTGGTTTAACATATAAAATCTTCTCTTCAACCAAGGATACATTGAGTTGGATTATCCCTTACATATTAACCTAATAATACAAATAGAGATCCCAAATTACCGTTAAATTTATTAAAATATAATAAACCCAACAAACATTGAAATCTATTATCCCAAAATCAAAATCATCTATTTTTTAGGAAAGCACATATCAAGTACTATCTTTTTTAACTTATGAATTCCCTTTTTTAAATATATATTACACATAGGAATATTACTATTATTTTACCTAACCTAAACATATTAAAATCCCTTATAATAGTTTATAATGTGGATTTGAATTAATCAAAGCATATCCCTCAAGAGTGTCAGAATAGGTGTGCAGTTTGTACACTTTTTTGTGAACCAGGTGATGATCGAGTTTGTACCTAAGATACCCTATTTTTGGAAATTACCTCTAGTTACATCTATGATAAATTTTTCATCCACTTACAGTATGTTAATATGGTCATAATTTATATGATAATAACATAATATAAACTTTAGTACAACTTATTGATGTCATCATAAATATAGAATTCCCTGTTAGACGTATCCATAGAGGTTTCTCTAGATAAAATTTGAATTATTACCTTAATAATAAATAATATACTATCTCAAAGGGTTTTCCATTACTCTAAAATTATGATCAACTCTAAATTATCAGCCCTTAAATTATCCCAAGAAAACATAATAATATCAAAGCTATATAAACAATACTCTACATCTAATTTTGACTCCATAAACCTGCAATCATAGATCTAGTTCCACAAAAAAATACATACATATTATCATCGATACGAAGTATATATTAATAAATATAACAATCCTTAATGAAAAAATGATTATTGAGTCTCTTAAATACAAAATATTTCTTTTTAGTTTTTGAGAATTATGAAATTAAAAAAATTATAAACTAATAAATCCCATGTTCTCCATGTCAAACATATATTTTCTCCATTATATATAAAAACAATTAATCCATAATGAGTCTTAAATATCTCCTATATAATCATCCACACATCTTATCCTTCTAAACATATCATGTGTACTACTTTTCTTTATAACTTGGGGAATGGAATCAGATGAATGTGCTAATCATAAATGATCAGTAATGGAATCATATAACTCAAACCATAAAAACAAAAGAATTTAATAAATAATATGGTAGAAATAAATAATCAAAAAAATTTCACAATCAATAAAATCTATGATCATGGTTAATCCATGAATATTTATGAATTTTTTTAATATTCATTATTGATCTCATACTAATGGAATACATAATAATGGACATCAAAATGAACATGTTTTGAATGTCATGTGCCAATATACTATACTTATATTGGGACATTACACCAAAACAAAATATTTTGTGTCTCATGAAGAATATTGACGCATCAAGGCGATATATAATGTTAGGACTCACATGTCACTATATGAAATGAATTATATATAATTTTCAAGACATTATTTCATACCATTCCCTATGTTACCTCTAGATGAATAAAAAATGAAAACTATATAATGGAAATTATAATGTTCTAATACAGAATCATCATATGCTAATATTAAACAATAATAAATAATTTTAATATGTTTCCCTATAAATATCATAACACATCTTGAGAAAAAATGTGGATAATCAAACAATACATAGTCAACTTTATTATAATTATAGATATTAGAATAACAATATGTATACTGCTAATAATTTTCCCCATGTGTATAAAATGTATAACATGATAATAAATTTTTTATTGTAATAAAGGATGGTTTCAAAAGAACATAACCCAATTATAATAGAGGAATCATATAACCATGTGGACATAAATGGAGAACACCCTCACAATGGAATGCATCCAATGGTACAATAAAATAAAGGATCAATAATAAATCTTTTTGACACCACATGTTCAGTACATCAAATAAAAATATATATTTATTAAAGGATAAATCATGGAACATATACCCCTTTAGGGTATATCCATTAGAAAATTATATTGAAAATTTAAACAAAACCCTAAAAGATATTATAGAAAGAATTTTGAACATCGAAATAAAATAAAAACATACATATTACATTCAATGGTAACTTCTAAAAATGTTACATGAAATAATTTGAAAATATTTACTTTTAAAATAATATTAAGAAATATATCCTTTAAAAGATATAAATTTTATTTATGAGAAATGTGGTGAGGAATACAAAAAATATGAAAGTGAAAGGAAAAAACACATTTTAATATTTTAAAAAATAACTTTTCTTAAAAATAACATTGTTTAAAGAGTAAAAAAACCTTCATTTGTATTAAAATATCATTTTCAAAAATATGATTTTAAAATATCATATAATAAAATATTAGTGTGGGAGTACCCAATCATGGAAAAAAAGTATCAATATAAATCATTATCACTCAAATAAATGAGATTTGAGTTATTAGTATCCCTAATTGGAAACATTCTACATGAAATAAGAAATATTAATAAAATATGTATTCTATATTTGAAATGTAAATTCATAGAGAAATAATATAATAATACCTAATATAATCAGTTGGGAGACTCTATCCGACATTTAAGTCTTAGAAGAAATTCATAACTCAATGAGTCAAAATTGAGTTAACAATAAGACTTTCATCTTAGGTAATAATATAAATCTCTAGCATTTATCATTAAATAATCTTGAGTGAATTCAATAATTTTTAGTTATACACATTGAAGATCTTTTAAGGTTTATAATTTTAGAGAATTAGGACATAACTATTACATAACAACTCAACTATTATAAAGTAGACACTTATACTCATTATATATTTTTTTCAAAAAAAACACTTTAAAATAAAATATGATTTATTTTTCAATATAAAATTATTCTTATCATTCATCTTGACATCTACCTTTTTCTTACCCATTCTTACACCCTGTAAAAACATATTAAAAACATGGTATGAGCACAAAAATCTCAACAAGGGAAATAATATAAGGGAAAAAATGTTAGTCAATGAATACTTATAAACCAATGAAATAATAATTTTTACCCATAAAAAATAATCTCTGTAACATACCTTATTAAGTCATAAGGTTCGTCAAATAATCCTTAGAAATCATAAATAATTAAGTTAAATTTCAGAATTTATATTATACTTACATTTTAGCTTTCACAACTATATAGGGGGTAACATTCATAATTACATTTGGAATACCCATCATAGTTTATTCCCTAGATATCTTATAAGAAACCTTATTGTTTAAATATATCTCATTATAAAATTAATTTTAGATGTTACAAGGGCTCACCCACCTTCAATTTATCATGGAACCACCAGTATACATAAACAATTCCCAAGAATTGTAACATAATCATAACAGATAAAACAAGAATAAAGGGACAACAATTCCGCATTGTAACCACAATATCTCATTTCAAGATATTGAAATAATAAATCCCTTATCAAAAATATTTTCAATACAAAAATAACATAAAATTTAATATGTTATTTATTTTTCTTTTGAAAACATTATTTCTTGTAGAATAATCCAAATATCAAATAATGAGCATGGTGGCCAAAAAGTCATTTTCACTGTATATGTTAAAAAATATTCCGTTTGTGGTTTACTAAACCATTTCATAGAAAAATATTACTTTTGAAAAATTTGAATGAAATTAAAATAAAAAGGCGTTAATTATATAACTTATCAAGGAAGGCGGTGTATATTATCAAAATATGTCTTAATTAAATATGATTAAGATGAAGTCACTTACCATGAATATGAAACATCACGTACAATCATTATATTCATGAATAAAAAACATTGGTTAATTTATGATTTCTTTAGAACCTTTTTCATGTTTATTTTCCCTTTTTATCACTTATTACTATGTTATAAAACTGACATAATTATTTAAGTTCATATCGGGTGTTTTGTCGATATTTGGTACTTGAGTTAAATATGAACTTGTTATGATGTAAACTATCCATGTGGACATAATTCCATCATCTCTAGAATATTATTCATGAAATAATCATATATTTTATACATTAATCATATTTTTCAATAAAAACATTAATTATGGTTATGAAAATTGAACAACATTATAATCATTAAGACGGTAGGCCGTACGTATGTATTAGTAACATATTCCATTATCATTGATAATTAGGGAAATAAGGTCATTATTATTTTATTTTATCATAATTTTTATAATATTATTGACATCATACTAATAATTTAATTATTATTATATATATATATCATACAAGTGTTATGGTGAATAAAAATGATTCACATTGCTTCAGGGAGGTGATAGTTCTCATGTACGCACGAACTACATTATCGTTTTTATGTTCAAGGAAGGTAAGAAAATAATTGAAATATTATTATTTTAAAATGTTAAATATTTCATTAATATCACATATGAACACAAATTCCATTATTATAACAAGTCATGAGAGATGTTTATTGAAAATTATTCAGATCAGTTCATGGAGGTGATAGTTCACACATACGCATGAACGTTTAATTCCCTTCCCATTTAAGGAATGTGGAGATGTATTTAGGTGATGATATTAACATAATAAAATCTAAATATATTTATTATACTGTATTTATTATTTAATCATATAATAAGAAGATTTAATGGAAGTGGAAGAAGAAATAATATGGAAATACTTAAAAAATGATACCTCTTATTCAGTTGATCGCCTTTAAAAAACACCTTAACACCACTAAGAAAGGTGTTATGCCTTAAATAAGGCCTCAGAAAAGTGGTTAGAGATTCTAGTAAGGGTTTTGGGTAGATATTGGCTGAATATAATGGTTATTGAAGTGTTAATATTATAGAAGAGTGGGTACCTTTTTATAGGAGAGAGGTGGGGCACCCTTTGAATCTCATAAAATATTAAATTAATAGAAATTAATATTTTAATCCAATGGACTCTAACATGGGATATCTAGAATATAATATGATTATAGTTATAATTCCTATCATTTAATACTTTTTTGACATGTATTGAATTTATTTTAATCCTTGTCTTTTTAATTTACCCATAATTGTTCTCTTTTAATTTTAATTGTGGTAACAATATTTTAAAAATTAAGAGGCTCTAAATTTTACTTATATGGGGTTAATTTTCCATAAAGGGACACTTAATGAACTTATAGACATTATAAAAGTCATTTTATATTTTAAAATATTTTTAGGATGTTTAAATTATATAACAAATTATTATTTTTATAAAATATCAATTATGTCAATTGTTACACTATTCATTTCATTGAGTTTTAATAAAATCAAAACATAGAGATAACTTGAAACAAAATGTTTTTATAGAATTAGAAAATTTCATAATCCCTTATAAAGTTTTTGTATGTAAAAAATTAAGTGATATATGTTTTTTGTAATAATTATAATATAATTTATTTAATTCTATAATTATTAAATGTATTGTTGCATCAACATTGTGGCATAATTAAAATTAATTATTAATTTCTTAAAAATTGTAAATAAATTACTATGATTTATTTAATTTTTTATATTTCTAATTACTATTTATAGTTGAAGGTATCACTTATATAATGACATATTAAAATTCTTTTAGTAAGAAGAGACACGATTATGATATTTTTGCCTTTACTTTAAATTAAATGCTATAAATATCATAATGACACCGAAGTGGCTACCAAAGAAAAAAATTTAGACCCAAGGAATTCCATTAATGTCCATAACTCATTAAATAATATTATGGAATGTGTTATTTTAGTTTTATACCAGGAAACCTCAGCCAGGGATAAATTCCCTGACCATTTATTAAAGAAAAGGAAAAAGTACAGTAAAAGCAGGTTTAGGAGAACCGGAAACCTTACAACCAAACAATCCCCCAAGCACAAACGACATCCGAAATTCAAAAATCAAAAACCACGAACCCTGATCCTTACTATTCCCCAAATTTTATTTGATCATATTAAATCAAAAGTTTCAAAATTATTACAACTATGTATGAAATTTTTTAAAAATTCAATTAAAAAATGTTACTGAAATTAATTTAATATGAATCTCATTGACAGATTGAGGAAACAAATTTTGTAAAAAGTAAAAACCATCAAAACATTAACATGTGATTATATCCAATTTAAATGTAAAATTTCAAAAAAATTCCAACATTGGATTAAATGATAAAAACATAATATAATTATACCTTAAAACCATGTAAAATGATAATCTAATAATATAATTAAATTAGATGAAAATGTGGTTTTGAATTAAAAAGCTGTATTTTTTCACTATTCCTTAAAAAATGAATTTTCTAAAAAAATACAAAAAATTCAACCAAAGTTAATGTTTATGTCCCTATTCTAAATAATATGTTTTTGTTTCAAATATAACATATAAAAGTGATAAAAAATATATTTAAAAAGGTTAATCCATCAAAAGGTGGTAAAAATATTAGAGTGTTTTATACTTAAAATTAGATTTATTCTCATTTTTAGCCTCTAAATTTTGTTAAAATAAAGTATAAAAATTTAATAAACTTGTGTAAAAAAATATAGGTAGTTCTTTTCATTCCTTCCAATTCAATGTCTAGGCATTTACTACCATTTAAAATAATAATATTAATAACGAGTTATTTTTTTATATCTCAGTCTTGTGTGCAACATAAGATTTCCACAAAAACCATTTTTGTATGAAATGTACGCTATCATAAAAAACATCCCTTTTAAAGTTAAAATTTTTATCTAATTTTTAAATAATAATATTATGGAAATTTTTTATTCTATAATTACCTATAATGTTACAAATAACTACATCCAATTCCATATGATGTAAAGAAAATTATTTCAATTATTATTTACCATTAACAAAAAATATATAATTGATATAAATCCATGGGTACTGAAAACAACATTTAATAGAAAACATGGTTCATAATGTAAACATGTCTCAAGTAATTGATGTATGAGACAAAGAACCCCTATGAATGGAGTAACATTTTAATCAATACCCCTTGATTGTGAGGGTGTATAATTGAGGATAATGTTAATTGATAAAAATATAATTCATGATATGATAATTAAAATATTTATTATATAAAAAACAAAAATGAAATTGGTTTTATAATAAAAAATATGTTTCAAAGAGAGTAATAATACTTTCCTCGGTTCTGATTAGTTCTAAACTTGCACCAAACGTCCTAGATAATTAAATTAATTACCTAAAATAAAATCCAAATAACCATATTCATAACTATAATTATTTATTATATTAATTTAAAACTATTCGATACATATACATATTAGTTAGTTTTTACCTATTTTCAATACTAATTGTAAATAATCAATATTATTTGAACTAGTTTCATAAAATCATTTTTGTATCTATAATTGATCCAAATTACATAATTATTAGATAATATAAGGTAGTAGAATAGATTATTCATTATATTTATATTGGTATCATTTTATTCTAGGTAAGTTTTTGTTACAAACTATGAAGTTGGAATCAGCAGTGATCATGTTTCTGAGATTTTTGAAGAATTTATGTTGTCTTCTTAATTAATGAATTATATGTTGTAATAAACTTACCAGAAATAAAGAAATTGTTTATATATTTATATCTAATGATATGTTTAAATAATTTATCAAATTAATCCATGATATAAATGCATAGTATTGTTCAATTAGGTGGTTAAACCGACCTAAACATACACCAAGCATGATTAGTGAACGATTATATGGAAATTTAGTTGTAAAAACACTATAAAATTACCATAATGATCTTATTTGGGGTTTAATATTATGATATATAATAATTGAAATTATTAATAAAGATATGATTATTTATATAAAGTCGTCACTTAGAAATAAGATATCATCTTTCTATTAGTTTTTCCATTTTAAAAGATTGAATTAAGGATAAATTATTGTTAATAAAATCAATAATTGGTTAAATAAATTTGAATACCATATAATTAATTATATAATAAAAATAATATTTATCATTTAATTAAATCTACATGAAACAACTATTAAATTAGTGGTGAAAGTTGATATAAAAATTCATTAACCGTGGAGGTGATAGTTTATACATACGCATGGTTGATGATTTCATTTTCAATAAAATGAGATAAAATAGTAATATGGTTTATCATTTTAGAATCATAATCCTGATATAAATATAATAATTATTTATTAAATTCCCCCTTTAAACCATCCATTTAAATTGGTAAAGCAAAATGAAATACATTGCGTTGTGGAGGTGGTAGTTTGCACAAGGCATGAAAACACATTCCCCTTTCTTAATGAAAAAGGAAAGTTGATTAATGATTATTATCATATAATAATAAAATTATTTTTATCTAATATTACTAATATATTTATATAGGGATTTTAATATTATAATTGGAAAATAAAAATATAAAATAAATAATTTAATAAAAAAATAGTTACTCACGTCGAGTAGTTTGATATTTTCTTGGTAGATCTATTAGAAATAGATAATACAAGGTAATATCATCAGACCAAAAGACCCAAAGAGTGAAATATTTTTCTATTGGATTGAAAAATGGATGTATTTTAGGATGAAACTAAATTTTTATGAGTGAGTTTAGTTGGTGGTGAGAGGTCACTTTTATAAGTTGTGTGAATGACATTTTTATAAATATTTCAACTTAATATAAATGGAACACATATTAAAATTTTCATGTGGCTCCAAATACTGTGAAATAATGGAGTTGAGAAAATATAATCTCAATCAACACCTCTTATAATCAATTACAGATTTTCATTTTTTTCAAGCACTTTACCCCTTGAATTATAACTTTAACAATTATTTCTTTTACCACAATAATAAGTTTTTACCAAAGTTAACTTATTATACATGACCAAAAATAAAATGTTTTTTATTGTATAATTTGGACCTAATTTTTATAAATTTTAAATAAATTTAATTTGATTAAATTAAAAAAATGATAAATATTAAGTTTAAAATAAATATGTATAATTAATTAAAAACAATTTTTGAGAAATTATTACTTATGTTTTAAATTATAAAATACGTGTATGTAAATAAAACAAAAAATTTTAAAATTATAAATTCACTTATTAAATAATTATTTTCAATTATATTTTTTTATTTAATTTACCATTTATACTTCTATACAAATAATTTCATAAAATCCATTTTATATGTAAAATATATATTTTCCACTATTCATATAAAATTAATTATTTTTTGAAAAAAACCAAAAATTAATTGTAACCCTATATTATTTTACTACTTTATAAATGGTATTAATTTGTTCAAATAAAATTTATAAGATTTTATAATTCTATATTTAAATAAAATTTGAAAATATAGTTTAAAATATTCATATTGGATTATAAAATTTTAAAATGTTAGCTATTATTTATTATTATTTCCTATCAATTATTAATGAATATATTGTTAATATATAGTTTTGTCTTATAAATATTGTCTATTCTTATTTAACCTTTATATACTTTTTTTAAATAGATAAGCAATTTTAAAAAATATATATATTAGAATAAAATTATTTTCTTAGTTGTTTTAGAAATACTAATTAAATTTCATTTGAATTTGATGTATAATTTTATTCATTCTATGAATATTTTAAGGTAGATACTCATATTCATACTTTCTAATTAATCATCTATTTTTATATTTCTAAATATATCATAGTTTTATTTGAGTTCGACGTTGTGTGTTGAAAAATCTATCAAACAAATTAACTTATTTAAATGTAATAATATTTTAAAATTTATAGTTGTCACAAAAATAAAAGGATACAAAATCTTCTACCAATAATTTTATCTTAGTACACTAAAACTATTTTAACAATAATTATACACATTTTGAACACATCGATCCACCTTAGAAGGTGAGCTACAAAACTCAAAAAAAACACTATCCCTCATATTTACCAAGAAATATATCAATTTCAATAGAAAAAATCCTAATTTTCATCATCTTACTTCCATATATTGAAGGAAACAACATTGAATATTTTTTTTATGAAATTCATGCTCCCACACTTCTGGACTTAGTGCAAAAAACATATACTTTTCATGCTGTATTTGATACCACCTATAGAACCCAGACATAACCATCCCAGAGTTACATGACAATTAAAAAATATTTTGTTACATAAAATCTCATGAAATTCTAGTTTTACATATTTATTGAATAAGAAAAACCACAAAAAAATTATAAATCTCAGGTTTTTATCAACCAAGGATTAAATTTTTACTAAAATAAGATATTAATTAATCCATAATAAATCTTTAATATCTTTTAATTTTTTTTCAATCAATTAATTTTGTTATAAATATAATATGTAAAACAATTCTATACAACCTAAGGATATAAAAGATGAAAAATTTCCCAATAAAACACTTAAAAAGGTAAAAATATATTAAAATCTATAACGAAATATACATGGAAAGAATAAATAAGAGTCAAGTAATTCCATTTAATGAAACACATGATCTTTAAATTAATCCTTTGATGACATAAAAATATTAAAGAACACATTTATAACAATAAATGGTCCCTTAGTGAAAAGATTCATAATCCCAGATAGCTAATTCTATTACATAATCCAAGATATAATGATCTTAGACACCATAATATTTCCTTAATGGCCCTATATCAAGGAAATATCTGGTCTGGGTACACATACAGTAAAACAACCATGCTAGTTTATGTCATGAAACTTATTGATGAATCAATGGGATATTGTGAGACCCACCCACCACCAATTATGTACAATTCATTAATTATATGATGGAATGAATAAGATATACAATAGATATTCAATATTTATTAATAATGAATAAAATTTCGTATTGGAACAAAAGGTATATGAATTTTTAATATTTCATCTATCAATAACTAGAGTAGATTTCAATGTAACCTTCCATAAAACCAGAATCATATAGGGATGGGTCAAAATTAAGTCAATAATTTACACCATCATTATATGTTTTGAATCTAGGTGAAAAAACATTCAATCAATGGAAGTAAATATATATTGTTTACAGCGGAAAGGAATTAGAATAAAACTTATTCCTATAATCGTGTGTGATTGGGAATATAAAAGGTAATAATGGATTTCTATGAGTTTAGTCCCCAAAAATAAAATAGTATTATAGTATTTATAATTTACTCCATGTAAAATATAAATACAAAAAAATAAATGAGTGGTGAATATTAATAATATCACAATGAAACAAAATTGTGATGCAAACACACTTACAATAATGGTAATGTATGAACCAATAGAAAATGAAAGGGATACCATGAAATTAAAATATAATGAGATGAATGATATAAATTATATATTATGGTAATTTTAAATTTAATACACAATATAAAATAAAATATGATGCAAAATATAAAACATGTCTCATGATATTGAAAATAGTGATATATAACACTTGCGATATTTTTGATTGTGTTGATCTGATGGTTCTACTAGTGTGAGGCTAATATTTCTATTTCTTCCTATTTGATTCCACCCATTTCATGTTGTCTACTTGCATCAGATTCTGGTGAGGGTGTGTATGTGACCCTGTTCTGAGAAGATCTATGCCCAAAGTGGAATTTCTTGTTCAGAGTAACCCAGATCCCCTTATCGGTGACTTTCCCTTGGTGTGGTGTTGGGAAATCTAGTCCTAGGTGATGATGGCTCAACGTCGTGATCCTTGGATCATTTTATAATTATATAGTGATCACAATTTTGGTGTATGTCATGAGGAGCATGGTGGCGTTCATCTTGTTTTCTATCTTTTTAGAGGTTGATTCATGACGATTGTGATGTTGTTGATTTTTTGGAATCATGATATGCATTTTGTGGTGATGAATAACTTTTAGCCCAGCAGTTTGAGGATTAACGGTAACTAAAACTATTCTCTTACAAGGGGATACTCCAAATGGAGTTTAGAGTAGAGGATTTTCTCTTGGTCCTTGCTTTCAGAATAAGATGTTTGAGAGGGCATGCCTTTGCCATCGGTACCAGGCCCGTGCATTCATCCAAGGGACAATTAGCCGAGAATCAATGAGTAGGAGTAAGATAATAATAATGTTTATTATATTGGGTAGGGGATCTTCTGTGTAGTCTTTAATTAGTTTTTTGGACTTAAACTTTTGTTCCATGGTGATTTGGTTGTTTTTAAGTCATTGATGTCGTGTTTTATTTCTAACTTTTTCCTCAAAAGTGTTTGAATAATAAAAAAATAATTTTATGTCCAAATTATATTATTAAATTTGGTGTTTTTATTTATTCTAATACAATATTTATTCCTTACCATATCAAAAATTTTAATATAATTTCAATTTCATAATCAATTATAACATTTAAATTTAAATATATCTAATTTTTTGTTATTATACTTAAACATTAAAACAATAATGAGTCTTCTTTGGTGTTTTTTAACAAATAAACATTAGTGTATTAAATAATGTGTTTAATATTAGAGTTAACATTCTAGAACCAAAATAAAATATTATTTTAATTTATATATCATATATTATAAGTTATTATGTTATCATAGTCATCCTTGATGTATTTTATTTCATTATTCAAGTAGGAAGTTGTACAACACCAAACATAAACATACCATAATTAATGGAAGATTCTAATTATGAAAGATATTTTTTTGGGAATAATAGAATTATTTAAGAAGAATAATTATATTATTTTTTTAATTTTATAGTTTTGAGTCATCTATTAAAAAAATTAATAAATAGTAACAAAACTATATGAAAAATTAAATATGTTACTTCATAGAGGTGGATTTCTTCAAAATGCATGATTAACATTTTTATTTATCAAATAATGAGAGGTGAAGAAGTTGAATTATAATTTTTTTATTCATAATAAGAATTATATTATATATTTCAAATTTATTTTTCAATTTTACAAATGTTATTGCCTAATATAGGAGGTGGTGAAAAATTGAATTCATCGCTTTATGGAGGTGATAGTCTACACAATATATAAATGCTGGTTTCGTTTATCATAATAGAAAATAGGAAAGGTGGTTACTAGTTTTTCCCATATTATAATAAAATTAATTTTAAGAACAATTATTATTTAATTATATTAGAATTATAAAATTGTGTTTGGGAATGTTAGAGTGTATATAAAATATGTTAGGTAAAAAAACTCACATTTAGGACTTAGGCTATCCCTTAAAATACTCTTTGGAAATGGTGGTATTAAGAAAATCACTTGTGAGCAGAGGATTAATAGGGTGAAATATGATTATAGGATAAGGATAAACAGTATTGGTAAAAACTGGATTTTCTCTATTCACCAAAAAATAAACTGGTTCAGAAAAATCCAAAAACATTCCAATAATCTAATATTTTTAGGATGAATATTAAAATAAATTTTATTTTATAAAATTAATATTCAAAATTTATATAATTTAAGCATTAATAAATATATGAAAATATAATGGAAACTATTTCCAGAGGAAAAGAATAGTTGAAAAATGATAACTATTTTTATTCTTTTTTATATCAATTAACAATCAAATAGGTGTGTATATATTATTCATATATAAAATAAATTTTCCATAATATATTTAATTAAATAAAATTTATAAAAAAATAATTTTTTATAAAGCTTACATTTTAAATAAAAAAGTAGTCTTATTAGTTATTTAACTACACTAATTTAATTAATCAATTTCTTTTTAGGATAATTAATATTTTTATTTATATATATATTTAATAGTTTGGTTAATATATATTTTCCACCAATTATATAGATAAATTTTAATTATTATATATAGTTCCATGGTTTTTTGTGGTTTGGTGTTGCATCTATAACAAGATATTAAACTAATATTTATTTAAGGAAAATATAAATTGAAAACTCTGGTCGTTACATGGTATGTCCATACTATCTCTATATGGTCTTATAACTAAGTCCCATATACCTATTGAATAATATAAGATAATAACATCATCTCAAATAATAAATTTCCAACAAAAATCACTTTTAAATCCAATTACAATGCAAGGAGATGTTATGTCATCTTGCATACATTTATTCATTTTAGAAAAATATAAAAATTTATCCTTCAACATCTGATGTACTATAATAAACTTGAAATATAATTCATTCCTCACGTATATAAAGTGAAAAGGTACTAATTACATTATACTAATAACACCTAAAAGTATCAGAAGTTCCAAATTTCTATAAAAAGGAATAATTTTTCTTTGTTAATACTATTAAGGGAAAATAAATCTTTGGAAAATTATTGACAAACTGATGGGATTTATGGGATATTTTACCACTTAAACAATGTTATAAAAATAAATATATACCCAATAGACCAATATCGTCATGGTTAAACTCAATGGATTTCATAAACTATAAATAAATAAATTTTGTATACATTTCACCATAGAGATCCAGCACACTGATCCTAAATCACTATGCATGATGAAGATAAATAATGAGTAATTATAATATTCCTCCATTTATGGTGTATCCATGGGGTAATATAATCACTCATAATATGGGAAGGACCCTTCTTTATTTTTATGGAATTATAGTACCTTTTGATTGAAGGATAAATAGAGGAAGAGAGCATCATGTATGAGAGAATTTTCTGGAAGTAATGATAAGCTTGAAAGACCCATCTCATTTGTGTTTACATTATAATATATCCCTAAGGACATTCCCATACATTAACTTATTCATTTATAATATATTATTTAATTCATAGAGTATTCATTCATTCATCTCAATAATGTATTAATCCTAAAATTCATTTTATCAAATGAAATGAATCATTTTATGATATCCAATTTAGATGAATAAAACATTAATACTTTAATATTTATCTCCCATGTCATGGTATTAGATTTTTATTTCATAACTTCCCTTCAATATCCAGTAATATATGCTGTAAGTATTACTCACTTCAATCCATTTCATATAATAGGACTAGAATATTTCATATATTATGATATTATCCAAAGCACACCATATATTCATATTATTTAAGGCACATCTACTAAAATTCCCCACATATAATATAACCTCATGGGCTTTGTTATATTTAAACTTATATTATATCATATAAAATAACTAATGAAACCATATCTTAAACTTGTTTTATTATAATCCCAAATAAATTTCTAAAGATATCATAAACATCACCACGAATCACATTATATGAAATACATTGTGAATACCCATCCAAAACACAATTTAGGGAAAATATAAAAACAATTTGAACAACTCTCTTTGTTAAATTTTATTCATTTCCAGTCAACCAAATTTTTAAAACTATGGGCCTTTAGTGCATAAAAAATATGAATTCTCAAATTCATAAATTTAAAAAAGAGTGGCCTCTAAAAAAACATCAGTAAAATGAAATATAATAATGTATCTCCCATTATCTCTATAACATTATCTGATTTTATGATTTATTTTTAAAATTTAATTTAATTTATTTTATGTGTTCTGTTATACTAAACTTTGAGTTTAGTCTATATTACACTGAATAATGAGTTTCTTCGATAACATGTATGATACAAAACATCAAGCATTAGTGAACCATGAAATAATATTATTTTAGATATAGACATTATAACATAGTCATTAAATAAGAAGTTATCAATAGTATGAAATAAATTTTTATATATACATAATAATTTACTACTCAACATAATTTTTTTTAAATTCTTAGTAAACAACTAGTAAATCTTTAGTAAAGTAATTATATTCATAAAAAATCTATTCTATTCAAAATCTATTTTTAATTTTTTTAAGAACATATTATACTTCATTCATAGAGATTTTATATAATTTATTTTTCTAAATGAACTTCATTTTATAAAATATCATTCTGAAATTCAAATTTACGTATTTTTCAAAAAAAATATTGATTTTTAGTGGATAGTGAAAAATGATGATTTTTTTAAAGCTATCATTTACTTTAAATAAATAAAGAAATATAAATTAACTATTTTATTTTAAGGTAACATATGTATTATTTAGTTATATATAATCCAATTAATTAATATTTAATAAATTCTATATTTTATTTTAGTATAAGTTTATTTTTAGGTTAAAAAAGGGGTTTTTTGAAAACTTTTTTAAAGTGAATAATGTTATCCATTTTAATTAATTACAATAATTCATGATGGCTAATGTTTTAAATTTAATATATATACTATATACCAAAAAATTTAATTAATATTCATAATAATAATAATATTATTATCCTCAGAGATCGTAAAAAATATACTATTCTCGAAAAAATACACATCACAATTACCTGCTTTTTCATCGCATCTGTAGGTTTTATTTTAACATTAATTTTTAAATTTTAGTGAATTTAAGTTGGTAAAATAGATTACATATTTTTAATCATAATAAATTATATTTTCTAATATTTTCACCTTAATTTTTTACCACAATGAATAGTGAAAACTGTAAAAACTATTTAGCGTGGTTAAAGTAAAATTGGGTTTACTGGGGGGGAGGTTAAACTAAAAAGATAATGGATAAAAATGAAACAAAAATTTACTATATCCTATATAATGTCCATATTTAAATATTATACATCCCAATATCAAATCTAGGGCCATCAGAATGTTTTTTATTAGGAAATAATTTATGATTTTAGGATTTGTTAGGGAAATTTTCAAGTGGTTTCAAGTGGGTTCCTTTCGCCACTTATAAAAGGACCTCTCCTATCCTATCCTATATACACCCCAAAATTAATTTGTTCCAGAAAATACCTATCCATATACAATCCTACATTTCCTCATTACTTTCTATAGGCCTTATTGTTATTACTAATTTCTCCCAGGCAGGAATAATCTTGAATCCTAAAGGAGTTCCCCAAAGAGAAGGTATATTCATTAACTATGTGTTTTGGTTTTATTTATTCTTACACCTCCTTAAATTCATATTAAAACATACTAATACAAAAACCATTGTATATTCCTGATATGTTAATGTTTTTATATTAATGGAATGATATATATCAATATAAATTTCCCCCGAATGGGTAATCAAATAGTTGATTGTGTGTATGACTCACTACGTCCCCATGAACCAACAAAAGTAGTTTTACATAACCTCCAATAAAGTTTTAGTGTAATGATGGATTTAGTATAATTATATTATATTTTTAACATAGTTTTAATTTTGTAAATGTAATATAACATATAACCTTTTTAATTTCCATTTCATGGGGGATAGACTAACGTCTCTCTTGTGTATAATAGACTACCACCACATGAAGTGATGTGATTAGTTCTCACTAATGATTTAGATAGAAGTTAATAGATATTATGATAATTAAAATATGTTGTATATATATATTAAATAATAACGGTTCTATAAATTTTATAAATTATTTATTTTTATTTCACTCCATCCATCGAAAGATGGAAACAACGTTAATGCGTACATATGGCCATTCGTCTCCATGAATGGTCCAATTCAAATTTTAATATATAATTTTTTTTAATTAGTATAAATATGTATATATTGAACAATATGATATTAATGTCAACTTTCAATTTAATTATGTTATATAATGATAATAATTGTACAAAAACAAGAACCATTGATCCAAAACTATCATAAAAAATGAAACTGTTAACACCCATAATTAACAAATTTATAATGAAATTATAAATAAATGGGTGTTGAAAAGTTATAATTGAATCATATATGATGTTATAAGTATTTTTATGATTATGTAATATATTTAAAATAAAGCTATTTTTATTATAAAATTTGGTTTTTACCTGTTTGATAGTATTCATTAATTATGGTAAGTGATTTGTGTCTCACTTTTATTTTTTTGAGACACAAGACACATTCAACACATATTTCTTTGACGTTCTATATATACTACTCAAGAATGTATTTTATATAAGCTATCATTAAAATTATATAGATTTAATATTTATTTTTGGATCTCTCATTAATGGGTATTATGTTTAAAATATTACCAATGTGGTAATGGTTTTATTTTACAATCTTCTCTTTTATGAGGATTGTTTAGGACTAAGTATCCAATGTTGAAATATTATGATATACCATTAAATAATTCTCATTAATTTTATCTAAATAAGGTTATTAAGGATATTTTCATCTAATATTACCCTTTTTAAAATCTTTTCTTCACAAAAAATTTGAGATAACATTTTTAATAAAGTCTGACATTATTTCTCACTTTGGTTGGAAATACATTGTTTTCCATAACCGTTTTTTTCCAAAAATATTTTCAATAATGTTTTAATATTATTATATTATATTTAAAAGATATTTTTAACATTATATGACGTGTTTTAAAAAGTTATTCTTCATTTATCTTTCCAAATAATTCTTATATGTGTTTTACTAAAAAAGTTAAAAGAATCATGGTTGTTAACATGTACAACATGAAAAATATTTCCCACTATCATGACTGTTCAATGATATCAAGATTTCCATACAAGTTATAAAATTAAATTTATGATGAAATGATATAATTAATATTAAATAAATTTTTGATTTTAAGATAATTAATTTCAATTTGAAAAGATATTAATTTTTTTATGTTTTAAAAACATTTCATCCAACTGTAAGGGATATTTTCCTCAAGAAAGGTTCAAGGTGATATTTTAAAATAAATTTTCATCTAAGATGTCATCCTTTTATTTTAATTATTATTTAATTGGGAAAATATTTAATGATTCTAACATTATTCATTTTATGGATGGTTAATGTTTAAGAAAACCATTTAATTTCATGTGTTATTCTATGGTTAATTGATGAAATGTTTATGAATCCAACTTTATTTACATAGGTTATTATGTGATGATATGATGAATGATTTATCATAATACAGAACACATAAGTATGGTTTTAATTAAGAGAGTTTGGGAACTATATCTCTCTCCAACTCATTGGTTAAGGCTTTATATCTAATGAGATAATGGTGGGAAACAGGTTGATAGGCTTGATCTACTATGAGAAATAAGTGAGTCTTGATCCACTATGGGAAACAAGTGTATCCTTATGCACTACTTTGATGATCATTATATTTAACCTTGATATATGATTTTTTTTCTATATTTATGATGGTTCCACACTTTTATGACAGGAGATTATGGTTCATGATTGAATTATGAATATTTCACACTCTTATGAACCATGTTTTCTAATATGATAATGTTTTATCCCATGACTCATGTTTTGTTCTATGATAGGTTGGGTATGAACCTAATAAGTGTCTTTCCATAACACATACCCTTATTATTATCTAATTCATTTATATTACTATATAATTATGTCTCCCACGTTTACCCTAACTGAGCATCTAAGCTTACTGTTTATTCTTATTCATTTCCTGAGGTTATGAAGAAATGTATTAAGTTGGGTATATTTATGAATATTACTAAAGTGAAAGGTCCTTATGGGATTTTTTAAGATTATTCAAAAAATAATAATATTTTTTTCCATTATCCAATTTCATGACACACCTTCACCAAGATGAGATAAGGGATGGAAATGTTCTCTTCCCTTCCTTCCTCAAGATGAAGGAGAGATAATGACCCCTAAGTCCCACCTTCAGTAGGCCCCATAGTGGCGACTAACACCAAGGGTATAGAATTTATCATTTATGTAAGGAATTTCACTTTTTATAGAACAAGATATAGAGATTATATGGTCAATAATAACAACACTGAAGACCAAAGGTAAAATGAAATCTAAGATTCCATTCCCACATGCATGATTTAGAAGTAAAACTGATACAAAGTAAGTCAAAACTCCAAATTACTATATTAAAAGAATAAAACTAAATAGAAACAACAACTATCGTGATGGCCGAGCTAGTAAGGACTATAATGGTCCTTAATGTCATCCCAGAAACCCAAAAATAGTTTTACAAACATAGGTTGAGAATACAAGTATACTCAGTAGGGAAACTAAAGATACTCATGCACAATTTAGAAAACATACTAATTCCCCTATGAGAAAAATAGTAGAACCTCAAGCACCTACCAAGGAATACTAACCAGAAAAATGTCACCAAGTCACACTATCCCATGTAACTCATGCCAAGTAAAGTAAAATTATAATCATGATTATATTTGGATAACCCACACCACTTTTCCACTAGTTAACTGATCATTCCTAATGATCTAAAGTCCTGAGGCTTCCACTCTTCCCACATGCAGACCCACTACTATAGCCTGCCCACACACACCTGAGCCTCAAACAACAAACAACTATGCCCACAGAAACTTGGGCCACAACAACCTCCGCCATTCCCTAAGACACATCGACCTTAACAACCAGACACCACGCCCGAATACACAAGGGCCTCATCCTGAAGATACTTGGGAAAACATACCAGGCATGAAACACCTAAGCCCTTATTCCAAAACAAAACCTTGCCCGAAGAATCTTAGACTATGGTTAGAATCAATCCATTAAAGCCCACTAGGATATGCTCAAGCGGTAAGATCTGAAAGAGGGTGCGAGGATGAAAATTAGTAACCGGCCATCTATCCCCCCACTGGGATGTTGGGAAAGACACCCTCTCCCATGAAATATAGGTGTTCGGTATATAGTTATCAACAAGGGTGGGGTGTATATAGAAATCACAATTAAATATAATATATATATATATAATAAAATAGTCATACCCAACCTATGAGTTCACACAAACTGAAAACAAGCCCACACCAGCACTGCTTTTGCTGCTACTCCTATATGCACAACCATATAAGAAACCCTACAAAGCATAAACCCAACCACATTTTTTGTTCAATTTCCATTTATTTATTTAAGTGTTTTCAATTTATATTATTATATCACTACTAGGAAACTAACAACCGTAACCACACCAAGAAATGAACAAAAACAAACTACAGTCCAACTACACTACATCACAAAACAATAGCACAAAACCAGCTTGCAATCCCACTAAACATCCCTGTTCAACTACTATCAACTATAATTCGTCAAAGTAAAACTTTCCATTCCTTATCTCACCACCTAGACCTGCAACCTCACTACCGAAAAAATCCCCACATGCAATCCCACTAAATAAAAAGTCTATAACCATAGGTCAATCCGTTTTATCGACGTTGCTTTGTGACCACAACACGACATAAAGGTAGTTCAGCTGTCTACAAGTTTATCCATTCCACAATCAATAAATCTATAATAATGAGACACCAACACACAAAAGATAGTCCCGCTGCCTACAAGTTTATCCATTACACAATTTATCAATCTCTCAGACTAGGAAACCAACACACCCCCTATACCAACCCACATACCAAGCCCACAGAACCAAGACAGGAACAAACATCATATAACCACAACCATCAAACCGAGCATATTAAAATTGAACTCCTAGAAGTTATTTAATTTCCAATGTAATATAACTGTGGTGATCACATAATAGGTTTGATCCTGGGGAACCCATTTATTTAACAACTTGTACATGATTAAACAGATTTCATGTTATATTTATATATAGAAACACGACAATTAAAACAAAACACGACCAGCTTACAAGAAAAGAACACCAACGACTTTGATTTTCAGAAGGCATAAGGCCACAATAGTCATAATAGAATTATATATAACAAAATAAAATTGTTGATCAACATTTAACCACACCCTACACATTATTTTATTTATACGAGTTTTCTTTTGATAATATTAAATCCTTTTTTAATTCTTTTTTTAAGAATGGTATCTAGTTGTTCCTCATAAGGAGACATTCATATACCCACCCCACATCATGAAAAGTTAAGGAGAAGAAAAGAAAATCCCTACATGGATGATCAAGGATCTATATTCCTTCTTATCCGATGAACAGGGGATGGCGCAACTTGTAGGACAAACTCTAAGGATGAGTAGGAAGGGCTCCAACATGGTTGCATGACACCTCAATAGAGGAAGTCTCTAGGTGCACTAAGAGAAATGAAAAATAAGAAGGAAAAGAGGATCTCAAATTAATAAGAGGATAGATCCTAAAACTAGGTATACCATTCCAAAATACATAAAAGTCAGATCATGTCTTAACCACACAACTCGATAGTTTCACACATTGGAATTAATTGAGATTTAAATAATTCTCCTCAGAAACAGTGGAGGTTGGACAGTGGATGGATATGAGTTGATGGAGTAACATTAAATAGGGAAAAACACATAATAGTGGTGAAACTGGAAAAATTGGAAATGGGTCATTGACGGGTGTGTCACCGACACTGAGCCACTAATGATGAGCCACCGACGGGTGAGCTACCAAAGCCTCGACCTACCGACACCTCGAAAAACCGACGCCATGACCTACCGACACTGACCTACCGATGCCCTGACCGACTGACGCCCTGACCTACCAATGCTGAGCTACCGATGGCTAGACCTATCGATGCCTTGACATACCAACAATGAGCTACCGATGCCTCAACCAACCGACACCAACTCCCTCAGCTCACTGATGTTGATTCCCCTGACTCACCAATGCCGATGCCCCTTGACTCAACTTTTCGAATTCCTTATGACTCACCGACACACATTCATACCGACACACTGACATGCCGACATACTAACATGCTAATGCACTAACATGATGGAAAATTTACATGTCGATGGAAAACTATAATTTTGGATAACTCTTGAAATGAGCCACTCATAACTCCTAGAACACCACAACACTATATTTTCACAAATTAAGGGTCTATGGAAATATTGGTTATTACATCATATTACTCTCATAAAATTCTCATCCTTGAGAATTTAAAATAAACATAGAAGAGAATAATTTCGAACAACCATCCCTTAAGATACCTCTCAGGAGTAAACCACCCTATGTTGAAAACTAGAAAGAAACCTCAATATCTAGAAACACCTCTCTGACATATATCTAATGAACAACTGGGGAGACACTAAGGCTCAATTTTCATAAGAAATCATACAAATCCCAAGGGTCACACTATCCAGATAAATGGATTAGGGAGCTCCTTCCCCTTATAAAAATACTATTCTCATTGGGCAGTACTAAATCACTCGTATGGGTTTAATCATGTCAAAATTAATGCATCTCAATTAGGGATCAGATCCCCCTCCCCATAGTAAAGAATTTTCACACAAAAAAGTGAATAGGGAAACAAAAGATCATAAAATAAGCAAGGCTAAACATTAAATCATATGCAAGGTACAAAGAAAAGACAAGATCAGACCTTCAAATAGCTCTGGGTATTGGGCACAAATCTATGCCTCACATTCCCAGGTACTCTCCTTGAGGCCAACATGCCTCTATACGACATAAACCAAGGGAATGGTCTTTCAACAAAGAACCTTCTCCTTAGAATACTCGATTCTACTGATTGATCCAGGAATGTATCATCGACCTCGATATCCATATCTCCCCAATCGAGGATGTGGAAGTCATCGTGTAGATACTAACAGATCTAAGTGACGTGAAAGACATTGTGGATCCTTTCCAACTGTGGTAGAAATTACAGTTGATATTCCAACTTGCTGACTCATCCCGACAACTCAAAGGGTCCAATGAACCTAGGATAAAGCTTACTCCCCATGAAAAACCTCCGATGTCCATGCCGAGGGGAGACCTTTAAGAACACGGGGTCCCTAACATCAAACTCCAAGGGTCTCCTCCTACGATCAGCATATGACTTCTTCTTGTTATGAGATTCCTTCACCATTTCACACACAAAATGAACCTTCTCCATTGAGCTCTTCACAACCTCTAGGCTAGGAACACCTGACTCCCCAACCTCTGTCTAGCACACAGGTGAATGAAACTATCAACTGTAGAAGGTTTTCAGTGGTTCCATACTAATGGTAGAGTGATAAAATTTATTGTATGCAAAATCCATCAAGCGAAAGTTTCATACCCATGATCCTATGATGTCTAGAACACACGCTCGAAACTTATCCTCCAACATCCAGATGGACCTCTCTGTCTTCCCATACATCTAAGGGTAGAAAGCAGTGTTAAGGCATATATGGGTGCCAAAAGAACATTGTAATCCCTTCCAAAATCCTGATATAAAGAATTTATCCCAATATTAAAAGGTGTATCTTGGAACTTCGTGAAACCGTACCACTCCACCCATGTACCTCTATGCTAAGGCATCCACTGTGATCAACTTTTTAACCGCCAAGATGTGAGCCGACTTCTTCAATCGATCCACCACTACCTAGATGGAATCACATCCTACTTCATACATGGGTAGTCCTGTGATTAAATCCATAGAGACATCATTCCACTTCTACTCGAAAATGTTTAAGAGCTGTAGTAGTCATTTAGGAACATGGTGCTCTGCCTTCACCAATTGTCACATGAGGCACCTTGCCCAAAACTCCACAACTGCCCACTTCACTCCAAGACACAAAAAATCACCTCTCAAGAACTAGTAAATATTAGAGGCTCCTGGATGTACCATTAGGGTTGAGTTATGGAACTCACTGTGAAATCCCTCATGCATTGCTACCAGGACAAACTGCTTCCCACAGAACAACATAAGATTCTAACTATCCTTCGACCATCCCTCCAGAACATAAACCTAGCTAACGTGATCACACATCACTTTATCCTACGAGTCTCTCTATTGAGACCTCTCCACCTGCCCTACCAAAAAATAATACACTATCATCTAAAAAAGATAGCCTCTCACATCCTCCTCTCTCAATCCCAAATGTAAGGAAGTCAACACCTCTATTTCCTCCCAAGCATCTGCAGACTCCCGAACTAAATCCTTATGTTACGTCTTGCTCAAGGAATCAACCAACAAGTTCCCATTTTCTAAGGTTTGGGATATTTTGAAGTTGTAAACCTAAATAAACTCTATCCACCTCCACCACCACATGTTTAGGTCTCATTGGGAGAAGATATACCTCAAGATCTTATGTTATGTGAAAACCACAAAGTGTTCCCTGATGAAGTAATACCTCCAAAACTTGAGTACGAACAAAACCAATGCATGTTGTAGGTCATGGGAGGAATAGATACATTCGTGAGGACATAACTATATAGACCTATAATAGATCACTCCCCACTAATACATCTGCACACACCCCAATCCCAGACTAAAATTATCACAAAACACTAAAATGTGGCCCCTCCTCTAGAAACATTAGCACTGGGGCACTAACTAGCTTCCATTTCAGATAAGTGAAATCTTATTGGAACTGCACACTCCATATGAAATCCTAGTATTTTCTTATTAAAGATGAAAAAAGATCCACAACTCGAGAGAAGTCAAGTACAAACCTCTGTTAGTAACCTTCCAGACCTAGGAAACTACAAAAGTTTTGCACATTACTGGGTATTTACCAAGAAAACATTTCTTCAACCTTCGACAAATCTACTGATATTTCCTTCAGGGACACTACGTGTCTATGTAAGTGAACCTCTCATGTATAGAACATGCTCTTGGATATCTTCTCATAGAGCTTGTGGTTTCGGAGGAAATCCAAAACTGTCCTTAGATGATCATCGTGGTCCTCCTCTGATATTGAGTCGATTAGGATTTCATTGATGAACACAACCACAAAATAGATCAGATACTAGTGGAAAACAAATCTAATGAGTCCCATGTACACAACTGGTGTGTTCATAACACCGAACAACATGACCACGAAATCAATGTAATCATACATGCACCTAAAAGAATTATTCAAGATGTCACCCTCCTTCACCCCCAACTAGTGATATCCATACCAAAGTTTGATCTTGGAGAACCAACCTAATCCCTTCAACTAGTCAAAAAGCTCATCGATCCTCAAGTGGGGGTAACAGTTCTTTATCATTACCTGATTCAGTCTCTAGTAGTCTATGCAAATCCTGACACCACCATCTGCCTTCTTTGAGAACAAGACTGGAGCACCCCATGGAGACACACTTTGTCAGATAAAACCCTTCTTCATCAGCTCATCAACTTGAATCTGCAACTCCCATAACACAGAAGGTGACATCCAATAGGGAGCCATCAAAATCGGATGAGCAGTAGTTGGTATGTATATCCAGAAATCAACATCACATTGAGGGGGTAGAGTCAAAACTTCTTTGGGGAAGACATCTATGTATTCACTAACAATCCCTAGAACTTCAACCATCTCTGAGTTTTCTGATTCCACTGATAACTTGATGAATAAATAAATAAGGGGCTCTATACGCCGGATACACTCTTGGAAATTCGGCTCACCAATGAAAGCTACATGTTGTTAGCCCATATCTGAGAACACGACCCTTCTCTAGAAGTAGTTGATAACAGCGTTCAAGGAAAACAACCAGTTTATTTCATGGATGAAATCGTATGGATGCATTTGTAGTAGAAGAGGATCCCCACTGGACTGATGTGGCCCCAACATTAGTCTACATCCTCAACAAAAATCAAAAAAGATAGTCTGACCTCCAACTGGAGTACTTAACACCAAGGGCATGGAAAGTCTCTCTATATCTAGACCGAATGCATTGGATAGAATGGATGAAAAAAAAAAGAGTGTTAAGATTACTAATCAAACAAAGAACATGAAAGAGTACTAAATAGGCTGATCATACCTCCAAAATTTTTTGGCCCTACTTCCTATACTATGTGCAACTTCCCACGTCCAACACCTCTTCCCTCAACTATCGGACACCTCCCTAATCTCTCCATGGCGAGTTCCCTAAGGAGAAACCTAATGTCGGCCTCCTCCGACATCGACTTCCTTCGATAGAGTGGGAGCTCGCTGCCCCTACTGCTGGAAAATCCTAGCTTGAAACTGTTGTTGCTAAGGTGGGTGCTGAACCTTGACACCCCCACTATATTTCACTTGGATCAAGAATTAATTCCAAATATTCCCATGTCTAACACATATAAAGAAACTCAATTGTAGTACTATGAAGAAAGGGTGAGGATCGGGGGATCAAAACATGATCTACAGAGGCATACTCCCTACTAGAAGAACCCTGTAAGGCCATGATGATGGAGACCTACTGCTAACGGCCTTCCCCTTTGACTAGCTTGACTGGATCCCCTATTGCGGCACACCTCCTAGAGTGCGAATCCTTTCCACTACTTCAACCTTCTTTTTAACCTCCATGTACATTTTTAGACTGAAGGGAGTAACATCATACTGAAGAAAAAGTCGAAGTGGATCTTCCAACCATCTTTCCCACAACTCCTCATCCGAAAAGTTATCCAAATAAAAATGAAGTGGATCCTTGAACATGATCCATAACTCCCTTACAGGCATACTCCCTTACTGAATGGTGAGAAGCTTCTATCTCTTCTAGGACTTCATCATGGATGAAAATAATTCTGCCCGAAACTCTATATCAAATTCAGTCCAGAAAACCTCATTCTTTTTATTCACCCCAAGGTAAAGCATCCAACACTGATGTGCTGCTCCTCATAGTTGTCTCACTACCAGAGGATCCCAGTACTCTATCAGAACCCATATCAAGATGAAATCGATCACCATATCCTCAATCCATCTCTCTATCTCCATGTCTGAGACACTTCCATTGTACTTTCCCATAGTCTTTTACTAGAAGGCATGAAGAGTCTTTTTCCATTGTTCATCATCGTCCTCTTAATTTACCCTCCTCTAGGCAACCTACTAGGCCTCAACTACCCATAATACTCATGGATGAGGTCTAAGTTACATAGATGAAAAGAAAACAAGATACTCCTAAGCCCAGGTAGTGTGAAAAATTCCTTTTAAATGTTTGTTTGAAATTTTTATGTCTTTTTATTCCCAAAACACCAAAGAAAAACATGAACACAAATCATTATGATTCATGTAACTTCCCTAGGGTCTCTACACTACAATTAGTGTAGCGTCACTTTTTCATTTAGTAGGTTTAGAGTCCTTACATCGGATCATTAGGGGCCCTAAAATCCAGTGTATTAGACTGTCTTCCCTATCCTATTTCACACACTAATATTGGATAACACTATCTCCCTATCATCCCAAGCAATACTCATGGTGCCTAACCCCAAACTCAATTCTACCTCTTAACCATCACCTCTGATACCATTTTTTCATGACCTACCTTCTCCAAGATGAGGGAAGGGATGAAAAAGTTCCCTTACCTTCCTTCCTCAAGATGATGGAGAGATAATGACCCTCGAGTACTACCTTTAGTAGGTCCCTGAGTGGCTACTAGCACCAATGGTATATAATATCACATAAATGGTAGGTGTTTCCCTATTTATAGAACAAGATCTGAAGATTAGATGGTAAATACTAGCAACACCAAAGAGTAAAGGTAAAAGTAAATCCAAGATCCATTCCCACATGCATGTTAAAAAGTAAAACTAATAAAAATTAAGACAAAACTCCCAAATAATGTACCAGATGTAGAAAAATAAACAGCAACCGAAACTATCCTGATGCCTGAGATACTAATTTACAACACAGTCTTTAGTGTTCTCCTAGAAACCTGAAAACAATTTTTCATATGTAGGGTGAGAAAAAAATTATACATAGTAGGAAAACTAATGTTACTCATTCATAAGTGCGGGAACATACTAATTCCCTTGTTAGAAAAACAGGATAACCACAAGCACCTACCAAGAAATACTAACCAACCCAACCTCACCAAGGCACACTCACCCAAGTAACACATGTCAAGTAATGTAAAGGTATAGGAAATATAATATTTGGGTACCCCACACCACTTTCCCATATGTTAACTACTAATTTCTAATGATCTGACATCATGATGCTACCACTCTTCCCATGCACAGTCCCACTGCCGCCACCTTCCCGCACTCACTTGGCCTCAAACCACACATAACCACACCCACATACACATATTCCACAACAACCATGGCCATGATCAAAGACGCAAGGGACATAACAACCACACACCATAACCGACGACACTTGGCGATAATCCTAGAGATATTTGAAAAAACATACTTGGCTTGCAAATACCTGATCCCCTAGTCCAAAACAAACCCTTGCCCAAAAATTCTTGGACTATGGTAATCATCTATCCATTATAGCCTTCTAGGATACACCCAAGAAGCAAGATCCGGAATAGGGTATGAGGAATAAATCAATAACCATCCATCCATCCACCCACTGGGATGTTGGGAAAGAAACCCTCCTCCATGAAATAGAGGTGTTCGGCACATAGTGTTTAACAAGGGTGGGGTGCATATAGAAATCACAAGGAACTAAAATATATATAAAAATGTAATAAAACACTCATCCCCAACCTATGGGATTCACAAAAATAAAAAAGAAATCCCACACCATCACTCCTTTTTCTGCTACTCCTATATGCATAACTAGCCAATGAGATTGTACACAAGTGGCAAGGGATCCTACCTGGTATCAAAAAGACTCTGGTTCGAAACTGGGTGGAGGTGATTTTTTGGGTACTATAGAAAGGCTATAGTAGTACTATAGTAGGTACTGTTCAGTATTATACTAGGTACTTTAGCAGTACTATTCAGTATTGTAGCAGTCATAACTATTCACCTGATTTGGGCATATGGGTCTCAGGGCCTTCGGCTCATCAAAGGTCTTTGGGAAACCGAAACCATGGAGTAGCCCAGTTCACATAGACTAGGCCCTAGGAGAGGATAATAGAAATAGTTGCAGTCACCAGATGAAGAGCTAACTAGATTGGAAGAATGAGAGGGTATGAAAACCACCATCGGGACCAGGCACCAAGCAGTTTTGTACATGGAAATGTTATCCAATCAGTAATGTAAGGTGGGAGATAGGTGATCAATGATTCAGAATAAGGGGAGGGGAAGTTCTAGTGGGTTGGGACTACAGGTCATGTATGGGCATAATATTTCATCTGGGCCTTCTGGTCATGTATTGTCCTTGGCGTTGTGTTGGACCTTGTGCCTTGGACCTACGGGTCATGTAAGGGTTCTCCTTCAAACCTTAAAAGTGGGATTATCCATAATAAAATAAAAAGAAGAAGGACTTTGGGCCATTCAATCCTATATGAACAAAAATAAAACAACCACTTCCAAGCATAAACCGAATACCATTTTTTGTTCAATTTCTATTTATTTATTTAAGGGGATTCAAATAAATTATTCTATTACTCTCGAGAAACTAAAATTGTAACCATACCAAGCAATGAACAAAACCAAACTGTAGTCCCATTACACTACAACACAAAAAAACAACACAAAAACAGATATTTAATCCTAATATACATCCCAGTTCCACTACTATCATATATCATTCTTAAACGTATAACTTCCCATTCCATCTCTCATAACCATGTCCTACAACCCTGCTGCCCAAAAAATCCCCAGATGCATCCCACTGCATAAAAATTATATAACCACATGGTAGTCCCAATACTCGACATCGCATCATGACCACAACACAACATAATGAAATTTCAGCTACCTACAAGTTCATACATTCCACAATCAATCAATTTCTCAGAATGAGACACAAACACACAAAGGAAATAACCACTACCTAGATGTTTATCCATTCCATAATCAATCAATATCTCAGACTGACACCCCAAAACCCCCATACCACTGCACATAACAAGCCCACAGAGCCCAAACTAGAATAAACAACACATATACACAACCATCAAACTGATCATATTAAAATTTAACTGACAGGGGTTCTTCGATTTCAACTTGAATATAACAGAGGTGATCATAGAATAGTTTTGATCCTGTGGTATCCATTTATTTAACTGAGTATACTTGATTAACAATATTTCATGTTATATATGTACATAGATACACTAAAATGAAATAGAACACCACCAGTGAACAAGAAAATACCACTAATGTCTATGATTTTTAGTAGGCATACAACCAAAAAGTCATAAAATAATCAAAGATAAAAAAACTAAAATAGGCTATCATCATCAAACCAAACCCTGTCCATTATTTTATTTCTGCAAGTTATCTTATGATCATATTAAATATATGATTCAATCTTGTTCTAAGAATATTATCCAGATGTTCATCACAAGGAACCGTTAATATACACATGCCACATGATTCATGTTAAAGAGAAGAGAATGAAAATCTCTACTTGTATGATCAAAGATCAAAGTTACTTCTTTCGCCAAGAACAGGGGATGGCGTAACTTGTAGGAAGATACTCCATGGTTGAGTGGGGAGGGATCTAGAATGGTTGAATGGCTCACATCAGGAATGAGAATATAGGTGCACCAAGAGAAATGAAAAGGAAGAAGGAAAATCAGATGTTGAATTAAAAAGATTCCAGATCCTAAAATCAGGGAGACCATTTTGAAGTACATAAAAGTCAGATCGTGGCTTGACCACATTTCATTGTTATTTCACACATTGGAATTAATTGAGATTTAAGTAATTCCCCTCATAAAAGGTGGAGATATACTAATAGATGACTATGAGTTGATAGAGTAACTTTAAATGCAGAAAAATACATAATAGGTGTGAAAATAGAAAAATTGTGAAAAACAGGAAATGAGTCATCGATGGGTGAGTCACCGACAGTGAGCCACCGACACTGATCCACCGACGAGTGAGAAATAAAGGCGAAATACCAATGCCTTGACATAATGACACCCTGACCTACTGATGTTGATCTACTGATGCCTCTACATACTGAATCCTTGATCTAATGACACTGAGCTACCGATTCCTAGACCTAACGATGCCCTGACCTACTGATGTTCAGCTACCAATGCCTCATCCTACCAACCCCGATATACCCAACTCACCAATACTGATGTACTGACATGCTGATTCACTGATATACCGATGCAATAACATGTCAAAGGAAAAACTAGAATTCTAGAAAACTATAGAAATGAGCCATCGAGATCCCCTAGAACACCTCAAAACTAGATTTTCAACAAGGAAGGTCCTGGGAAAATCCATGTTATTATATCCAATGAAACTAAAATATTATGATACTTAGGTGTGTGTCTGTGTAATGTATTGAATTTATATCTAAAAAGATGCAATATTTATGTGTGAAAATAATGGGTAATTATACATGGTATCAAAGGAAATGCTTACATAAACAATGGAAACCATGATGAGAATCATTTATTTAAATAACTAGGTATATCTATATGGACATTTATTGGGATGTCTCTAAGTATAATCCGAAGGATGAGTCAATGTATTTGAAAATTTCTAGAATTTTGGTAAAAGATAAACCAAGTGGTTTTCATAAATTAACTCACTTTTTAGACACTGAAAATGAATATGGACCTAGAATAGAGGTACGTAAGGGTAATAAATTTGAAAATGTAACATGGATCTAGACTCAATTATCACCTAGAGCATGACTATAACTATAATTCCATGACCCCTTAAGCCAAAATCTATTGAATTAATTTATTACATTAGATTGGTTAAAAAGAATCATATCGTGATAGACAAAACAGTTTGTCAGTTTTATAAATCCATTTTACATATATGGTACCCATAATTCATTGGGAAAAGAAAATAAATCATAACATCAGTACAATCTCAAAATGCATGAAACTCATTCAAAGGATTACTCTTTATAACATAGGGAAAGGAAACATAATATGGGTGAGATAAAACGATCGGTAAGGGTATGTAAAGTGAAATAAACAATGAATCATTGAGAATAATTCAACATGGAAATGTAAACAACAATGAACAGAATCTATTAAAACAAATAGATAATTAATAATCCATATGATAAAGTAAATAAGTAAAATTAATTAAATTTAATCAATACATTGAGAATGAAATGAATATATATATTTTATCAAATGAAAATATCCTAGATAATAAAAATAATAACTAAAATTTCAGGGAAGGAAATTCTCAATTATTAAACATAATGTCTGAGGAATGTGAAATCCTAAACCATTAATACTTTTCGCAATATGGTTTGAAAATATAGGTAGAAACCCATTTAATTTTCCCAAATGATTTGTATTATGAGAACCTGTTGATGAATCGGGGGAGTATAAAAATTTTGTGCACCACTCATCACTACCAGTCCAAATAATTCCATATATTTTGTAATCTATTAGTAAATAATATAACTTATCTAATATCATTGTTGAATAAATAATACAGATTTATTAATATTTCCTCAAATAATCAAATAACTGTAAAATTAAACACAATATATAAAAAGGTTTTATGGTTTATGAAGTAATAATATCCATCACCAATGAATGTTGATATTTATGGAAATTTAAAATGAATAATAATTACAATAAAGTAATTTTTTCATGTGAAAGTTAACGATCATAAAAGAAAGTGATATTGTAAAGACAACATTTACCATTTGGTAATTTTCATGCTAAACCCCTTGGGTCAGATAATTCAAATTAAAACTTAAAAAACCATGAATTATGAGTAAATAATGATATATAATGACAAAATGGAAGTATATACACCATATAAATGTGAATTCTCACAATACAACAAATATGTATCAATGGAAGGTAAATTGAGATGAAATACCTTACTTTGATTTTCCTTTTTGGTGAACGTCATTTAACATTCTATATAATAGTTTTAATCATGTAAATATTATATTAGATAAAAATAATAATATTTTTAATATTAATTATGACCTTCTTAATATATCTTATTTCCCAATTTTTAATAATCATTCATAATTTTCACTATTTCAGGTGTTAATTTACTAGTTTTTCGAGAATGTTTTGAGTTTTATCTTCTTTATTCTTTGTAGAACATGAAATCATCTCCAAGATGTAAAAATTTATTTAAATATTATATATATTAAATATATATGTATTTATAGTAATCCATATAATTTTGATATAGGAAATGGAATGCATTGTTTATGGAGACGGTGGGCTATACGTACGCATGAACGATACTTCAATTTCATTATAATAATTAAATGAATGAAATGAAAATGATACATGTATTTATACTATAATTATATTATCATATTTATTTCATATATTTCACATATTTTATTAAAAAATTCTTTTATACATTCCATGTATATCTTGAACGAATCACATCGCTTTGTGGAGGTGGCAGTCCACACATCCACAAATGATGTTACCATATTCTTATAAAATGAAAATCAAGAAGTTATGAGTTATATAATAATTAATAAAGTATAGGTACATTATAAAAATAATATATATCTTATAAAAACTATAAATACATCATTATTACAACCTTTAATGGTGGTAAAGGATGAAAGAAAGACATCCATCTGTGAGACGTTAGTCTGCCATACACACAAACGATGATTTCATATCCCATTTGATGGATGTGTGTGAAAGTGTATGTCAAAATCATAGAAAAAAAATTAATATATTTAATTTACTAATGATATTATATATTCATGATATAAAAATAATTGAAGGAGAAGAGAAGTAAATGAAACAAAAGTGGTCTTTGAAGAATGTTAACTCTTATTCAGGTAAATCCTTTTAATTTATACCAAAATACACACTTGGTTGGATTTCTTCCCAAATTAAGGATTCTCGGATGTTGGGGGTGATGTTTGTAGATTATTTGGGTAGATTTTTGGTGATCTAAATGGCTTTAGGGTTGTGAAAAAGTGTGAGGGGTTGAGTTTTATATAGTGGACGAGGAGTGACATTCTTTTAAATATAAAAGGTAAACACTATTGAGAGGTATAACTTATATAATATGAGTCAAAAAACTATTAATATTAATGAAAATGGAGTATATGGGCTAAATATTTCTATAAAATTTCTTTTGGACAAGTTTATAGGAAATTTTGTCCCTTATGTTCATGGATTAGTCAATTGTTATGTTTAATTCTACCCTAATCACTATAATTAATTTTAACTACAGTCACTAATATTTCTATTAAAAAACTAATTTTACCTAAAATGATATTATAAATTATTATTACTCTATATATTTAATCAATTTTTTCAAATAAAAATAATATAAGTGGTAGAAATTAATTTTAATTTAATACTATATACTGGATGAGAAAACCAGGTTTTAATGTAAAAAATTTCAAAATATTGAGATGTTTTTTTATATCCAATTTCAATTTTAAATTTATTAAAATTAACTAAATTTGATTAATTGATATATAATTTATGTAATTTGACTTAAAAATCAATTTATAATATAATTTAACTACAAAAATAATATAAGAGAAAAATTATTTTTCATTAAAATTCAATATTTCTCACTACTTAGTAAAAAATGAATCTTTATAGAAAAATACCAAAACATCACCCTAAGCTATTTTTGACCACCAGATTTATGAAATATTGTTTATTATGACATATAAAATCTATAAAATTCCAAAATAATATCTTTTACAATAGGTGTGACATTAAAAGGTGGTAAAAGTCTCTATATAAAAATATAGATTTTTATGCATAATATTGGGTTGGTTCTTATATTATACTTATCAAATATATTGGATGAATGAAAAAATATTTTATTGAATAAAAAATATCAATATATGTATATATATATTTTATTAACATCTCTCATTAATTTTAATTTATTTAATTGATTAAGACCAAATACCTTTAGAAGAAAAATAATACTTCATTATAAAATTATTTTCTTTATATTCAATAGGTTTATATTTTTTTCTAATTAATTGGTAACCAATTAATTCATATTTTAATTTTTTAAACCATATATTTTCATCAATTAGTTAATAATATTCATAAATTATAATTTAACATAAATATTATACCTAATTATATTAAACAATTATATTTTAATAATATATTGTTGTTCAGTAAAACTCGGTCATGTGTGTAACGCAAGAAAAGTAATTTTTACGTGTAAGGAATGCTAACTCAATGTTGTGTGCATTGAAATAGGTAAAATATATTTAATTTATTTTAAATATTATTTATATTTTAAAGTACCAGGATATTATATTCCCTTCCATGCTTGGTGTTGTGTGCCATACATTCTATCAAATACAATGTTATTAAATTAGAATTTCGGGGTGTCATATTCTCCCCACCTTTAATAAATTGCAGTTCTACAATTCAAACATGATATCGGTAATACATGAATTTAAATTTGCTAATACTACTATTTGAAAACATACATTATTAATATGGATAATAACACATCACCTTAATAATAGGGAAATATAAATGTGAAGGTTTTTAGAAAACTATTCACTCAAATATGATTACATTAGTGAAATCATAGACATGTAAGAAAAATATAACTATCAAGTGTTGAGGGAGGGCGATAAGAAACATGTTCAGGGGATTTTTTTGGCCAAAAATCCATAAACCAGAGGTGTGAATAAAGGTTATTGGTATCATAAAAAATGATGATATTAAGATAAGTTTTTATGTTTCAAAACCCTTTCCGTTGAGTTTAAAAACTCAAACACTCACTAGGAATATATCTAAATAGACATACTTGATTCATTTATATTTCCTAAGAAAAATATTTTCCTATGGTTGTTCCTTAAATTATTTTCAATTCATCTCTTAGCACAGGTCGTATTTGTAGAACCTTGTTTAATTATCAATATAAACCAATTCATAAATGGATAAATTTTCCAAAATATTACGATCCAACACATAGAGTAATGGTCAGTTAACTTCCAAAATGAACTTATTATTAATCCAAACAACACGAAGTAGGTCTAAATCATCACATACCAAACATATGAATACCTTCATCTTGTATTGTCTTGTAATTTGGAAATAATATGAATTATCATAAAACCTAATTCAAAAAATTAATTCTTAACTATTCCATAAATAGAAAATATATTATTGGATATCTTTCTTAAATCCCAAAATTATGTAAAATCCATTAATGATGGCATTGTCCATGTTGCAAAAAAATCATTAATTAGTTCCAAGGTAGTCAGTACTATCCAAATCAATCATATATTTATTCCAACATCATTATATTACTATTAGTAACATATTAATGGTTATACATTCTCTAAACCATGTGTTTTAAAAATAGTTAAACATTCCACTAAATAATGTTTCTTGGTACAATCTAACTTATGCTCTCAAATTCATAATGAAATTGTACTATAATACAATCCATATATATATCATCATTATTTTAACCAATTCATCATTGATCAAATACTTTTACAACATTACTCAAGGATCCAAATACATAATCACATCATTCATTCCTCTTTGTTAGTGGTAGTAGCATAATCTTGACCATGATCCATTATCCATTGTTGGGTATATTCTTTTGAGACTTGAGTCAATGATTTTCATAGCATCATAACTCCTTTCTGTCAAATAATTGTACATTGGAAAAAAATTTCATACCCATGAAATCAAAATCATGGTAGCCTTTATCTCTACACATTTAGAAAACTCCCTTTCCTTTTAAGCATGTTGCATGGTTTTTCTTTCCACCATTGTACATGTGGGAAAATATTTTATCCCTTCTTCCGTTTGTATATATTTTTCCCTGTCATTCAATTAACCTCTTACTTCCATTTTAATCCATTGGACTTGGAGAATTATTTAAGTATCTCATTAGCACATGATATTATATCTTCATATGATGATAATTCTTGGGAGACTATTTACCTTCCAAATATTTTCTTAAGACCGTAAAAGATTTGATAATTCTTACACTATGGATCATGTTTATTAGTTAGGTTCACATTCTATATGCTACGTTCCATTTCTAAATGATGACATACACTAAATTAGATCATATCATTATGAAAAATAATGTATAATCCGAAATCTATTAAAATATTAAACACAAATTAAAAAAATTATGCATAGACAATATAATAATCATATACAATGTTTCCTCGTGTAATTCTTCTATGATTATCCTCAAAGACTATCTTAGGGTTATCATTCATAATTTATGTTTTCCAAAATCTAGTTTCCAAGGTTTATCCTAAAATTTCTCTTAGACCAACTGTAACACGCTGACCGTTGAAGCCTAGAGTGGGTGCGCTACTTTATTAAATTAGCATGATTACGAGGAACCAAATCCTAATTAATAGAACTATTCATCAGTTTTAGAAAACCACATTGCATCCATGATACACATAATACACTGGGAAAAGAAAATAAATAAAAACAAATGTTAAAGCCTAGTGTTTTTAAAACTCATTAAAAGGATTTCTCTTCATAACCTGGATAAAGGAAACTAAATAAGGGAGATCTAAAAAAAATAAGGGTAAGTAGAAAAAAATAATCAATGAGAATAAATTTTCATTTCAAAGTAAATAACTAATAACCCATCCATTCAAATAGAAATATAAGGCATAATCAATATGTCAAGGAAAATAACTGAAACACATTCCATTTTATCAATAAACCCAGAATGAAATACATCCGTAGACTTTATCATATAAAACATCATGAATATTCATTAGACTCACCTATTTTGATAATCCAAAATCATGTTTCATTTATGTTATAATCGTGTTTCATTTATGGGATAATCATGTTTTTATTATAGGATAATCGTGTTTCATTAATATTTATAGTTTCTATAAAGTGATACCTATGTATATTTAATCTCACTGTTCTATCGATTAAGTTTATAGTGAAAATTTTCTCTAAGTGGATGGTAACCGATAGAGGTTACCGATATAAGGTAACCATTGAAGAATACTAATGAAGGACACCAATAGAAGTTCACTAATGAAGGTCACCAATAGAAGTTCACCGATGAAGGTCAGTGATAAAGGACACCGATAAAGGTCACCGATGAAGGTCACCGATTGAAGGTCACCAATAGAAGGTTACAAATGAAGGTTGTCGATGAAGGCTACCGATGCAGTCTACAGTTGAAACATACTGTTGAATCCTATTGTTGAGAAGGATACCACTACCAGTCTACTGATTCTCACACTTTTAATCCATTACATTCCAAATTCTTATGATTATTGTAACAGTCATATTTGGTAAATTTAATGTTTCTGAAATTTATAAATTTTAGTTGTAGACATATCAAGAGTCCTTATCTAGGGACAATATGAGGTATGAGGAAGACTGCACAAGGTTTACTTATTCTTATTGTTAGACCAAAAATATAAAATAGATGAAGAAGGAAGAAAAGAAGAGAGAAAGAAATGCATGAGAAAGATCTTACGTACAAGATCAAACTGAACAAGGAAGAACCATCCAACACTTATATTGTGAACCCAAGAACATCATAAAGATCTTTTGGGAGAACAAATTCAAATATGCCTTCTATGTTTCTTCAAATCTCTTTCAAACAAAGAACAAAAACACCTCAATACTTGGAATCTAGAATCTGGAGTTGTGACACTCTTTTTTGAGGAAAAACTCTAGAGAAAGACTCAAACTACAATTTCTTCACTCCAAGTAGTCAATAGATGAACTAAAAACACCTAGATCTTTCTAAACTAAATCATATAATATTAGTTTTATTGAGTTATTTTCTTTTACATTTCTGAGAAGAATGTTTCTATCTGTTACAAACACTATCTCCTGTGCCTGAAATGGAGGATACTCAAAATCCCCACATCAAAATTCACTTACCCCTTGTTTCCCATGTGTAACTATGGAAGAGGCCATATCTGGCCTGGTTTGTTTATTTTCCCATGAAGAATGGTGGTAGAGGGTCTAAGCCCTGGATAGTTTACGAAAACTATTTTAATTCCCGATAAAGGCTATGTATAATTTTTATTGTTAATATAAAATTATTGGTGCCAGGTGATCACCAAGTAGAGAGGATTAAGTCTCGGATTGAGACTGAAACACTTGTAATATGTTCTATGTTTTTCTAATACTCAGTTTTTCTATTTTCTGCTGCTTATAATTTCAAAAATAGAAAACAATGTTACATTGACTCTAATAGTTAGTTCTGGTTAGTGTGTGTATGTTTTTTAATTCAGTAAACCTGTTTCAAAAGTTGAATAATTGATTTACAATGATTCAACTAAGGACTAATCACCCTTTAAGAAACCTGTTGAGCAATTATACATTTATATCTATACTTCCTTAATTAAATGGGCTGTTTCAAATTTTGGGATCTTTAGCATAATGTTTAAATAGAAATTTAATGTAGGAACTCATTTCACCCCATCTCGATTTTCCACTATGGCTAACATTTGGTATCAGAGGATCAATTTTTTATTACTACTATCTAAAACATTGTGAATGTTGTCAAATTCTTTTCAAGTAGTATTTTAGTTGTATCTTAAAGATCTTATAATTTATGTCATATATAAATTTTTAGTTCATTAAATTTTAATTTATTATGGACAACTGATTTGAGGGTATGACTACCAACATTTCACCTTTCATTAATGCTAATAACTATGCTCAGTGGAAATTAAAAATGAAAATGTATCTAGAGAGAATGGGTCCTGAAATCTAGGACACAATTTGAGAACAATATGTGTTTCCTATTATTGCAAGGGACACATGGTCTTAGTTGACTAATGATACATATAACAATAACTGTAAAGAAATGAATTCATTTAATTTTCTCTAGGTGATGATGAATTCAATAGAATATCTGCCTGTAAAACTACTTATGAAATTTGGGAAAATTTGGCTATTTTCCATGAGGGAACAACCAATGTTAAATAAATGAGATTAAATACTTATAATATTCAATATTATAATCTTAAAATGAATCCTGAGGAATTATTTCTGAAATATATCTAATTTTCAATGAAACAGTAAATACCATTAGTCTGCATGGGAAACAAATAGACAACAAGGATCATATTTTGAGGTTTCTTCGATGCCTACCAGATAGATGAAGAGGAACTTCTGTTTCTATATGATAATCCTGTGACATAGGTAAGCTACTAGTGAAGGAAATAATTGGAAAACTTATGATGTACGAAGAAGATCATAAGGTAAATCAAGAAGCAGATGAATAACCAAGAAATAAATCTGTAGAATTCAGGACTTCTACCTCAAAGAACAAAAATAATGAAAAATATCAAGCTCTTATAGAAACTTCCACTAGTGAAGATTCAACTTCTGATAGTGATTATGAGATGGATCATCTTTCTAGGAGATTCAAGAAGTTCTACTGTAATATGTTCTTTAAAAAATCAGACTATAAAAGAGGGTATGATAGTAAAGTATAGTGGGAAAAGTATAAAAAATGAAATGAGAACACAAATGAGATAGTATGTTATGAGTGTAAAAGAAAAGTCCATGTTAAGGCTGATTTACCAAAGCATAAATTAATGAACAAATATGAAGACAAGGGTAAGGGATATTAATAGGCTATGAAAGCTACTTGGAGTGCTTCAAAACATAGCTCTAGTGAACCTGACACTTTTGATATTGAAACGAAAAAACATGAAAACTCGTGTTTCATGAAAAGTACATTTGAGGTAACACCCAATTATCCTATACATAATTCATACTATTCTGGGAATGAAAGTGAATCAAATAATAATGAAAATATTACTACAGATGAACAATTTGAATATTTTGGAATTCTTGAAGATACATTTAACGAAATCAAGGATAAATATAAATTATTGAAAATACAATATGCTTTAAATGCTAATTATAAGTCTGCTCTAGATATTTATAGAGAAAAATGTGTTCAACTATAGAAAATAAAATACTGAACATATTATCAAATGAGAAATTAAAAAAGGATCTTGAGAATTTTACTACAGGTATATATACCATGAATTAGTTTCTTGGGAAATAAATTTCTCTAAAATACACCACTGGTCTAGGATATTAACCAGGACAGAGAAGGATTATTTAAAATAAATTTGTTCCAAAATCTAGATAGTTCACTGCTAGTTCATGTTCTAGACCATATTTTGAAAAAACAATTATATAAAGGACATAACAAAGTGTTCATGTCTCAAAACATATCTATTGATTATAGGAAACATGTGAGACAAGTATGGATTCTAAAAGCTTTACATGCTAACCTATATGGACCCCTGAAATTGGGGTACCAATGTTACCCAATATTTAATCTGTTTTGTATGAAAATTTTTTACAGAGCTCCTGTAAAAATATATGGTATTTTGATAGTGGATGTTCAAGAAATATGACAAGATACTATTCATTATTCAAGAGCCTAATTTAATTTTATGGGGGACATATCACATTCGGTGATAATTATAAAGGGAATATCGTCGACTTAGGCCAAATTGGTAACCCTGATACAATATTAATTTCAAAAGTACTTTTTTTGATGGATTAAAATACAATATACTTAGTATTTCTCAGTTACGTGATAATGGTTTCAATGTTAAATTGGAAAATAAATCATGCAATGCTTTTAATTAAATAAATGATTAAATATTCACTACTCTTAGAAATAAAAATGTATATGCTATTTATTTAAACTCTTTAGATAAGAAAAATGTTTCTTGTTTAAATTATTTTCATAAGGAATCCTATTTATGGAACAAAATATTATGAAACTACAAAGTCCACTCACTTATAAAACTAGCTAGGAAAGGCTTGGTTAGAGACTTACCTAAATTGGAATTCCCACTTAACCAAGTTTTTAATTCTTATCAAAAATGAAAACAACACAATGTTTCTTTAAAACCATAGAAAGAAGTTTCCACTTCTCAACCACTTGAGTTGGTTCACATGGATTTTTTTGGACCATCTTGAGTTTCAAGTTTAAATGAGAAGCACTATGTTTATGTTCTTGTGGATTATTTTTCTAGATATATATTGGTATTATTTCTATCTAACAAAATTGAAGCATGTTCTTCCATTATTAAATATTCTTAGTTTGTAGAAAATCTTAGTGGACTTAGAATTAAGACCTTGAGAAGTGATCATGGCTGTGAGTTTGAAAATCAGGAGTTTGAATTTTTTTGCTCACATAGTGGCTATAATAACAATTTATATGATCCTAGAACACCTAAACAAAATGGAGTTTTAGAATGAAAAAATAGGACACTTTACGATATTTCCTTGACTATGAAAAATGAGTATAATCTACCTATCTATTTTGGGATGAATCTATTAATAAATATTGTTACATCATCAATAGAGTCTTAATTAGACATGTTCTTAATAAAACCACTAATGATATCTAGAATAATAGGAAGCCTAAGGTTAATTACATTATAGTGTTTAGTTGTAAAGTCTTTATTCTTAACACTAGGGATAATCATGATAAGTTTTTTTCTAAGAGTGATGAAGGAATTTTCCTAGGTTACTCAATCTCAAGTAAGGCTTATAGAGTATTCAATAAAAGAACCAAATGTGTGGAAGAATCAGTTCATGTCAAATTTTATGAGGCCGATCCACATGAACCCAAAACCTCCATTGAACATCTTGAGGAACATAGGTCAATTATAGACCTTAATTGTAACGACAATGAACCCTAAGTGAAAACAACTAGTTATGGATATTTTCCAAATTCTGATCACGATGAATCTTATCCTATAGACAACCATAATGAGTCTAGTTCATCTCTTTCTATAGGTATTATAACTCTCAAGAATTTTTATTTAGATGTTGTAGTATGTGATCTAAATAGAGGAACACAAACTAGAGATTCTCTAAGAAACCAGGTTGAACATCAAGCTTTTCTTTTACAGCTTGAACCAAAAAATATTAATGATTCAAGCACTGATTAATTTTGGGTAATAACTATGCAAGAAGAATTAAATCAGTTTGAAAGAAATAATGTTTGGGATTTAGTAGAAAGACATAACGACGCTTTGACCATATGCACTAAATGGGGTTTTAGAAATAAAGTTGATGAATATGGTAAAATAGTTAGAAAAAAGGCTAGACTAGTTGCACAAGGATATAGTCAAGAAGAAGGAATATAATATAAGGAAACCTTTTCACCTATATCTATACTAGAATATATTAAGATACTACATGATTATGAAGCTCATCTGAATTTCAAACTTTATCAAATGGATGTAAAAAGCTCATTTATTAATGGTTATATAGTTGAGGATGTATTTTTAGAGAAACACCCTGGTTTTAAAAATACCCATTTTTTAAATAATGTCTTTAAACTTTATAAAGCCCTATATGGTCTAAAACAAGCTCCAAGAGCATGGTATGACATACATGGTTCTTTTCATATTATAAATGGTTTTACTAAAGGAATATATGATCCTACTATTTTTATTAAAACTATTTCCAATGATTTTTTAATAGTAAAAATTTATGTAGATGACATTATTTTTGGATCTTCTAAAAATTATTTATGTACTAATTTTTCAAAAATGATGCAAGATGAATTTGAAATGAGATTAATGGTGGAACTGAATTTTTTCCTTGGAATTCAAAATTTTCAAAATAATAATGATATTGCTTTAAATAAAAGTAAATATACTAAGGATATTTTGAAACATTTTGGTTTGGATAGTACTACAGGTAGTGATAAACCAATGAGTACCACTTGTAAGTTGGATGCTGATGAAACTAGTAAATTAGTGGATAAAAAAAATTACGGAGGTATGATTGGGAGTCAGCTCTACCTTACTGCTAGCTGGCCATATTTTATGTTTAGTGTATGCATGTTTGCTCGTTTCCGAGCCAATCCCAAAGAGTCTCATTTAACTGCTGTTAAAATGATTTCTAAAAATATCAAGTATACTACACACTTAGGACTACTTTATCCAAGAGGACAATAATTTTATTTAATAAGTTATTTGGATGTTGACTTTGTTGGTTTCAAGTTAGATAAAAAGAGAACCTCTAGAACACACCACATTTTGGGAAAGTCTGTAGTATCATGGTGCAGTAAGAAACGGAATTTTGTTGCATTATCTAATGCCAAATCTGAATATATAGCTTCTAGTAGTTGTTGTGCTCAAATTCATTAGATGAAACATACTTTACTACACTATGGATATCAATTCAAACATGTCTCTATAAACTGTGATAATATAAGTTCTACTATCGTCTCTAAAAATCTAGTATCTCATGATAGGACAAAGAACATTGATGTGAGACATCACTTCTCGAGAGATCATTATCAAATAGGTGATATTAATCTTCAATTCATTGGCATTGAACACCAACAGGATGATATATTCAAAAAGACTTTGAGTTTTTAGAGGTTGAATTACATCAAACATGAGTTTGGTATGATAAAATATTAATATTGGACCTCACCATTGGACCTCACTATTAGAACTCAATGCTAGGACCTCATCATTGTACGTCACCATTATGACCTCACTGTTAGACCTCGCCGTTAGGATCTCACTGCTAGGACCTCACTGTTTGAACTCACCATTGGACCCCATCATTGAACCTCACCAGTTGGACCTCCCCATTAGGACCTCACCGTTGGACCCCACCATTAGACCTCACCATTAGACCTCACCGATAAGACCTTACCATTAGACCTCATACTTAGAACTCACTATTGGAACCTTACCGATAGTCAACCTTAGGTCTGGGGCTTCACTTTTTTCTACTGGAATCCAAAACGTTTTTAGTATTACTTATTTCTTTTAATTTATTTGTTTTTCGATCCCTAAATGATAAAAACAAAGTACAAGCTACATTTTGATATAATTCAATACTCTCCTGATCCTTTTTCTCCATATCCATGGAACCTAATCTTTTGCTTAAACCCTAAAACCACTCTAGATCGCAATGGAATGATTGAAAATACTGATTATTGATGATGAATGAGATGTGATGAACCCTTTGAGAAAACAAGATGGGTCTAGTAGTGGAAGCAAGGTAGTTGAAAAGATGATCAATTCAAATTTGTGAAAGAGGTAAATCATGGTTTAGAAGAAATTAAGTTCGGAATGGATACTATCAAGAAATTCTCAGGTCCTAAAGGTACTCGAAGCTCAGGATTGGGTATAATGATTTGAAAATAACAAAGGACCTTATTACCTGGTGCTAGTGAAAGAATTCTATGGATCTCTAATGTTCAAGCAATATGAGAATGAGAACCGAATATCTTCAAAGGTAAATGGAGTAAGTGTGAGATTCTCCTATATAGAATGAGATAAATGTTTAAGAGTCCCACATGATGGGATTTTTTATTACTACTCTGGAGTGGGGCCTCTCACTAGTGATTTCTTCTGTTATGAATATGCATTGGATGAACTGACCGGGAATGGAATCCCTATGAAAGTGATGGCTGCTGAAATAGAAGGAGAAGACATGTTGCTTTTTAAGTTTTTTCAGCATGTTTTGTGTCCCTATAAAGGATACATTGCAAACTTGAAGTATCAGGATATGTTTCTTTTGTATCTATTAAAGAATGGAAAGAAGATAAATTTGTGTAGGTTACTAATGAATCAATTAGAAGATATGAAAAAAGACTAGTTCCAAATCAAATGCTTTGTTTCATGCCAGGTTGATATACTTAATGTTGAAAGTGAATGGAGTTGCTAGAAATATAGAGGAAATAGTAGTTATAAGGGACAAATTCTACATTACCAAGATGATTTGTAGGTTAAGGAATATAATCTTGAGCCCTTGGAAAAGGGGATGGGTGAATGATGCGGAAAAATAGTATAAAGAATTTAACCATGTCACCCATCCTAGTAGGCCAAAGAATTAGAGAGATCAAGGTATAATGCGAAATGAAGTGGATATAGTGTATTCAGATAAATAAGAGGAGATTGTTGTTGTGCAAGAAAGAGAGGATTCTCATATGGATGATAGGAGAGATCCTAACCTTACCTCAAGTTCTTTTTCCAATACTATATCCTTTGGTGAGCCTAGCCCACCAAAAATATTGCCTAGAAGAGATATTGTCTTAAGGGACAATGATGATGAGGAAAACAGTGAAGAAGAAGAAGAAGAAGAAAATGTTTTAATAGACATTAGAGAGACCTTATAGGAGGAAGATGAAATTGAATCTAGTCCTGATGATTTTTAGACAACTGCTAATGAAAGTGAAGAGGAATTTCTAGTGGATATCGACTCTCCTGTTTATGTATTTGATCAAGAGGAATAATAGAGATGGATGTAATTGATCAGGAGAATGATCTAAGTGAAGGGGAGGATCTTATTTCCACAGGTTCAATTGTTGTTTCTCATGGAATATAAGATTGGTCAAAAGACCCAAGATTCATGGTATTGGACTTATACTATGGGGACTCTGAAGATGAAAAGCATAATATAAGCCCTCCAATTTATTCTGTTTCAGAGATGAATATTGTAAAACCAATAGTGCTTTGACCTTGAGAATATGGGAAGAAGGATAATTTAGAATCATTAATATCATATTTGAAGATACATTGATGAGTGATCTATTGAGATAGAGATAACAGTGGCTCAAAAACAATAAGTGGTGACATCTGCCTTATAAAGGGTAATTCCTACCTCTCACTCAAATTTTGTACATGAAGTGAAGGAATGTCAGAATTAGGTCAGAACTTCGGAAGAGTATATAGAATATATTAAACAATTATTTGCGAGTTTAAACTCTTATATGGATTTAAGGGTTCAAGTGGAAAAAGATCTTATGTTTGTTAAGAGAGTTGATCAGTAGTTGGTCACTATTTTTGAGGACTTTAAGAGGTCTATGGAGTCACATGTGAGTGGACATGATGATGATTTGAAGAGGTTGATCAGTGTTCTAACCAAGTCTTTTAATGATATAGTGGCTTTCACTATGGCACCTTTGTCTACATCTGCTTCCTCATTAACCTCTCCTCCTGTTGATCTAGAAGCTTTTTGGTAAGTTGTTAGAGAATAATTGGATATGTTCTCTGGTGAAAGTACCTCAGACCCTTATACTATGACTCAGGTCATTTTCACAACCAGGGAAATTCATAATGTTGGGGGAGTTTATTTAAGGGAGGATGCTCTAGATCAGAAGGCCATCAAAGAGAAAGTTGATTATTATTACAATAGGTTGTACACAAAGCATAAAATGGATGGTCACTTTAAGATGCTATTAGAAAACATCACGATCCCACCTGTCACTCGGGCTTTTAAGCATCAAGTTAGTAGGCTTAGAGAACTGAATCCTTCCTTTGAAAAATTCATGGATAATAAGGATGATTTTTTCTCAGCTATGGAAATAGGAGGAAGTATTATTATAAATTTTAGAAATCTACTTTTACCCTTCCTCCATGTGGAATGCACTCCAATTATTGTTCGTCCAGTATTACATTTTCTACAGCTTCCTCAAGCTCTACCATTGCTTCCACATTGACGAATCTTGCACATGACATCAGAAGCATGAACCCTATGATTCCTTAAAGATCTAATCACTATTAGTCTACTAATGGTTATGTAGTTTCTCCTTCTTCCTTGCTCACTGCCATACCTTGACCTATCCCTCTGTCTTCTGGACCTTCCTCCTCATCATCCAAAGACAAAGCTCCCTTGGACATATCTGATGTGGATTGAATGTGGGATGTCTTAGTTGATAGGGATCTTTGTACCCTTTTTTTATATTGTACTATTGCTTCATTAATAATAAAATAATCTTTTTTCTCTTTTTGTCTTACATTCTTTTTGTTAAACACAAAGGGGGAGAAGTTTCAAGTTTAATGGAGTCCTTGCATATATATACTATCTATATTTTCCACAATAAAAATGGTTTGATTTTACTTATACAGACCTAAAAAGATATATGAAAATGTACTTAACCCTGATTCAATAATACTTAATTCTTAAATCTTCACTCACATAATTTGTGATTATAAAAAATGGGGGGATTTTTGGACTCACCTTTTTTGATAATCCCAAATAATATTTCATTTATGTGATAATCATGTTTCATTTATGTGATAATCATGTTTCTATTTTAGGATAATCGTATTTCATTAATATTTATAGTTTATATCAAGTGATACCCATGTATCTTTAATCTCACTATTCTATCAATTATGTTTATAGTGAAACATTTTTCTAAGTGGAAGGTTTCCGATAGAAGGTTATTGTTGAAGTCTACCGATGAAGGTCACCGATAGAAGGTCACAGATGAAAGTCACCGATAGAAGGTCACCGATGAAGGTCACCGATAAAGGTCACCGATAAAGTTCACTAATGAATGTCATTGATAGAAGATCATAGATAGATGATTACCAATGAAGTCTACTGATGAAGGTGACCAATGCAGTCTACCAATGAAGGTGACCGATGCAGTCTATAGATGAAGCCTACTATTGAGAAGGCTACCGCTACCAGTGTACCGATTTTCACTCTTCTACTCTATACTTTGTCAAACTCTTAATATTATTATAACGGTCATATTTGGTAAATTTAAAGCTTCTCACATTAATTAATGTAGATTTTAGACAAATCAGGAGACCATATCTATGGATAGTATGAGGTACGAGGAAGATGACATGTGGTTTACATATTCCTATTGTCAGACCAAAAATATAAAATAGAAGATAGAGTAAGAAAAGAAGAGAGAGAGGAATGCATGATAAAGAGCTTACTTGCTAGATCAAATAGAAAAAGGAAGAACCATCAAACACTTACATTGTAAACCCAATAGAATCATGAAGATCATTTGGGAGAACAAATTCACATCCGCCTTCTACGATTCATAAAATATCTATCAAACCAAGAAGAAAAACACCTCAGTACTTGGAATCTAGAACATGGAGTTACGACACTCTATGTTGAGGAAAACTTCTAGAGAAAGACTGAAACTGAAATTTTTTCACTCCAAGGATTCAAGAGTTGAACTGAAAACAAATAGATCATTCAAAACTCAATCTTATAATATTATCTCTATTGTGTTATTTTCTTTTACATTTCTAAGAAGTGTGTATTTATCTGTTACACACACAGTCTCTTGTGCTTGTACTAGAGGATAGTGAAAATACTCACATAAAACATCACTTACACATTTTTTCCCATGTTTAACTATGGAAGAGGTCGTATCTAGTCTGGTTTGTTTGATTTTCCCATGAAGAACTGTGGTAGAGGGTGTGAGCCCTAGACAGTTTTTGAAAAATGTTGTAAATCCTAATACAGGTTGTTTATCAAGTTTATTGTTAATATAAACTACTTGGTAGTAGGTGATAACCAAGTAGAGAGTATTAAGTCTCATCTTGAGACCAAACCTCTTGTTTAACTCTTATATGTTCTATGTTATTGTAATACTCTGTTTTTTTATTTTCCACTTCTTATAATTTCAAAAACAGAAAACTATTTTACATTGACTCTGATAGTTAGTTCTGGATAGTGCCTCTAAGTGTTTAATATAGTAAAACTCTATCAAAAGTTAAAGAAGTGTTTTACAATGATTCAATTGAGGACTAACCACCCTTTGAGAAACCTATATAAAAACTAAACATTTATATCTCTACTATCTTAATTAACTAGACAGTTTCAAAATTAGGGATCTTAATCATAATGTTTTAACAGAAATTTTAAGCAGGAACTCAATTCACCCCCTCTTAAGTTTTCAATCCGACCAAAAATATTAAAAATAATAACTAAAATATCTATTAATTAAATGATTAATTATTGGATTTCATGTCTGAGGGACATGAAAACCTAAACCATTAAGAAGTTTTACAATATGGTTTAAAACTACAAGTAGAATCTAGTTTAATTTGGACAACTAATTTATTTCATGAGAACCTATCAATGTATCAGAGGATATATAAGATCTGTTCCCCAACAATAACTACCAATCCAAATAATTCATCAAATTTAGTAATAAATTAATAAACAATATTCCCTATAAAATATCTATATTGAATAACGAATATATATTTATCAATATTTCCATAGATAATCAAATAACTGTCAATGTAAACATATTACGTTCAAATGGTATATAGTTTAGGTAATAATAATATATATCACAAAATAATGTTGATATTTCTAGAAAATTTATAATGAAAAATTATTATAATAATGTGATTGTTTCAAGATAATGTTAATAATCAAAAAAGAAAGTGATATCACAAAGATAACTTTTACCACTTGGTAGTTTCCATGCTAAACCCCTTGGGTGATATAATTATATGTGAAAAATAAAATACCATCATGTATGAGTAAATAAATATATATAATTAAAACGGGGTAGTATATACACCACATTAAATTGAATTGGCACAATACAGCAAATAAGTCTCAATGGAATGTAAATTGAGGCAAAATCTATAACCTTGTGTTTCCTATTAGATAAAAATAATTTAACATCATGTATAATGGTTTTAATAATGCCAATAACTTATCCTAGAACCATAATGATATTTATAATATCATATATTATCTTTTTATAATAACTTATTATCCTTTTGTTAATAATCATTCATTATTTTCACTATTTTGGGTGTCAATTGCCATGTTTTTTGAGTATGTTTTGACTTGTTATTTTTTAACTTCTTACATAGAAAAAGATTTAATCATATATAGGATGTAAAATATTATTTAAATATAATATATATTCATTATATATATATATATATCTATATTAATCAATAAAATATCGATAATGGAAATTAAACACATTGTTCATCGAGACGGTAGGTCGTATGTACACATGAACGCTACTTACATTTGATTGTTGTATTTAAAAGAATAAAAAGTAAATAATATATATATTTATATTATAATTCAAATATAATATATATTTAATACATTTCACATATTTTTATTAAAAAAATTCTTTATACATTCCATGTCCAACATTAACAAATCACATCATTTTAAGGAGGTGACAGTTGACACATCCACAAATGACATTATTGTATTCCAACAAAATGGAAATCAGGAAATTATAATTAATATAAGAATAATATGTGAATTAAAAATTTATTAAAATAATATATATCATATAAAAACTATAAATACATAATTATTAAAACCATTAATGGAGGAAATGAAAGAACTAAGGGCATCGATTCATGAGGTGGTTGTCCGCCGTAAACAAGAATGGTGATTTCTTATCACATTTGATGGATTTTTGTGAAAGTGTATGTAAAAATATTAGAATAAAAAAAAATTAGTATATTTATGATAGTGAGGTTATTATATAAGCATGATATTATATGAATTCAAAGGGAGAATAATTCAATGAATCAAAAGTGATCGTTGAAGAATACTCCCTCTTATTCAAGTAACTCATTTTGGTTTATCTCAAAAGACATCCTTGGTTGGATGTTTTCCAAAATTGAGGATAATATAATGAGGGTAGGTATTTTTTGAGATTATATGGTATGATACTGGATGATACAAAATATTTAGGGGTGTGAAGAAGTGGGAAGGGTGAGTGCCATTTTATAGTGGAGGATGAGTGACATTCATGTAAATATAAAAAGGTAAAAACTATTGAAATGTATCCCTAACATCATGATCCTCCATTAATTTTTAGTGTTATATAAAAGGATTAATATGGTTTAACTATATCCATAAAATGTATTCTTGATAAATTTATAGGCCATTTTCCCTAAAGTTTAAGGTTTAGTCCCTTGTTAGGCTTAATTTTACCTTATTCATTGTAATTAATTTTAACTGTATTCAAAAATATTATTTGAAATTTTTTTTTACCATAATATAAATTATAAATTACTCTACTTATAAAATTTTATCCATTTTTATAAATTCTAATAACATAACTGGCAGAAAATAATTTAAATTTAATACCGTATATGTGATGAGGAAATAGGTTTTTAAAGTAAAAATGTTCAAACATGTGAGATGATTTTATATCCAATTTCAATGTGAAGTTAATTATAATGAACTAAATTGAATTAATTGATGTATAATTATTCTAATTTGATTTAAAAAACAAATTTAACAATTAATTTTACTATATAAATACATTAGATGAAAAATTAGTTCGCAATTAAAGTTTAGTATTTTTCAATAATCATTAAAAAATGAAAGATTGCAAAAAATTATTAATTTTCACAATAAGATAATTTTTACATTGTGATTTCAAAAAATTTATTTATTTTTACAACTAAAATTAAAAAAATTTAAAAAATTATGTTTTAAAAAAATGCACCATTAAAAGGTGGTAATAGTACCGTTATAAATATATAGTTTTTTATACATAACATTGGGGTTGTTCATATATTATAATTATCAAATATATTGGATTAATGTTAAAAAATATTTCATTTAATAAATAATATATATATTAAATTAATATCAAGAACTAATTGTAATTACTTTAATTCATTAAATCAAAAAAAATTTGGAAGCATAAAAATAGTTCATTATAAAAATATTTTCTTTATATTCAGTTGGATTATATTTTAACCTCTAATTAATTGGTTATCATTTAATTCAAATTATATATTTTTTAGTCATATATTTTCATAAGTTATTTAATAACTTCAATAAACACTAATTTAACAGTTAAGATGTATCATATTATTTAAAATAATAGTTTTTTAATAATATATTGTTGTTCTATAAAACTCTATCTTGTGTGTGACATAACCAATGTAATTATTTTGTGTAAGTAAAGATAACTCAGTTTTGGATGCATTAAAATCTATATAATAGATTGAATTTATTTAAAATAGTAAATATAATTTAATATATCTGGATGTTATAGTGCCTTCCATGCTCGATGTTCCATGTCATACATGCTTTCTGATACAATGTTCACACATTCTAATTACAAGGTGTGATAATAAAATTCCAACATTTCAAGAGTGAAAAACTATGTTCGATTACGTACATGATATGCCACATCAAGATTAAACGATCAACTCAAAATTACAATTTAAATGTTACATATCCTTTATACCAGTGGGTATGAATAAGATTAACTAAACTATGAAAATAAAGATTATATATTTTATATAATTAATTATTTTGTGTCCTATTAATTATAAATTAAAAAAATACTTTTGAAATTAAAAGGAAATATTTTTCTAAAAAAACTATTTAAATTTACACAAGTGTGTCTTATTGCAATAAATTAAACAAATAACATTTGCTGTATTACATTAATAATATATATATATTAAATATAATTTTTAACATTCATCTTATTTGTATTATAGACATGATAAAAAAATCAAATTTATGCAAAAAAGATGCAATTTTCTAAAAGGTAGTTTTGCGGTCTTTTAATGGAACACTTGTTTTTAAAATAAATTTTGACACTTTAAAAATATTTATTTGAAAATAAAAAAAATGGAATATTAGTGTAAAAATTATCTTAGAGTGAGTTTATGATATTTTTCTGATAAGTTTCATTTTTTGATTGATAGTGAAAAATATTGTATTTTTATTTAGAAATAACATTTAATCAAAATCATTTATAATGGCATATTATATTTTTACTTTTTTATATAGTAAAATTAATAAATTAAAAATCTATTATTCTAATTTATGTCATTGAATTATGTTTCATAGAAAATTCCATATAAAAAATATCATGATTTTGAACGTTTCTTCTTTAAAAACTCTATTTATTTTCCCTTCTATGTGATTAATTGTAAAAAAGTACAGCAACTTTTGTTTTTTGAATATTGAAAAATGGATTCCATTTTTTGAATGAGAAGTTCCAAATTTAGTAAATAGGACCCTTTTATTTTTGGCCAATATTAACAGAAACTTTAGTAATTATTGTTACTATAGTAAAGGGAAAATTAGGTAATTGAGGATGAAAATAATATTATAAATTTTAGAAAATTACTATAAATCTTTTCCATATTTTATTAGATGAGTGAGTGTTAAAAAACACATCCTTGAGATTAATTTATGTCTTCGTGGAGCCACTTATATGAATTTAATTCACCTAGAGTATTTTAATTTATTAAAAGTCAAACTTTTCACACAAATATTTTTGGAAATTATCTTGTAGTTTTGAAATTTTTAAATGTTTGTGTAATGAATAGTGTGAAAATTAACATTAATAATTTTTTTAAAATAAATAATATTTTATTAAATGATATAAAATTACTATGAATCTTATATTGGTCCAACTGATTAGGATAAGGGTTTAAATTCCATAAATGATTCATTTACGGAGTTTTTTATTTTATAGTAAAAATATTAACCATTAAAAAGACAAAATTCATGTTGTCACAGTAATAATTAAAAGAGTTAAATAATGGTTAATAGCAAAAACAAGGGTACAAATTTAGTCAAAACATATCTAAATTTTATTGGATGAGTGTATTTTGACCCACAATACTCATATATCAAAACTAAATCAGTTTTTCTCCATTTGGAATAGAAATTAATTTATATTAATTTAATATTTTGAGAAATTCAATGAGTACCCCACCCCTCTCTTATAAAAGTGTGACACTTATTCTAATTTATTCACACTTCAAAACATATATTTTCATCCAATATTAGGCCACATACCTTTCTATAATCCCTACCCACATTATAGAGGCCTTTTTAGGCATAACACATACCTTAGAGGTGTTAAAGAGTTAATCAAAGAAGGTTGTCCAATTAAGAGGTATTGTTTTCAATCAAGAATTTCAATTTTGATTCCTCTTCCACATCACGTAAATATTATTATTGATCAAAATATATATTATATTACATATATTGATATGTTATTATCTTAACTTAATTACCTATATCCTTCTCCACTCCCATCAAATATTAAAGGAGATAATCGTTTATGCATACAAAGGGAAATCGCCTCGTAAACCGATGTAATTCATTTTCCAGCACCATAACTAAATACTAGTCACTATGATGGAATTTAAGTACATATAAATTATTCATGACATATTTATCATTATTTTAAGATAGATAATCATTTATATTCTTACCATTCCATGCACATAAAAATGAGAATATAATTCATGCAAATATGTAAATTATCACATCGATGAAGCGATGTGATTCATTTTTCAACACCCCGTCACATTAATGATTTATATTTTTATATTTAAATTATTAAAATGATATTAATTATATTATTATAACTATTTAATTATAAACTTATACATAAATTTTTCTATAATGATTGATTAAAATCGTAATGTTACTCATGCCTACGCACGACCAAGAGTCTCAATGTTTATAACATAGTTCACTTTTGAGAACCATAATCTATGGGTGGATTTAAGATAATATTTTATATATAATAATTATTATTAGTCAATTAATATTATTTTTGATATGATAAAATAATTACAACTTTTACTATAAAAATCATACCAATGTAATTTTGGACTTTGGTACCGAATTTCATCAAAATGTCCAATGCGAACTTAAACGAATAAATAATTATATATAACATATAACTAATTTATATAAACGGAATAATAATACCTAGAATGTTTCTAAATAAGGTATAATTTAACCTATGTTTTTTATCCTGGATGATAAATAACATACGTGATGTTTTGGACTCAAGTTATGGGACTTCGTCTCAATTTTCATTAATTGAGGCATATTTTTTATTTTATAAACCTATATTATTTTTTGAGGTGTATTTAAATCCAAATTGACATGTTATATCAGGAATTTATTTATTCTAATTATATTTAATGTTTTTCCAAATTTTAATCTTTCATGTGGCATGTGATTCAACTTTTTACAAAGTAGTAAGGTATTTCTGAACTCAATTTCAATATATCTGGTTAAACTTTTACATCATTGATTATTTCATGATAATATTATGTGCGATAATAATTTTTATTATCTTATGATGTATTTACACATAATTTATGTGGATTTAATATGGTTATATATAGTTTATTCATTTTATTAACACACATTTCAATGATACAATCTTTGTAAGGAACACTTTGACTAAAAAAACCATTCTAATGTTTTAAGGATTTATTCTTATAAATAATTCGGTTTATTGTAAATGTTTACAAAATGTTTTTTATGAATTTATTTATATGGAAATGAATGTTTTAAAATTTTAATTTTCTAATTTATATCATATTTTTTGAAAAATAGATATTTTTCAGGTATTATATAACCGAGTTTCTTTGAAAAATCCTATTTTGAAGTTAAACTTTAAAATATTTTTATAAAAGTAAAAATGATTTTTTAGCATATAATGAATAAAAAAATTACCCAATTTCATAACACCAAGATGGTTTAATGTTTTCTTTTAAAAGTATACATTTTTATTTTCAATTAAAATGTTTTCATTTATGATTGTTTAGATTTTTAATAATGAAATGAGATTTCAAAATGGAAAATCTATTTTCCCCAAGATAGTTTATTTTATGTAAGAATTATGTGTTATGATTATGTTATGGTTATAAGGATTTTTTTAAGAGGCTGGGTTGTTCAATTATATATTGGGGATATGTGATCTTGTTATATAACTTCAATGGATTGAATAATTAGACAAAGTTAAACAATTAGGTTTCAACTATAACATTATAGGACGATACTGTGGGGGATATTCTAAAAGTCACAATGATTGTTAATCCCTTTATAGCCATGATAGAAACTGTATATGTAAGAGTAATTTGTAAATGATTCCACAAGATACCTTTATGATTTAGGCTTACTATATATTTTATTTCTTTTCTTTGAGATGAATGTGTCTGTGATTTTCATGTGAGAATGATTTGTTTTAATTAATCAAACAAAATTAACTGGGTTTCCATGTATTTCATTATAATAATGACTCTATTTATTTATGTCTTTTACTGATATATTTTTTCTCATCCCAAGTTTTAAAATTTTCTTCAAGGGTCCTAATGATTATTAAGGACATAGAAGATGTTATGATGGATGTATTGAATATGTGAAATGAAAATAAATCATGTTTTATTTTAATAATTTTTCATTGGAGGAAAAAATGGATACTGAGTATATGCGTCAACATTCCATATATGGGTTTACTATATAATTTTTTATCCTAATTATCTAAAACAAATAACCGAAAAGTTATTTTGGAACAAAATAAATTCAATTCTAGTCTAAATTAACTTGAATATGAGATGTTTAAGGTTGAGTCCTTATAGATGGTATCAGAGTATGGTTTAAGAATCATTGGTTATTAAGATGTCTTCTTAATAGTTGTGGATATCATCTTTGGTTTATAATTTTATACTGACATAATTTTAGTGTCTTTGAAACCCCATTTTAGGATATATGTTTTGAAATTTTAAGGAAACTAATGCTATTTTTGGACATATTCATTTTTTGAGGTACCATTGGTTTTTTACATTTTGGGATGAAAAATGAATATTATGAGATAACCTTTGAGCATAAAACATGTTACGGCAATTTTTGAGGATTTTATCATATTTTCAGAAATGATATAATAATTATATAATTTTCGAAAAAGGAGAACCATTATACCATGTAACAAACAATTGCATTCGGTAAGTCCATATTAAATGTACCCATAAATTAAGGGATAAAAGGGTGAATAACCTACCACTTTCCAAGGTGATATCCTAGATAGTATGAGCATTATTTATTTATGATATATAGAGGATAATGTTTTTGTTCCTTTTTGGAACATATGTTTTATAAAATTGATAACTGTTAGATTAGAAACTAATTTGGGGATTAGGGGATCGATGTTATTTTAGACGAGGTTCACTATTTTAGGAAACCTATATGATTGTAATAAATATAGTTATATGGTATTTTATTTTATGAATAAAAGTAGAATTATATTTTAGAATCTTATATAATTTGATATTGTATTTATGGTGATTCAAGTTATTTAGGTAAATCATCATGTCATGAAGATTATATTATTTCATAAATTAATGTTTTTGTATGAGACTTTAAGAGTGATTGATATTGTTTTAATAATTTATTTTAAAAGTCTACATGATAAAAGTCTTATGATTTTTTGGCTTTTAATCTTAGTCAAGAATATTTTTACAAAAGTTTGTGGATATATATTTGTTGAATGATATATTTTAGACTTTGGGTATTGCTGTTGAATTTTGGAGATTAAATTATTTTTTCATCATAAACTGTTTTATAATTTTTTGGGAATTATCTTATCTTTTGATAGCTGACATGCCCACACATGTTATTTAATTCATACAGGCTGAGTTCATATAGGATTTATTTTTCCCAAACTACACTTTCTATTGGGGCATAATATAGTGTTAGTGTGGTGTTAGTCCCATAAGGATCTTGGATGGGATGACAGGAAATAAGATTATAGAACTATGTGGGAAGGAGTCCTCTAAATATGGTTGATTTTTAGAAAACTACTACACCTAGGAGTTTTGTGGATAAACATCAGATATAAGGAAATGGTCGGAATCAATTTAGTGGTTCAGGAGAAAGGATGACCTTTAATTATAATATGGTATGGTCCTAAGGTCTTGGCTGCAAAGAAATATGATGTTACTAGTTGAATGTTGTCAAGAAAAATAGATCCATCTAAGAGAATACTATTTTTTGGTCTAGAGATTGGTAAAATTATTATTCATTTATAATTAATTGGAAATAAAAAATAATAATATGATATTTCTCATACCTTATTATACTTCAATCAGATCTGGGTTGTTAATTCAAACTTTCTATGTTCAAGGTCTCTTAAAACAATTAGATTGAAATTTATTATTTAACATGATTAAAATTATTAAATATTAAAATTTTGAGAATTAGAGATTAATTAAATTCAATCACCCCTACTCTCAATCCCTACCCTGAGAAGTTTAGATACTCATAGTTGAATCGATCAAAAATTGATAATAAATTTCAATCATAGTTAACAAGATAATATAGATTGAAATTAAATGATTAAAAAACATGTAATGAGTGGGACTGAACAATTTAACAACATAAAATTTAAAAATAAGAATATGATATTTGAGTCAATAATAATAAAATCAAATACTTACTTGAAAATAAGAATGAGAATAAGCATAATATGAGTTCGACACAGATTGATGATCGAAATGAAGAATGTGCATAACACGGTGTTGGTGATGAAAAAGGATGAAGAAAGATTTGAAAATATATGATCAAGGCATGGGTAATCATAAAAAAATTAATAAACTTGATGAAAATATAGTTTTGGGATAAAGGGAGGAAGTAAAATTGATAGAGAATGAGAGAAAATGAGTGAAAATAAAAAAATTTGTCCACCCACTATCCGCAGTGCACCTACTTTTAGAAAACAAGAGGGATATTACATGACGTGTAATGATGTTTCATATCTTTTTATCATGCTCCATATGGTCTATTTTTGCTTTTGTGATATTTAAATTTGCACAAATCTCACACGAATCTCATTCAGATATTTGAAACTTTGACTCCTTTTACAATGTGTATCTGGGACTCACAATGCGTGTCTTCCTTTGGGACTTATCTTAAAAGAAGGAACTGAATTAAAATCTTACATGATGTGTATTGGTGAATTGAATTATTTAATGGAATTATGTCATGAAATTCTTCACGACTTCTTTCACGACATTTCTTGATGTTGTGAACATTATCTAGACATCATGTAATGGAGTTTCATGATTTTTGATAGTAATTTTTGGCTAATTTATCCAGTTTGTGATTTGAAACCTTGAAAATCTATTTCCTGTAATAAAAAACATATACCTAGTTCATTATTGGGTAAAAAAATAGAAAATTATTTACATAATTTATGATAAATGTATATATAATATCATATTATCAAGTCACCCCACACTTGAAAAATTGCTTGTCCTCAAGAAAAAATATTTCAAAAGATGTTTCAAAAGGTAAGTGATTTTTGAAAATAAGAAATCATTCATTAAAACCAAGTACAAAAAACTAATTGTAAGTAGAAAAAAGTAGTCTTCATAATCACCCATGAAAGGAAAATTAGTCGTGCCTTATTTCAAAAACTTCTTAATATTTTAGATGCGATTTCATAACGGTTTCTCAAATTCTATATAGCTGTTCAATATACCTCAAAATTAATCTAATCTTATCACTTAAGGTAAAATAAAGATGGAGTTATGCTTATTCCCTTATTAAATGTTCATAATCGTAGGATTGTGTTGGTTTTATCATCTCAACCTCATAAAGACAAATAAAAATCAATCAGGAGGACTTCAACAATTAGACTCTAATGACTCTCAGGCTATAGGTTAGTGGGTAAATAGGGAAACACAAGATAAAAAAGAGGTTAATCTCTAAAATATAGTACATTATTTTCATGAAGAGTGTAATGAAATTAATCCTTTTAACTAATGAAGTCTATGATCCTAGATGCCCAAGGTTGGATCCATGAATGTATATATCAAGTGAGTGAAAAAGGTACGCTATTCATTTTTTTTTATTTTTTTTATTTTTCTCTAATGTAATGTATAATATATAACTCACATCAATCCCGTAACAAAATTTGATCCTTCTAGAGATTCATCATTCATGAAATGGTGATTTTTGACCTTCCTAATACACAACAAAATAATATCTTCCTATTTTGTTTTTATTTTTCAAAGTAACATGATCGGTGTGAAATACCACAAAGTACATATGGATCACAATTAACACTATGGTGAGAAACATAGTACATCTCCTCAGTAGAATCATCCAGTGTTTTCTCACTGAAAAATACCCCACACATCTTCAATATAAAGTCATTCATTATACAAAGAGCTGGGTAGAAAGGGATAATCAGCCTGGAATAGTTGTATCCTATAAGGCCATTCATGGAATCTATGGTCTTAATTAAGGGATGATATAATGTGGGTATCCGGAAAAATTAGCTCAAAAATGATTTCCTAAATCATTTTAAAATGATATTCTTTCAATGATAAGCCTCAATAAGATCTCAATGAAAGTTCAGATAGGTTTACATGTTCTAGGTGTCAGTCAATAAATATGCTGAGAAAAGAATATGAAATTGTTGGCTCAACATTATCTATGGAATGGGAGTATGTAAAGAAAAATGGAAATCACTAAAGGTTTAAACCCATGTAATAATTAAATTAAAATTATTTTAATAAAATTGAATTTGAATATAATTACTAAATGTAGAAATTAGTATAAAATATCTAAATAGGGGAAATACTAGATTTCCAACTATTTTGAAATTAAAATTTTATTTTATTTAAATGGGTATAATTAATTTTTGGTTTAATTCATGAATTAAATTGAAAAATTTCTCCTAGATAAATGATTATCGGAAAAAATTCAAGTGTATAAAAAGTAAAACTCAAGAAAAACTTCCCCACGCTTAGTTTGATGCACTATTCACAGTATCTATGGAAGTTCTATTAGAGGGTTATGGTAGATAAATCTCAAATTAATGAAATTGAAATTGAAAAATAAAATGAAAAGGAATAAGGATATCCCCATATAGAGTGTTATTCCATAAGAAATATTATGATGTCTTTATTTTTGAATTGGGATACGTAAAAAAATGGCAGGAAATAAAAATATTGAACTTGATAAAACGTTGGACCATAAGGTTTAAGAGTTTTCTAATATTTAGAATAATTAGTTGAACATAATGAATAGTAATGAAATAAATCTTATATGAATGCAGGTATGTGAGTACAATAAGTATCAAAGTGACTTCAAGATAAAAATAAAAAAACTATAAAAAGAAAACTAAGGCAATATAACAACCAAGAAAATGAGAAATTAGGTAAAATAGGATTTCCTCCCAAAAATCACTAATAATGTAATATTCATATATACAGGGAGATTAGAGTATCAGTCAATATCATCCATCAACTCAATTACCCTCTATATTATATATCTACTTGTGGTAGTTTCCTCTAGTTCTCGGTGTCATTTGGACGGACTAATCTATTTCAGAGCATACCTAGCATGGATATGGTGTGGATGGAAAGATATCTCTACTCTTGGGGGTGGCTGTTGAGCATGAATATCATGTGAGAGACCATGAAGCTGACACTTAACCTTGGCCAAGTGTAGAGTCACTCGTATATCAAGGAGAGATGGTGGAACAAGTGTATTGATAACCAAAGATGATATAGAGAAGCTAGACATGGATATGATAAAAGTGTAAATATTTAAAAAATTATCCAAGTAAAATTTATAAAGATTATTATCTCATATATATAAAGTGAAATGATACGATCATGTAAGGTAATACAAGTAGTAAAAAATGTTTATCATCTTAGAAGGATACAAAAATTTAGGGAGGGGAATGAGGTACACTATAAAAAATCAATGTCAACAACAACATCATCGACAGTATACTATCAAATAGATTATGGCTACCACTACCTCTCCTAGACAATGGATGTGATGGATGAAGGGGTTGGGTGGTTAGCTTCATATGATGATTCTATGGTATTGGAAGCTATCTATGTGATGGGTGGTGGGGAGGTATAGATTCGTAAGGTGGCCAAGTGTATGGTAGTGATATTGTCAAAAGGCACCTCATTGGATGGGGTGGATACTAGTCCCTTTATCCTCTACGCCTACTCTACTAGAAATTTCAATTGGGTAGTAGGGTCTATTATCTCTAATGGTACATCAGTCAGGGTGGTGGATGGGCAAGTGGTGGTAGATGACGAGGGGCGAACAGGGGTCGGTGATTGTGAGGAAGGTGTAGTGAACTATCAAAACTCTACAAAAGGAATGTGGAGGTGTTTGGAGATCTGACCTAGATTCTATAGGATTCATAGGTGAATGGCCCAAATATCTTCTAGATATGATGGGTTTGTTGGTATAGTAAGGTAGGTTGTTCTGGACGGTGTAAAATGGGGGTGGTTAGGGGGAAGGGATGGGTGATTTAAGTCATGTGATGGAGGTTCGGGATGTAGGTGGTGTGGGATCTACTGCATGATCTCCAGGGGCATCATCAACAGCCTCAATTACTCCTAATTCGAATCAAAATCTGTCATCACCCTTGACCAAGAGATGCATCTTGTGTAGAATTTAGAATTCAATGGACTCTGTAGGATTGGGAGAGGCGAGTACAAGGGTAGCATAAAAAACCCCGAGATGATAGGATAAGTGTGTAATGAAATATATCCCCATCAGTGTGCCTCATGTCCTCTGAGTATGTGATATATAATATAATGTAAACTGATATTCCATGTTGATGGTAGGGCCACCCCTGGATGTTGTGAGTATGATGACAACTATCTGACCAGCACCATCCTATGACTTGATTTGGGGAAACATGGCTTCTGTTAGAACTCTACCTAGGATATAGAGTGATGTACCTCTGATATGGATGGATTTGGTAATCATGGGATCATGTTCTATGTGAGAATCCTTAGAAATAGTCATCCATATCCTCATTGAATCAGACTTTATAGCCTCATGTTGTAGTGTTGGGAATACCTAGGATGTGGTGAAATATTCCATGTAGATCCCGAGGCCAATTTTAAATTCCATGAATGAAATCTCATGGGTCTATCCACCTAGTTTGATGGGGAGGCTATCAAATGATATATCAAAAGTGGAAAGAATCTATAGAAACATCTTCTTTAGGTCTCCTCAGATACCTAAATAATGGATGAAATATGGATGTGCTCAAGGAGCTGGAGGACCTCCTATATTATATTTTTCCAAGTGAGGACAACTATACAGATGGTTTTATAGGTCCTCAGTAGTTTCTCCTATAAATGGTTGAGGGATTAATGGTGTTGTTGGTATGAAAAGTGGAGAACAGGGTGCAGATGAGGGTGTTCTTCATCATACAACTCACTAGAGGTAGATTGGGTCTCCCCCTGAGCAGTGGGTTCATTTGAGTCTATAAGAAGAAAATGAGGGGAAAACTAGGGGATTTAGTGGGGGTGTTTGAGGTTCAATACCTTTTGAATGCTTCACATTAGTTGATTTATCCCACAAAAGAATAAAATGAAGAAGTTAAGGGTGGACGATCTTTGTGTGTGCTAGGCAGAAGTATAGTTGATAGTCGGGAGGGTAGGATAGATGAGTTTGAGGGAGAGGTAGGTTTGGGGGAGGTGGTGTCAAGCGGTGGGGGGGGGGGGGGGGGGGGCTGGGTCATGTACCCAAGGTTCACACCCTATTTCTAAAAAATAGAATTTTGAAATACATGGAATATTATAAGGGTTATCATCATGTATTTGGAAATTTTATGAAATTTTTGACCGTGAAAATATATGTTGTAAGTTATGGTTACATGACATGTAATTATAATTTTCTACTCAGAATTATACCACACCTAGTTCTTTTAATCTATAAATTCTCCAAACCATCCTAAAGATTATTCTAACCAACTCTAGTCCATGGTTCCCAAATCTGGGTTTTTTCTTAGTCAACGCTTTAGTTAATATCGATATATTGACGCTTTGATTCTTAGATGAATTTCAAATCGATGACACACCCTTCCTAGAATGGTTCATAAAATATTTTCAACTATTTCCCATTCAAATTAAATGTGAGTATTTCATCTCTCTAAATCTCAATAATCCTGCAATGAAATATGAAAATGACTATAAATGGTCATGAAAATCTGGAATTGAGCATCCCAGTGAACAATTTTAATCTCGAGATAAATAACAACACAATATTATCTAGGAAAAATTGGTGTCTTGTAATGTGTTGTTCATTCCATTTTTTTGTTATTTCCTAATAAATCATGGAATTTTCATAAGAATCATTTTATATTTCTTATAATTGATCCAATTTTATAATCCTAGTTTCTCTAGGTTTTTGATAATCAAGATTGTGATTTTTAAGTACCCAATTTGGGAAATGATATAGTTATAATAGAAAATGAAAGGGATTCACATATATGAATCAGAAAGCTATCATTCTAATGGGTGTTTTTTACATAGTTTGGTATTCCCAAAGTTCACCATCTAATTTCAAACTCAAATCGTTTTAACTTGTGTTCATGGTCTTTTCTAGGATTTTTCGGATTTCCCAATTGGATAATTCAACTTTCCCTCTTGTTTGAAGGTGGTAGAGAGTTCATGTATTATACCTAATTTCATATTTATACTGTAAAAAATATAATGCATTGATTTTTAAAATTTGTTCCTAGACCCCTAATGACTAGTCTATGTAACATGAATAATGACATCATAGTTTTCATCAAGAAATTTATGAAAACCTTGGTAGTTTCATGAGATATAGCTTCATCTTCTACCCATTATGTAACATTGTCAATGCTCACAATGATAACGGTCACGCCATGTGAATTTTTATGTGGTCCCATGAACTCTATACCCCTTAAGTCTAAGATTTCGACTTCCATCTTATTGTAGTATTGGCTAGAAAAGTTCACTCTACTAAATTTTTTCTACTGTGTATTTTGGTCCATTATATCCTCATGTTGGTGATGCGTGACACATTTCATTGAAATTTTGGATTTTTTCTTCTAGAATGTAGCGCCATAACAAACCATCAACACTTATCTTTAAAAGGAGTAGTTCATCTCAATAGTAGTGTCAATCTTGCTCTAAAAATCATCTCCTTTGATGGTATGATATGTCTATGTACAGGTATCTAGTGTCTAGATAATTTTCAATTTTAAAAAACCATAGTTTTTATTTTTTATTTATACTGAAAAATGATTCATTGGTGAAGTCCACTTTATTTTCGATATCATCATCATTGTTTTTATAGGGTAGTGGTAGTCAGAAAAAATGATCTGTGACAACATTTACTATTCCTTTAGTATCTTTGATTAAAATGATCAACACCTAACATTAGTGGGTCCACCAAATCAGTCTTGGCTTGGTATCCATTTTCATCAAAAAATATTTCAAGACAACATGATCAGTGTGTGAAAACACTTTTGATAAGACTAGATAGGGGCATAATTTTTGAGACACAAAAACAAATTCTATAAGATCCTTATCTATGGTTCTGTAGTTCAACTGAGCATTATTCGGTGTGAAAATAAAATAGTAAATAAGAAAAAATATGTGGCCAACTCGCTACCCTAAAATAGTACTAATATCAATGTTGCTAGAACCACATATAAATTCAAATTCATTTTCCAATTTTTTTGAAATGGTTATAGGAGTAGAAATTGGGAATTTATTTAATGCAACGAATTCCCACTGATTGTTTTTAGTGATTTTGTCACAACCCGACCTCGAGGCCCGTGCTGTGACTACCCCAAGCCTTCCTTCCATAGGCCAGGGGCTGGCGACAAGCACCAAAGGCATAAATCCCTAAGTTGGGAAGGAATTTCCTTTATATAAGTAACACACACACAGAAAGAGTAAGCTGGAAGCACTGTACTAAGTGAATACTGTAAAAAAATAGTACTAAAAGTAAAGGGGGTCAGAAATACAAGCCCAACAGTAAAGTACAGGTACAATGGAAAGCAAGTACAAATTAAAAAGGGACAATAGCTGAAAAGGGAATCTCCTGGAACGTCCGTCGAGTATCATACCTGAAGGGTAGGTTCAAATGTCCACCTCATCACTCCACGTCTATCAGTCCACTCCATGTACTATCTCGCCGTGTTGTCCACCTAAGGGTACCATCCGGTCCTGGCTCACTCTCGACCTCTGTCAATGTTGTCCGTCATCTGCATCCAACACAAAGAGGTGTGGGCATATCCCGTGTAGGGGTGAGTATAATGATACTCAGAAGGGACCCCGAAACCTCCGAAGGTCTCCTAGAATCCACAAAGGATAAACCACAAAAAGGAAAGATACAATCATGAAGTATCAACCATCCCTACTTAGGTATATGACCATACGTATACCAAAGTTGTCAACCACAGATCATCTCCTAATCTTTAGCTAAATCACAACCCAGTCCACACAGGAATGTAAAGTCAATCACATCGATGATAATGATTTAAAGTCAAGACTCAGCTCACACAGGTATACATATTTCATATAGTGATAGAGATGATCGAATGTAGTCACTGATTCATCTATGTTTTCAAACCCACATAGGATACAAGACCAGCTATGCTGTCGGACCCACACAGGATACAAGACCAACTACTCCGTCAGACCCACAAATGACACAAGTACAGAAGTCAAACTGCCAGACCAACACAGGATACCAGAACAGTAGTCATCAATGTCGAACCCACGGAGGATTCTGGTACAATTTCCATTGTCGTCGAACCCACAGAGGATCCTAGTATGATAGTCATCTTCGTCGAACCCACAGAGGATCCCAATACGGTAGACGTTGCAGTCGCAGCCAGCTCTAGATTTCCCGCACACAGCACGCTTGATTTCGGGAGGGTCTGCTCCTCGAACCAAGTTTCAATATATAAACTATCATGAAGTCCTAAGTTTATGTATCCAGCAGTTCCATATCATCAAAATAAACCCAACGCGATAGTCGGTGCGTCTATCAGACGCCCGGTCTGAGAGTTATTGGATTTTCGGTTCCAGGGGCCTGGTTGGAATTATGCTCATTCCAAAACTGGCCATTTTCCAAAGTTGTCACAAACTCACATATAGTATCTCAAAAGGATTTCCTTGTCACGAGGGTCCTAGTACCACAGACGGGTCATCGATCTAACGTTCGGTATAGAAGATATTTGCGTTTTAGTGAAACGGGCCTAACCCGTCAAGCCCAGTGGGCTGCAGGGTCGGCCCAACCAGATTCGGCGGGTCCTACCCTACTGAGGGGTCGACCCGGCCTTGTGGGGAATGGCCCCACCTGGCACAGGGGCCTGGCCCACGTGAGGGTGGCCCGATCCCCCCGAGGGTGGCCCGGCCCGCGGTGGGCCACGGTTCGGCCTGCTGGCAGAGTGGAGCAGGGGGCACTGCCCCCCGGGTTTCTAAAACAACGGTGCTGAGCGGTGCTGCCCCTCCTGCTTGTCCAGCTGAAGCCGTACGGTCTTCTCCAGCACGATTATCCCACACAACAAGCCGCTGTCCTCCCACACAGCACCTTCGGGTATTGCAACTTCCTTCAACCCGGTCGGCAGGTAGCCGGCCAGTTCACCCGCCGAAGCGGCCCGCGGATCGCGGTCCATGGTTTGTCCACAGCGCGGCTCTAAGTGGTGCCACAGTCTTCTGCCCGGCCGGCGTAGCGGGCCAGTTAGTCCAACCTCCAGCCCACGGGTGCGGGCCGCGATTCTTTATCATGCGACCGATGCACAACCATTGCTTCTTCCATCTGCCGCGGCCCACATGGCTGCGGCCCCCTTCCTTCCTCCAGCATAGTGTGATGGCACTGTGCCCTACCATTTTTTCCACCATTAGAAACTCCAGAGAATCAACGGAGGGTCGTCGAGTCGTGTTTGTTCGGCCCACGCCCCCCATGTAAGGTGGTAAGAAAAGGCCAAAGTCGAACCAAGTAAAAATGAGGAACGCTGATTTAATTTAAACAAGAAAACTCATACCTCGATTCAAGGTACGTTGCACGTCGATGAGCAATAGAAGATGGACGTCTATTTCATTGACGTTGTGGTGCGTCTGAAGAGGAAACATCGTTGGATACGTTCTTTACGGGTGAAGTCTTCTCCATTGACATGGAGGAAGAAGAAGAAAGAAGGTGTTCCTCATGGGTGTCACCTCATGTTCTTGCCCCAGTTGAAGAAGTGGAGGATATGTTCTTTGCTGAGAGGAAGATCACATTCTCCATGGGAATAAATATTTCCTTCTAATCCTCCAATGCTTCTCCATAGAATAATTTCCAAGAAATAAAATAAAAGGCACCCTCATAATTTAATAATGCAATGCATTTCAAAATAAATCAAATATTAGAGGATCCAATTAATTAATTGATCATTAATTGAAAAGGTGTTGGCACATTCATGAGAGATGGGTGGAAAGTCTCAATTTATGAAGGGAGGTTTCAAATTAATTATGGGGAGTTTATGGGGAGTTTAAGGGGAAGTTGAGGGGATGGGATCGTGTGGGCCCCACCACACATTATCCTCCAATGGGAGGTTATTTGGGGTGTGGGCCCCACCTCTAACTCCTCTGTGGAGAAAATACCCACCCCTTAAAAAAATTATGTAACACATAATTTTTTATTTATTTTAAAGAAGTTCCAAAAATTAACTTCTCCTCTTGTAAAAACGCCACTATGGTAAAGGTCCCCTAAAAGAATACCGGCGCTGCGAGTTCATCGGTGCCCTCGGATTTCAATTCCGAGGACCGGTTCAAAAGATAGAAAACCCGTATGTATGTTTACAAAACATACCTGAACAAATCTTTAGGAATTGATTCTGGGCACACAGGGCCTCAGAATCAGGCACCGTCAGAAACTACGGACTCGTAAAATTCCAAAAAAATTAAGAAAAACAATTTACTTGAAATTTCTGGGTCTATAAATTACCCCCACCTCAGGGATTTATGTCCCCATAAAGATACAACACACACTAGGGAATCAAATGGGGGTACTAAGCATGCATTTGAGCCTCCCTCTCCCCTGTGCTTTCCGAGAGGTTCCCGTGCTGCCAGCGAATGCACACCAGAGGAATCGACCGTCCACATAGGACCCGCTCCTATCAATCCTCGATCTCCACTGGGACCTCTCTGAATGTCTCCCCATCATCGATGTCTAGATCCCCATGTTCGATGATGTGGGATGGGTCGTGCACGTATCTCCTTAGCTGATATTCGTGGAAGATGTCGTGCACCCGGTGCAACTGATGTGGAGGGGCCAGGAGGTACGCCACCTCGCCTACCATTCTGAGGACCTAGAACAGTTCGATGAATCATGGAGATAACTTGCTGCCTTGGCCAAATCATCGTAGACCTCATCAAGGTGAGACCCATAAGAAGACGTGGTCGCTATCCTCGAACTCCACTGGTCTCTGTCTTTTATCAGCATAGAAATTATGTCTTCACTGTGTAGTCTTCATTCGCCCTTGGATGATCTGCACCCTCTCCATCATAGCCTGCATCATCTCGGGTCCTACTAGTGCTGACTCCCCTAGGTCAGTCCATCACAGAGGAGATCTTCAAGGTCGGTCGTACAATTCCTTGTAAGTTCCATCCCGATGGTGGAGTGGTATCTGTTGTTGTATTCTAACTCCAACAAGGGTTAGTGAACCTCCCAGCTGCAACCAAAGTCAAGGACACAGGCATGGAGCATGTCCTTGAGAGTCTGAATGGTCCTCCTAGTCTGGCCCTCCGTCTGAGGATGGAAGGAGGTGCTCAGGCGTAGCTACGTGGAAAAATCCTCTTGTAACGCCTTCTATAGCCAGGAAGTGAAACAAGCATCTCGATAAGAGACGATAGTCGATGGAACACCATGAAACCGTATGATCTCCTGAAGGTAAAGGCATCCCAATATCTCCATTGATCCTTGATATCTGATCAGTAGGAAGTGGGCTAACATGGTGATTCAGTCAACGATCACCCAGATAGAGTCATTCCCTCTAGATGTACATGGAAGTCCCATCACGAAATCCATGGATATCCCATCCCACTTCCACTCTGGGACCTTAAAGGGTTGTACGATGCCTGCTGGTACCTGGTGCTCCGCCTTCACTTACTTTCAAGTGAGGCATCGAGAGACAAACTCTGTTACTGATTTCTTCATACCTGGCCACTACTGTTTTCGTCTATGGTCTTGATACATCTTCGCCACTCCTGGATGTACCGCTAGAGGGAAAGGGTGAAACTCCCTCAGAACTTCCTTATATAGTGAAATTTGTTCCATGGTACATCCTCTAAAGAGGATGACATTCTCCCTACCTTTAGAAAATCTATCAGGTGCATGTCCTGAGGATATCTGATCACGTTGCGTCTCACAGTCAACATCCCCACATTGCGCTTCTCTGACTCGCTGAAGAAGTGGAGGAGTTACTGTGAGAGACTACAAAAAGGCTACTCCATCTCTATCCACAAAGGATATCAGTAATGTGACCAGATTCTTTGTCGCCTCTCCTAGAAGATGAATACCTGATCTCATGCTGAGGGGATATACTACAACGTTGCCATTACCATGAGTATAGACTATCTCAATGTCATAGTCCTGGAGGAACTCGATCCATGGCCACTTTCTCAGGTTCAGGTCCTTCTACAAAAAGATGTACTTGAGACTCTGGTGGCCAGAGTAGACTATAAATCACTCTCCCATCAGATAGTGCTGCCACATCTTCAAGGTGAAGACCACTAATGATAACTTCAGGTCATGGGTATCATAGTTCTGCTCGTGCTATCACAACTACTGTGAACCATATGCGATCACTTCTCGATTCTGCATTAGGAACCACCCGTGTCCGGTCCCTGATGCGTCGTAGTAAACTACTTACCCTACACCCTCCTCCAGTAGTCTCAAGATGGGTGCACTGGTCAACCTCTACCTTATCTCCTGAAAGCTCTACTGACATCTATCTGACCACACAAAGGGTTTCCCCATCCCCGTCAAAGATGGAAGCTGTGCTGAAACTCTGGAGAAGTCTGGCACAAATCTCCGATAGTATCCTGCCAGGCCCACGAAACTCCAGACCCCCATCACACTCTTGGGTGGCTCCCTAGCAAGTACTTCCTTGATCTTTGATATATCCAATACTACCCCATCCTCTGAGATGACGTGTCCATAGAAGTGAACCTATCGAATCAAGAACTAGAACTTCTAGAGATTAACATAAAGCTAGTGCTCTCGGATTGTGTCCAGTAGTACCCACAAATGGTAGGCATGATCCTCCTCAGTAGTCGAGTAAATCAGCATGTCGTCGATAAAGAATACGACAAATCGATCGAGGTAAGGTGGTAAGATCATGTTCATGAGACTCATGAACACTGATGGAGTGTTGGTTATGAAGAAGGGAAAAACCAAGAACTCTTAGTGGCCATACCGACACCTAAAGGTTGTCTTCTACACATCCTCTTATCGAACTCTGAGCTGGTGATAGCCTGACCTGGGGTCTATCTTTGAGAACCATCTTGCTGCCTTGAGCTGATCAAATAGGTAGAAAATCCTCAAGAGTGGGTACTTGTTCTTCACAGTCACATTATTCAAGCGATGGTAGTCGACACACAGTCATAAGCTCCTATCCACCTTCTTGGAGAACAAAATCGGAGATGCACAGGGTGAAACACTAGGTTGGATAAATATTTTTCCCTACAAGTCCTCTAGCTTTACCCACAGCTCATGAAGCTCAGCGGGAGCCATCTGATATGCTGGAGTAGATATCGGTGTTGTCCCGGGGTATAGGTCAATGTAGAAGTCTACCTCTCTTCAAGGTGGTAGTCCTGGAACATCGTCAGGGAAAACATCCGCATACTGATCCACCACAATAGGAAAACTCGGACTCCAGACGTTAATTGCTCCGAGGATGAGACTAGCCAACTGATGTGTGATAGGCTACCCGCTCCTCTGCGTATGTTCATCCTGCGCTGCAAAGGATCCCTTCTCGCCGGTGAAGGTGAACCTGGTCCAATCCGTTTGGACACACCGCACATTGCGCCTAATATAGTCAATCTGAGCATGAACTGTGGATAAACAGTCCATATTCAAGATGACGTCGTAAGGCCTCGATGCCGCTACAAGAAGATCCCAGCCAAATCTCTCGCATCCTAGAGTAAGATCACACTACTGGAACTAGTGCGTAATAAATGAGTCTTCTCCCGTAGGAGTCTCTAGCCGTAAGGATCGGGCCAACGACTCCGTCGAAATCTCCGAGATCTGAACAAGGGCAGTGGAAATAAAAGAATGACTCGCTCCTATGTCTATAAGTACTTTAGTATGGGTGAAGTATACATATATAGTACCTCAAATCATCTCAGGTGCACCGTGGTCATAGGCCTCAACTGCCTGGAGATGAGCCTGCCTCTATCCGCTAGCTCCCTATGGTCGGGGTGGACCTCATGGTGGTGGTGGTGGTTGTGACTTAAAACGTCGTCCACCACCTGCTGCTCGGCCAACTCCTCTTCTACGTCCACATGCTCCTAGTGCACCACCACGATCAAACCTCTACCTCTGCTTGGGAGGTCCCTCTACTATCTACTGCTCGTCTGCATGGTGGGTCGGGCAGTCACAATCCATGTGGCCCTGCCCGCTGCATGCATATCACTGCCTACTCCTCATAAGGATGGCTCTTCTTCGTGTGCCCCACAAAACCAAACCTGTATCCTGAGGCTGACCACCTGATGGCCTGGTCCGCTTGGACCTCTGAGTCAACTATCTGCTTTCAGCTATAGAAGACCACGCTAAGTGTCTTCCAGTAGAAGGTCTCTCCACTGGTGACTGATCAGCGAGAAAAATCTCCACTAGAAGTGCTCTCTCAAGCACCCCCACCTGCGTCAGGATGCTGAGGGGAATTGTTGAATCCCTGATCTCATTCCTGAGTCCCAGATCGAAGGTCCGGGCCCTGAAGAACGTGTCCCACACCATATCCATGGAGTAGCATATGAGGTCGGTGAAACTCGTTGAGTACTGAGATACTGTCATGATGCCCTGCTACAGATGAATTGACTCCTGAATCTGCACCGCACGAAGGGTGTCTAGAACAAACTCCGAGCAAAAGAGACTCTCGAAGTCTATCCTATGTAATGATGCCTTGTAATACCCCTGGAGAATCATGCTCCGCCATCTTCCTACTTCCACATCCAGGAGAATAATGGTAAGGATCACCATAAGGTCGGCTGGTGTCCCTACCAATCTAAAAACTCTCACAGAAGCCTCCAGCCAATCCTCAACTGCCTGTGGGTCCATCTCTCCCTAGAACCTGGGGAGCCTCTAGTGCTGGAACTCATTCCATGCACTCAGCCAGCATTCACCCTCTACTGCTAGAGTTGGTGGTATCAATGGAACAGTGGGTAGTGGTACCACTGGTGCCTCTGCTATGATGGGGCCCTACACCGAGGCCTCATTGCTCGGTGGACTACCATCTCGTACGTAACTCAGAACCCTAGCTAGCTTCCTTCATGGGGTCATCCTGAAAAGAAATAGGTATTCCATGGTTAAATAGTACACCTAGTGAGATAACACAAAGTAATCATGATGAAATTTATTTAAAAGGAAACACACACACACACACGCAATCAGTGTTTTCGTGCATAGAGTTGGAAATCAGAGGTCAGGGTCCTTGTGTATAGATACCTCAGCCGCTGCACTAACACTGGAATCCCTGGACAGAAAACAACAATCAATACTCTTAACACTATTACTTCACAGAAAAGAATCAGAGTCTATGTTATGCGGTAGAACCGACTCCTCTGATACCTATTTGTCACGACCCGACCTCAGGGCCCATGTCGTGACTACCCCAAGACAACGTTCCATAGGCCATGGGCTGGAGACTAGTACTAAAGGCGTAAATCCCTTAGCTGGGAAGGAATTTCCTTTATATAAGCAACACACACACAAACAGAGTAAGCTGGAAGAAAAGAACTAAGTGAATATTGTAAACAAAAAGTGGTGCTGAAAGTAATGGGGGATGGAAATACAAGCCCAACAGTAAAATACAAGTACAACGGAAAGCAAGTACAACTGAAAAAGGTAAAAAAATGAAAAGGGATGATCCTGGAACGTCCGCCGATTATCCTACCTGAAGGATAGGTACATATATCCACCTCAGCACTCCACATCTATCGGTCTGCTTCATGTACCGTCTCTCCATGTGTTCCGCATCTGGGTACCATCCGGTCCTGGCTCGCTCTCGGCCTCCGTCAACGCTGTCTGTCATCTGCATCCAACACAATGAGGTGTGGGAAAAGCCCATGCAGGGGTGAGTATAACAATACTCAATAGGGACACCGAGACTCTCGAATGTCTACCAGAATCCATAAAGGATAATCCAAAAAAAGGAAAGATACAATAATGAAGTATCAACCAACCCTACATAGTTATATGCCCATACATATACCTAAGTTATCAACCACAGATCTGCTCCAACTCTCATGATCAAGCACAACCCAGTCCACATAGGAAAGTAAAGTCAATCACATCGATGATAATGATTGAAAGTCAAGACTCAGCTCACAAAGGTATACATATTTCGTATAGCAATATAGATGATCACATGTAGTCACTAATTCATCTAAGTTGTCAGACCCACACAGGATACAAGACCAGCTAAGCTGTTGGACCCACACAGGATACAAGACCAGCTACTATGTTGGACCCACACATGATACAATTACATAGGTCAAACTGCCGGACCCACAAAAGATACAGGAACAGTAGTCATCACTGTCGAACCCACGGAGGATTCCGGTACAATTTCCATCGTCTTAGAACCCACAGAGGATAGCAGTATGGTAGTTATCATCGTCAAACCCACAAAGGATCCCAGTAAGGTAGATGTTGCAGTCGCAACCAGCTCGAGGGTTCCCGCAAACAACACACTCCATTTCGGGAGGGTCCGCTCCTCGAGCCATGTGTTGATACATCAAATATCAGAAAGTCCTGAGTTGATGTATCTAGTAGTTCCGTCTCATCAAAAGAAACCCAACATGACAGTCGGTGCGTCAATCGGACGCCCAGTCTGAGAGTTATTGGCTTTTCCGTTCCAGGGGCCCGGTTGGAATTACACTCATTCCAAACCCGACCGTTTTCCAAAGTTGTCCAAAACTCACTTAGAGTATCACAAAAAGGACCGCCTCATTGCGAGGGTCCCAGTTCCATAGGCGACACATCGATCGAACACGCGGTCTAGAAGATATTCATGTTTAAGCAAAACGGGCCCGGCCGGTCAAGCCTAGTGGGCTGCCGGGTCGGCACGACTCGGTTCGAAAGGTCCGACCCAGATGGGGGGTCGGCCCGGACCGGCGGGGGGAGGCACAACCCGGTGTTTTGACCCGTCCCACCCGAGGGTGGCCCTTCCCGCGTGAGGGCGGCCCGGCCTGCGCGGCAGGTGGCCCGACCCGCGCAAGGGCAGCCCAACCCACTACTGGCCGAGCGGAGTGGGGGGGTGCGACCCCCCGGTTTTCTGAAATTGCAGCGCCGAGAAGAGTGGCCCCTCATTCCCGGCCGGCCGAAGCCGAGCGGTTTTCTCTGGCGCATGTGGCCCACACAGCGGGCCCCTGTCCTCCCACATGGTACCTTCGGGTGCCACGACATCCTTCCACCCAGCCGGCAGGCGACCGATCGGTTTGCCCGCCAAAGAGTCTCGTAGAGCGTGGGATCCGGTTCCTCAGTAGCTCAGCGCCGAGTGGTACGGCTGTCTTTTGCCCTGCTAACATAGCCTTCCGGTTCGTTAAACAAGCGGACCGCAGGTGTGGGCCGCAGTTCTCCTTCATGCGGCCAGTGCACGACTACCACTTCTTCCATATATCACGTCCCGCATGGCGGTGACCCCCTTCCTTCCTCCGGTGCGGTGCGACGACATTGTGCCCTACTGGTACTTCCACCGTCATCAACTCAAGAGAATCAACAGAGGGTCATCGGGCCGTGTTTGTTCGGACCGCTCCCTCCATGTAAGGTGGTAACAAAAGGCCAAATTCAAACCAAATAAAAATTAGGAACGATGATTTAATTTAAACAAGAAAAACCCCTACATCGATTCAGGGTGTGTTGCATGTCGACGAGCTAAAGAAGACGGATGCCGATTTCATTGACGTCGGGGTGCGTCCGAAGAGGAAACATCATTGGAGATGTTCTTCGCGGGCGGAGTCTTCTCCCTTGACACAGAGGAAGAAGAAGAAATATGGTGTTCCTCATCGGAATCACCTCACGTTCTTGACCCGATTGAAGAAGTGGAGGAGATGTTCTTCACCGAGAGGAACATCACGTTCTTCGTGGGAAGAAATCTGTCCTTCTAATCCTCCAAAGCTTCTCCACATAATTGTTTCCAAGAAATAAAATAAAATGCTCCCTCATAATTTAATAATGCCATCAAATTCAAAATAGATCAAATATTAGAGGATCCAATTAATTAATTGACCATTAATTGAAAATGTTTTGGTACATTCATGAGAGGAGGGTGGAAAGTCTTAATTTAAGAGGGGAGGTGTCAAATTAATTAAGAAGATTTTATGGGGAGTTTAAGGGGATGTTGATGGGTTAGGCTCATGTGGGCCCCACCACACATTATCCTCCCATGAGAGGTTATATGGGATGTAGGCTTCACCTCTAACTACTCTATAGAGAAAATAACCACCCCTTAACAAAAATTATGTAACACCTAATTTTTTATTTATTTTAATGGAATTCCAAAAACTAACTTCTCCTCCCATAAAAACGCAACTACGGTAAAGGTCCCCTTAAGCGAATACAGGTTCTGTGAGTTCATCAGTGCCCTCAGATTTCAATTTCGAGCACTGGTTAAAAAATATAGAAAAACCCGCACATATTTTTACTAAACATACCTAAACAAAACTTTAGAAATTGATTCTGGGAACACTGGGTCTTGGAATTAGGCACTGTCAGAAACTGCGGACTCGTAAAATTCCAAAGAAATTAAAAAAAAATTCCGTGAAAATTCCGGGACATTACATATTTCAAATGGAATTTTATTTTATAACAGGTGTGTGAGAGGGTGAGAATCTTTTAGAAAAAATTTCATGAATCAACGATATAATCCAACATGGTCTATAAAGATCATTATGCCTTTAACTATTTCCCAGATTAGGTAAATATTTGATCACCTTTATTTTGGCAGAATCAAATTTATTTTCATCCTTGGAAATTATATGTCCATGGAATTTTCCTCCTTGAACCATAACATGAAATTTTTCCAATTCAAAACTAGACACTACTCTTTATAGGGCTACAAGACTGACTCATGACTTCCTAGACAGATATCAGACCATCTTCTATATACTAAAAATTCATCTAGGAAAATTTCTCATAATTCTTCAGCCATATCATCGAATCTTTGTGTCAAGAACCTTCGAGAAGTCCTTAGTGAATCACACATAACCAATGGCATGCGCCTGTATGAAAAGGTTCCAAATGGACCTGTTAATGTTTTTTAGAATAATCTTCTCAGTTTACAAAAATTTGATTGTATCCTGATTATCCATCCAGGAAACAATAGAATTAATGAATTTATAATATATCCATAATTTAATCCATGAAAGGTAAGGGGGAATGTTTTTTCTGGGTTTATTCCTTTATATTTCTACAATCCATGCGTACTGACCATCCAGTGATGGTCCACATTGAGTTAAAGTCTTCTTCATTATTCATTTCCACTATGAGGCCACCTTTCATAGGAACTACCTGTATTGGGATCACCCACTCACTATCAAAGATTGAAAATATTATTACATAATATAGATGTTTAAGTACTTATTTCTTGACAACATTCATAATTGGTGGTTTTAGTCACCATCGTGGTTGCCCTTTGAGTTTTTCAACTTATTTTAGTAGAATTTTGTTGGTGTATAAAGCTTGGTTTATTTCTGTAATACCAACCACACCCTGGGAAATTTTCTATTTATGTATTTTCATCACTTCATCCAATTTTTTCACTTGTGATTGAGATAGTTCATAGTTAATAATAACTATTATTGAACTAGGTATTTCTAGAAAGAAATACAAGAGGGTATTGGGGAGGGGTTTCAGTTCCAATTTTGGTGGATGAATGATTAAGGGTATGAAAGGTTGGATGTTTCCCCATGTAAGAGGTTATATTTATTTTACTTCCTCTAAGTGACACTCTTCATATTTATTAGGTAGAATTTAATCGCTCTCTTCTTTAATGTTTATGTTTCCTTCACTTTTATCTATGGGATAGATAGCTTGGCAGTCAAAATAATCATCTATTTGTTATGATGACTTTTCTGGGTCAAACATGACTTTTTCATCACCTACTCAAAATATTTTTATTCCTTTATTTACATCGATAAATAAATTTCTAGTGGATATTAATGGACAACCTATGGTTATTTGAATGTATCTTTCATCTTCCATGTCCAGAATGAGAAAGTATGCTGAAATAAAGAACTTTCCAAATTTGACTAAGGCATCCTTGAGAATTCCTTGGGATGTTTCACTAATCAGTCAACAAATTGGAGTACTAATCTAGTTTGATTGAGTTGTTCATGTCTCAAATTGAGGAATACACACATTGGAATGAGGTTGATGTTGTATCCAAAATCGCAAAATGATCTTCTGAAGATGCATTGTTTTATAGTGCAAGGAATTAAAAAACTCTCATGATATCTCATTTTTGTAGAATTTTTATACTAAAAAAAGTATAGAATTATTTATTTAGTGAGATGAGTCATATTTTCTCTATTTTTATTTTGTTAAAAACATGTTCCTAGTTTTACATAAGTAGGCATTCGAGCTATTTCATAAGAAAAAGGATTATTTACATGCAATTTCTTGAAAATTTCCAAAACATCCTGTATTCCACTTCAATTATTCCCTTCAATTATCTTTATGGAATAAGAAGTAGTGGATTATATGTTGGTGGAGAAATATAGACAACATCATCATGTTTCTATTGAATTAGAGATTTTGTAGAAGTTTGATCTTGTTTAGGTGTAACCAGATAAGTTCCATTATCTTGTTTATCATTTTCTCCTTCTTATATGAATATTGTGTACCTTTTGGGTTACTCAAAGTTTTTTCCTTCTCCTGAACATAGTTTATAAATATCAAGTACTTATATACTGCTCGAAACTACTGCCTTTTCCTCTTCTCTTGGGTATGTCTCTATGATACTAGGTAGAGTACCTAGAAATCTCTCAGAAAAGGTCATTAATATATAGCCCATTTAATTCTGAATTTTATGTAGTGCTTCCCTTTGTTTTTTATTTCCATATATTGAATTTTAACCCATTGATCTACCTTTTCAATGAAGCATGGGAGTAGATTTTCCATGTTTGATTGTACAAGTATGGTTGGTTGTGAAGGTCTTTAGGGAACTATTTGAAATTGTTGCTGGTATCTTAGAGGGATGGGTTATTGGGTTACATGATGTGGTCGTACATGCATAAGATTCATCGGTATATATCCTAGAATTCCATGATTTATGAATGCTTTTGGATAAATTCTTGGTTGTAAATACCCTTTTTTGTTCTGATAATGTGATTGAATTGGACTTTGTAAAAATTATTGATGTAACTACTAATATTGTTGACCTTTATTATTATAATTAATGTTATTATACTCCTATCTTGGTAATTCATCAACACTTACTATGCAGTCTTGATAATTGTTCGGGCCACCGCACATTTTGCATGACTAAATTTCCATGACTCAATTTGGAGGGATTGGTGATGTAGATGGTAGTTTTAGTGATTCCACCTTCTTTATCAAAGCTTTAACTTGAGTAGCTTGTCGAGTATTCTCTTTAACATGATGAATCCTATGTCATGGAGGTCCATGATTTCTATACAAAAAACATAAATTATGAGAGAATTCGTCTAGAATTTCTCAGCCCTCCTAAAGAATTTTGAACATTATACATCCATCAACGGTTTCAATGATGATAGTTTGAGTGGCTAGTTGGAGGTCTAGATAAAATATCTTGACCAAAATGAAAATATCGAGTCCATGATGCAGGAACTTTTAGATAAGATCCTTCAAATATTCCCATAATCCCATGTTGAATCTCCATCTACATGAGCAAAATTCTAGATGTCATTTTTTAATTTCCAGGTTCAAATTAGGTGAAATTACGTGTCCTAGAATTTGTTGTCCAGATCATCTGAATCCATGATGGACTCAGAAGCATGAATTTTGTGCTAATTCATAGAATTGTATTGTAGGGAAAAGGGAATGACTCGAAATCCTATAGCATCAAAACATACTCGCTAGTTCTGAAATGTGTCACAGAGTTTTCAAAAGTTTTAAATATGCTCATATGTGATTTCAATTTGAAGACCATTTAATTGGATCATGTTCTGGATCATATTAATGGTTCGAGGTTTATTTAGAAACGTATTTTCATGTATAGGAGGGTGTATGATGATGGGCGTAACACCATAGATTAATGTGAAGACATAACTCATGATGATGTTCTCTTGATGTGCATGATTCTCTCTATGTATGGAAGGTTTCATGTTTGGTGGGTTGTGTTAATTTAGACATACAAGATTATTGTAGTCTACCATTTGTGATCTAAGGTGTGCAGAGGTATACCTATCAATTTCTGGCTTAATGGAAAGTAGTTCTTGTCCGTCAATTCTCTTTTAACTATTCAGATGACCCTGATTCATGCACTATGTTTCAAGAAGAATAAGGATGTAGTGGTATTTTAATGAAAATGTAAATGAAATGAAAATAGAAATGGAGAAAGAGAGAGGTAATACTAGGTTATTTTTCCTTGTTTACCATGCCTTAGCATAATCCATTTTGGATCCCCGACAATGGTGAAGAAATTTTACACACCAAAATGATTCTTTTGATTTGTGTGGGATGTGGCCAGATTTGATTTATTTTTTCCAAACTACACTTTCTTCTAGGACTTAGTGTAGTTGTAGTGCAGGGTCGATCTCATGGTGATCTCGTATTGGCTAGCATAAACTAAGATTATAAACCTTAAGGGTAAGAGTCTTCTCTAGGTGGATGAGTTTGGGTAAATAACTAAATATAGTAGTTGTATAGATAAGGGTCAAATATAAAGAAGTGATCAAGATCAATTTCAGGGTTCACAAGAAAGGGTGATATTAAATTATAAAATCTTATAGTCATATGGTCAATGTTATGAAGTAATAAAAGGTCACTATTTAGCTATGTACAAGCCATATATATCTATATAAGAGACACCTATTCATTTCTCTAGTGATAGATGCAATTGGGATGTTTTAATAATGTCTTGATAAGTATAATTTTTCATAGGCTATTGGTCATAGAATATTCCACCTCAATCAGATCGGGGTCGTTCATTCAAACTTCCTATAGTGTAGGTCACTTAAAATAATTTCATTGAAAATAATGATTACAATTCATTAATATAACCAACATTAGAATTAATGATTAATTAGATTCAATCTCCCCTACTATCGATCCCTACCCTATGTAGTTTATCAACTCATTGTAGAATTTATAACAAATATATAAGAAAGTGAAAAAATAGTTAACATGAAAATAGATATTGAAATTATATAATTAATATACATTCAATGATTGGGGATTAGAAGTTATAAATCATGAAATTGAGAATAAGAAATATTATATTTGTGTCAATCACAATCTAATTAAAAAATTACATAAAATAAGAATAAGAATGAGTGCAGTATGAGTTTAACATAGACTGACAACTGAGATGATGAACAGTCATAACATGGTGTTTGCAATTCAAAAATGATGAAGAACACTTTTTATGTAAATAGTTAGGTCTTGTGTAGTTATAAAAAAATGAATAAACATGATGCATATTTAGTATTGGGATAATGGTATGAAGGAAAATTGAGTGAGAATGCGAGAAAATGAGATAAAACACAAAGGTTAGTCCACCCTATTCTAGTGGTGTGCCTACTACAGGTAAATAATCACGATATTACAGTTTTTTAGTTATGATTCATGTCATTTAATTCTACTCCTAGTTCACTTCTACAATTTTTGGATCTATGAGAGTCTTACACGATTCTCTTCCAAATATTTGGATCATTAACTCATTTCACTACATATATCATATACTCAAAATTTGTATATTCCTATAAGAATTACATTGAATGTGGGAATTGAATTCAATGTTTACATGATGTGTATTGGTGAACAATGTTGTGTAATGGATTTATGACTTGAAATTATGAATGACTTCTTTCACTACTTGTCTATATACTATTAAAATTGTCTACACATCATGTAATTTAGTTTCCCGGTGTGTAATTGGTTTTTTGTACATTTTATCTTGTTTTTATTTGAAAACATAAAAACATATTTCCTACAATAAATAATATTTACATCGTTCATTATTGAGTAAAACAAGGATAATCCTTAATAAACTGATGGAAAAAATGTATATATAATTTCTGCATATCACATACCATTTTAGTTTTAGTTAATTTATAATGATAGGAGGAGTATATAGTTATACATTTTTTAAATTTTTGGTCCATAGTAGTTGATTCTAATTCTTTAGGCCAATAAAACCCATCTTAATTACTAATCATTTAGGGAAAAGGATTAAATTATGGAGGAAAAATATTAAAGGATGAAACTATACATATCATGTAATTATATTTCGTTATATTCTTAGTCCAAGTACTAAAATAATTCTTTAATTCTATGAAAAATATCTTGAAACAAAAAAATTTATCCATTTGAATTTCTTTACTATGAAATCAATGAGCTTTTATCCCATAACAGATTTATGGATTTTTTATTTGTTCAATGTCTCATGATTATTAACTCTATCACTCTCTCTCATAACTTGATAGTTTTTTTCTTCTATGTATATGTTTTTATTACATATAACCCTAGTATTTTCTCCCTCATGTGATATTTATACAATCCTTTGTCTCTTTTAAGAGGGAATGTTTATTGAACTCTATTCCAATGTGGGATTTAAATAATGTAATGTTGAATATTAAAACATTAGATACCAATAACAATATTAAATTGTGAGGATTCAATTTTTTAAATTAGTTGTAATGCAACAACCTGATATTTCATTATTGAAACACTATGTTCGATAGCGTACATGGTACACCACAACGAGCTTAAACGAACCACTAAATATTACTATTTAAATGTTACTTAGTCAATATTATCATAATTAATAAAATATATCTTACACATGTATATATACTAAATTATTTGTTTCCCCATTAATTATAAATGATAACAGAACCATTTTGAAAATGAAAAAACCACTTTTTTGAAAAACTATTTAAATGTACACAAGTGTGTTTTATACCAATAAAATAAAAAATACTTCTTATTGGATTATATTAGGGATATATATATATATAATATTAAATACAATCTTTAAGATTAATTATATGTGTTTTTTAGATATCCTAGAAAAATACAATTTTACACAAAAAGAGATGTAATTCTCTTGAAGGCTATTTTCGGCCTTTTAAGGCAGAGTTGTATTAAAACTAAATTCAAAATCTATTATAATTTTTTTTCAAAAAATAAAATAAATTTTTGGAATCGAAATTTCAAAAATATCTTAGAGTGAATTTTTGGTATTTTTTTGAAAAGTTTTCTATTTTTGATGAATTGTGAAAAATATTTCTTTTTAATTGAAAATGGGAATTTCATCTAAATAATTTATAATGATAAATTATATTTTAAATTTATTATAAAGTAAAATTATATCAATTATACATCTATTAATCCAATTTTGGCCATTGGAATCATTTTCATAATGAATATGGATATAAAAACATTTCAATATTTTGAACATTTTCATTATAAAAACTCGCTTTCTTGTCCCACCTATAATATTAATTATAAATTTATTTTAGCTACTTCTGTGTTTTTAAATTTGACATAATTATTCTTTATTTTTAATCAAAATTTATTTTTTTAGAAAATTTTACCTTTTATTTTTTTCAAATATGAATGATATTTTTTGTAATTAGTTTACCATGATAAAGTGCAAATCAGGTAATTAAGTGTAAAATAAAATTGTAAGTATTATAAATTTACACGAACACATGTAATGATTTTATTTTATGAGTGATTTTATACAAGCTTCATCATTGGTCATAATTTATGACCTCTTAGAGAAACTTTGATGAATTTGATCCCCTTATAGTATTTTAATGTAAGAAAACATGTAAAGACCTGGAGTTTCCATGTAATTTTATAATAAAATGGGAATTTTACGAGTCTGCGAAAATTGACAGCGCGTGATTCTGAGGCCCGGAGTGCCCAAAATGAATTTTTGAATTTTTTTCAGGTATGTTCAATAAACGTGCGAGCAGGTTTTCGTAACTTTTGAACTGGTGCTCGGAATTGAAATCTGAGGACACCGTTGAACTCACCGCGCCACCCCGCGACCTTCTGCGCCGCCCTGCGGCCTAGCCGCACCGCCCGCGACCCTCCAAGCTACCACAGATGAGCCATCCCACGCCCTCGTGGTACCCTAGCGGCCGAGCCGCCCCGCGGCCTCACACTTTTCATGGACGAGCATCCCCACACCCTCTCGACAACCCCATGTCCGAGCCATCCCATGGACTCATGTCGTCCGCGTTCAAACCACCCCACGACCTCGTGGCCCCCATGGCAATGCACTTCCCTCGCAGCCCCATGGCCTTTGCGCTACCACTTTCCGACCCTCCACGACCCTGCACGGCCCTCACGACCCTCTCGGCCAGTCGGACGCAATGGGTGGGCAGGGCCCAACGGGTCGGGCCGAGTCAACACAGAATGGGTCGGCCCAGGCCGGGTTGGGCCGGGTCGGTTCGACCGGGTCAGACTAGACCCAGACTAGCTACGAGCTTTTTGCTCTAACGACCATAACATTGGCACAAGGCATTCGTTTGGAAACCCGTCAATGGCGTAGTAAACCTTGGAGATATACAGTCCCTTTGGTATATTCCCAATAAATTTTTGGGTAATGTTGAGGTATGGTCATCTTGGATCGAGCACAAATCCAACCGGGCCCCCAGGACTAAAAGGATAATAACTCACAGACCGGGCGTCTGATTGACACACCGTCTACCACGTTGAGACCCCTATGACATGACAGTCCATTGAGATACTTCTTCGTGAGAATTAGTGGCAGTTGGTGTATCGACCAGTGGCTTGAGGAGCGGACCATTTCAGAGACAAGAAAGCCTAGTACGAGAACACAGTAGGTGGCTATGATGTGAAGAATGAATTTCAAACCTGCGTGGGTTAGCACCTAGCGATCCCGTGTGGTTCAGCACCGATTGATCCTGTGTGGGTGAGCACCGAGGAATCCTATGTGGGTCAGCACCAATCGATCCTGTGTGGGTGATCACCTAGAGATCCTATGTGGGTCAGCACCATGTGATCCTATGTGGGTCAGCAGGAGAGCCTATTAATAGAGTAAGATGACTCAGTAGTTACATCTAATCATCTCTACTACTGTAGCTAGAAATACCTGGTGTGAGCTGAGTTCATACTTGTGTGGTACTTTTCTTTATGGTAATACCTTGGTGGTATTCTTCAGCGTGGTGTGCCTGTGTGGTACTTGCCTTTGTGGTATTCCTTCTTTTGAAGAATAGTTGATCTAGGGGATTTGGAGTTAGACTCTGTGTTTTCCTCATGATTGAGATGGGTTCACATGATAACTTAGTTATATGTATGGGCATATACCAAAGTGGGGTTGACAGTTGGTTTCAAGATTTTTGGTTTATCCTTTGTGGATTTTGTGAGACCTTGAGGGTCTCGGGGTCCCTACTGAGTATCATTATACACACCCCTTCATGGGCTATGCATGTACTTCGTTGTGTTTGGGGCAGACGATGGACATCGCTGACTGAGTATGAGGGTACCAGGACTGGAGGTAGCTAGGTGGTGGACGTTAGATGAAGTGAACCGCATAGACGACCATTCATGAGCTGTACCTACCCTTTAGGTAGGATTCGTGGTGGATGATCCAAGAGGAGTTCCAGTTCACGTGTACTTTCAGTTTCCTTGTACTTTCTTTTTGGGTTTATATTCTATCCTCTCATACTTACTATACACACTCTGTTTACTATTAAATTTACTTCTATTCATTTCATGCTATGTTCTTGGTTACGTGTGATTACAGGTTATAAAGGCAATGCCATTCCAGTTTTATGGATTATGCGTTTCGATGCTAGTCGCCAGCCCCTGGCCTATGGATAGCAGGCTTAGGGTAGTCACAGCATGGCCCCGAGGGATGGGTCATGAAAAATTGGTATCATAGGAGTCGGTTCTACCATAGAACATAATAATATGATCTTTTTAATGGAAATAGTGTTATGTATAGTGATGTTGGTTATCAGTTTAGGGAATCTAGTGTTGGTGTGACGACCGACGTATCCATACACTAGGACCCTGACTTCTGATTTCTGACTTAGTGCATGAAAACACTAATTGCATGTGGGTTTCCAAGAGTTTTCTTCGTGATCTCTTGAGTCTTATCACCAAGTATAACTTATTGACCGTGTTTCACCTATTTATTTTTTGGATTCCTCTACGAAGACAACCAGTTGGGGTTCTGAGAGTGGTACGCACTGATAGCCCACCGAGCGAAGAGGCCTCGATGTAGGGCCCTCTTCCCGTAGAGGCACGAGTGGAGGCACCAGCGGAACCATTACCCATTGTTCCATTGATTCCACCTACCATAGTAGCAGATAGTGCACTCCACTTGAGCACATTGCATGACTTCCAGCGCTAGAGGCCACCCAGGTTCTGGGGAGAGATAAACCCATAGGTGGTTGAGGAATGGCTGGAGTCCATAGTGAGAGTTTTACTACTAGTAGGGACACTATATGATATCATGGTGATCCTTGCCGCCAACCTTCTATAGGTATAAGTAGGCAGATGGTGGAGCTTGGTGCTCCAAGTTTACGACGAGGTGACGCTTCTCTGGGCAGACTTTGAGAGTTTTTTTCATGCAGAGCTTGTCCCAGCGACTCTTCGCACAGTGCACATACAAGAGCTACTTCATTTGTAGTAGGGAAGCATGATTGTGGCTCAGTAATTGGTGAGATTTATCAACCTCTCATGATACTCCACTGATATGGTGCGAGAACCATTCTTTAGTGCCCAGACCTTCGAGCAGGGGATCAGGTGGAAAATCAGGGCCTCGATGATCTCAATCATCATCCCAACGTAGGCGGGGGTGTTAGAGAGAGCCCTATTAGTGGAGAATTTTCTTTTGGAGCGATCACCAGTAGAGAAACTCACCACAAGTCATTATGTAGTGAATTCTTCTACAGTTGTAAGTAGACAGGGGTTACGAAGGTCAAAGAAGAGCAGACCTATAGGTGGACGACCACAGGATTTAGGGTCAGTTGTGCAGGGCACATGAGGTAGAGCCAGTCATGATTGGAGCAGGAAATGTTATGCATGCGGCGGGCAGGGTCACATGGCTCGTGACTGTCCGACCGACCATACTGATGATCAACATATGGTTGAAGGACCACCCAGGAAGAGAAAAAGGTTTGACCAATGATGTCCTAAGGGAGAAGACTAATGTGGTAGAGGAGCTGACCGTGTAGCTGGCAGTGGGTAACGATTCGAGATGTTACCGCCACCCCCACCAGGAGGTCTACCCCGACCGTATGGAGCCAGTGGATAGGGGCAAGGTCAGCTCCAGGCAGCTGAGGCCTACGATCACGACACTCTAGATATTATATGGGGTATGATCTATGTCTAGTCCACTGTATCTACAGAACTTATAGACATAGGTTCCAATCATTCTTTTATTTCCGCTGCCCTCATTCAGAGCTTGGAGATTTTGATGGAGACGTTGGACAGATCCTTACGGCTAGAGACTCCTATGGGATATGATTTAATGATTACACACTAGTTTCGGCAGTGTGAGCTTACTCTAAGAGGCGAGAGGATTAACTCGGATATCCTAGTAGCGGCGTCAAGGCCTAATGACGTCATCTTGGGTATGGGCTGGTTATTTACATTCCATGCTCAGATTAACAGTATAAGGCATAAAGTGCATTGTGTCCACACGGATGGGACCAAGTTTACCTTCATCGGTGAGAAGGGAGCCTTTGTAGTATAGGATAGACTTACCTGTAGGAGAGTGCAGCCGATCACTCATCAGTTGTCTAGGCTTACCCTCGGAGCGGTTGATGCGGAGAGTCCGATCTATCCTGTAGTGGTGGACCAGTATTCATATGTCTTCCCTGATGATTTTACGGGTCTACCTCTTCACAGAGAGGTGGACTTTTACATTGACTTGTACCCCGAGAATACATTGATATCTACAGCAGCATATTGGATAGCTCCCACAGAGCTTCTTGAGCCGCGAGTACAGTTGGAGGACTTATAAAGGAAAGGGTTCATTCGGCCCAGTGTTTCCCCTTGGGAAGCCCCGATTTTGTTCGCCAAGAAGGAGAAAATGAGCTTGAGAATTTCTGTCGACTGTCGGTTCCCTAACTACGTGACTGTGAAGAACATGTACACACTTATGAGGATTGAAGATTTCATTGATTAGCTGAAGGTTGCACGGTGGTTCTTGAAGATAGACCTCAGATTAGGCTATCACCATCTCAGAGTAAGAGACGAGGATGTGAAAAATATGGCTTTCAGATGTTGGTTTGGAAACTAAGAGTTCTTGTTTGTTCCATTCGGTGTAACCAATGATCTAATAGTGTTCATGGGACTCATGAAAAAGATCTTTCTGCCATATGTTGATCGCATTGTATTAGTATTAATCGACAACATTCTGATCTACTCAGCTACTGAGGAGGAGCATGCCTATCATTTGTAGGTAGTACTGGCCACACTCTGATAGCACCAGCCTTATGGTATGCTCTCGAAGTGCTAGTTCTAGATCCGAGTGGCTAACTCTATAGGACTTGTCATATCGGAGGTTGGAGTTGCAGTGCATCCAACAAAGATTGAGGTGGAACATGCTTCGGAGCCACTTAGGAGTGTGATGGAGGTACAAAGTTTCATGGGTTTTGCGGGATACTATCATAGATTTGTACCAAATTTCTCAAGGTTTCAGCACCACTCTCATCCATGATGATGAAGGGGAAACCCTTTTTGTGGTCATAGAGATGCCACCAGAGTTTTTAGGATCTGAGGAAGAGGCTGAAAAGTACCCCCATCTTGAGGCTACCGGTGGAGGGCGTACGGTACTTAGTCTACTGCAACACATTAGGAACCGTACTCAAATGTGTCCTGATGCAGGAGTGAGAAGTTATCGCATATGGTTAACGATAGTTGAGACATGATGAGTAGAACTAAGATACCCATGACCTGGAGTTAGCATCACTAGTCTTCGCGTTGAAGATGTGGCAGCACTATCTGATGGGAGAACGTTTTACAGTCTACTAGGATCACAAGAGTCTCAAGTATATCTTCTCGTAGAAGATCCTAAACCTGAGACAATGATGTTGTCTTGAGGTCCTCCAGAACTATGACTTCAAGATAATCTATGCTCTTAGGAATGGGAATGTTGTAGCAGATTCACTTAGCAGGTGGTCAGGTATACAACTACTATGCGAGGTAATAGAGGAACTGTCCACTTTGCAAATATCATTTGTGGATAGAGATGAAAAAAATTTTCTTCAGTCTATTATACTCACTCCCCCACATATTCAGCGAGTCAGGGAGGCATAGCATTGGGATACTAACTGTGAGATGCAACGTGCTCAGATATCCACAGGACATGCACCAGTTGGATTTTCTGAAGGTGGGGAGCAAGTCATCCTCTTTAGAGGACATACCATGGTACCAGTGTCACTTCCGAAGGAAGTGTTGATGGAGTTCCACACACCCCCTATAGCGGTACATCCAAGAGTGGAGAAGATATACCGGGATCTCTGACGACAACAATGGTGGTCGGGAATGAAGAAAGCATTTGCAGAGTTTGTCTCTCAGTGCCTCACTTTCTTGCAAGTGAAGGCAGAGCGGCTAGTACCAGCAGGCATAGTTCATCCTTTAGAGGCCCCAAAGTGGATGTGGGATGGGATATCCATGGACATCATGACAAGAATTCCACATACATCTAGATGTCATGACTCTATTTGGGTGATCATAGACCGACCCACCAAGTCAGCCCAATTACTATCGATCAGAGAGCATGCTTCAATAGAGAGCTTGTGACGCCTCTATGTATAGACGATTGTGCGGATACATGGAGGACCCTAGATGATTTTCTTATATCATGAAGAAAGTTTTACTTCCTGGATATGGAAGGGGTTATATGAGGCTTTTGGGATACAACTTCATTTGAGCACCGCCTTCCATCCTCAGACGGATGGTCAGACTGAGCAGACCATTCAGACCCTTGAGGACATGCTATGTGCTTGTGTCCTTGACTTCAGCTGCAGTTGGGAGGATAACTTTACTTTGGTGGAGTTTGTGTACAACAACAAATCTCACTCAACCTTTGAGATGGAACCTTTCGATGCATTGTATGGGAAACCTTTAAGATCACCTTTGTGATGGACTGATCCAAGGGAGTCAGCATTAGTGTGACCAGAGATAATACGGGCTACCACAGAGAATGTGCAGATCATCCTGGAGGGGATGAAGACTACACAGATTAGGAAAAAGCCTTATGTCGATAGGAGACAGAGACCTATAGAGTTTGAGGATGGTGACCACGGCTTTCTATGGGTCTCACCTCAATGAGGTTTGCAGAGATTTGGTCGAGGCGACAAGTTATCTCTAAGGTTCATCAGCCCTTTTCAAGTCCTCAGCAGAGTTGGCGAGGTGACTTACCACTTAGATCTTCCACCTCAGTTGCACCAGTTCCATGATGTCTTCCACGCATCCTAGCTGAGGAGAAACGTGCACGACCCTTCTCACATCATCGACCATGGCGAGCTGGATGTCGACAATGGGGAAACTTTTATAGAGGTTATAGTAGATATTGAGGATTGACAGGAGAGGGTCCTTCGTGGAAGGTTGATACCTCTGGTGCACATTCTCTGGAAGCATGAGAACATCCAGGAGAGAACATGGGAGTAGGATGCTCATATGTGTGCTCAGTACCCCCAGTTTTTCATTTAGTTTGAGTTGTGGCTTACGGGGAAGTAAAGCCCAGAGGTGGGGAGAATGTAAAGACCCGGAATATTCATGTATTTTTCTTAATTAAATTGAAATTTTATGAGTCCACAAAAATTGACGGTGCATGATTCCGAGGCCCGAAGTGCCTGAAATGAATTTATGAATTTTATTTTGGGTACGTTCAGTAAATGTGTGAGCGGGTTTTTGTTACTTTTGAACTGGTGCTCGGAATTGAAATCTGAGGACACCGTTGAACTCGCAGCGCTAGTATTCTTTTAAGGAGACCTTCACCTCAACCGCAGTAGGTCGAGGGTGGATGTTAGTTTTTCACCTTTTTGTGAGAGAATAATTTAAAATAAAATGGTGTAACATTTTATTTTTATTTTATTTTGAAACTCCTTGCGGATGTAGATAGGTGGGGAACACTAAAATTAAACCTCCCCCCTGAGGTTATGATGGTGGGGACCACCGAACATAAAACCTTCCATGAGAGGTTATGGTGGTGGGGACCACTCGAGATTAAACCCCTTTGAACCATCCACTTAAATGAGGGGAAGTATCGTGAACTTCCAATTGATTAATTACACCACCCCCCTTTAATTAATAAACCTACTCAATTAATAAATTATTCTAATTTTAGATTATGCCAACATATTCTATAATGATGGCTAATTCATTTTTGGTGGAATTGGGGAAACTCTTGGAAAAAGGGAGAAACATAAAGAATTGAGAGGAATATCTTCAATGGAGAAAGCCAACAAAGAACTCTGGCTTCGACTTCGACTTCTTTTTTTGGACAATCGTTGAAGAGAAATGTATTCAACTTCAACGAACTGAATATTGAGGGAGTCCCGAAGTCACAAAGGTCTGTCTATCCCCAACAACATCGTCTCCTTCCTCATGACCTCCATCGACGAATAAAATGATGTAGGGAGGGTGTTTGAATTATTTACATTTCCCGTTCTTGATATTCTTGTGATTCATGTATTATAGCCGCTTTCTACCACTCTAATGCGGAGAGTGTGGACCAAACAAACATGGTCTGTTCTCTCTAAATTTTTTCAGATAAATCTTATATTCCTCATGATGGAGGTGGACGGATATCAACCACGATGAGGGTGAAGAAGGCAACGAAAGAAATGAAGCTGCCCCATGGCCTGATGCGCCGCCCCACGGGCTCGCCGTTCTGCTGGTGGCCCTCCAAGCCGCCCCACATCCTCGCACCGTCTGCAGCCGAGCCATCCCTCACCCCTGTGGCACCCCCGCGGCTGAGGCGCCCAGCGCCCCCATGTTGTCTGTAGATGAGATGCCCTATGGTCGAGCTGCCCCATGCCCTCGTGGCACCACCACAAATGTGCCTCCCCATAGTCTCCCGCCGTCTGCGACTGAATCGGCCCACAACCTCGCGCCCCCCTAGCAAAGAACCGCCCTCATGGTCCCACGGCCTCCGCGCCGCTGCTTCGTGGCCCTGCACTACCTTTGCGGCCCCCATGGCCCCGAGCGACTCTCACATCCTGCCAGACCACCCAACGGGCCGAGCCGGACCTATTGGGTGGGGCCGGGTATGTTTGACCGTGTCGGACGAGACCCGGGCCAGCTACAAGCTTTTCACTCTAACGACCATAACTTTGGCACCAGGTGTGTGTTTGAAAAACCGTCAATGGAATTGTAAACTATTGAGTGAGATGGTCCCTTTGGTATACCCCCATTGGAGTTTTTGTTAAAGTTGAGGTACGATCAGTTTGGATCGAGCACGAATCCAACTGGGCCGCCAGGACTAAAAGGCCAATAACATAAAGACTATGTGTCTGATTGATGCACCGTCTGTTTCATTGAGACCCATATGACATGGCGGTGCTTTGAGGTACTTCTTTGTGATAATTCGTGGCAATTGGAGTATCAACTAGTGGCTTGAGGTGCAGAACCTTCCATAGAAAAGAAATCCTAGTGTGATAACCCAGTAGCTGGCTATGATAAGAATAATGAATTGTGATCCTGTGTGGGTTATCAAATAGAGTTTAGGTGTGGGTCAGAACCAAGAGATCCTATGTGGGTCAGTACCGAGCGATCTTGTGTGGATCTTCTCTGAGAGATCCTTTGTGGGTCAGCACCTAGGGATCTTCTAAGGGTCAGCACGGAGCTATCCTATGTGGGTCAGTAGTAGAGAATCTTAATAGATTAAGATTATTTAGTATCTACATCTAATAATCTTTACTACAGTGCCTAATAAATTCATGATGTGAGCTGATTTTTTACCCGTGTAGTACTTTTATTTGTTCTAATACCTTGGTGGTATTCTTTCGTGTGGCGTGCCTATGTGATACTTTCCTTTGTGGTATTCCTTCATTTGTGGAATAATTGATCTTGGGGATTTAGAGTTAGACTCTATGTTTTCCTCATTATTGAGATGGGTTTACTTTATATCTTAGGTATATGTATGGGAAATACCTAAGTGGGGTTAACAGTTGATTCCATGCTTCGTGGTTTATGTTTTGTGGATTTTATGTGACCTTGAGGGTCCCGAGGTCCATAATGAGTATCTTTATACTCACCCCTGCACGGACTATGCCCGAACTTCGTTGTGTTTAGTGCAGATGATGGACATCATTGACTGAGGATGAGGGTACTGGGACTGGAGATAGATCGGTGGTGGATGTTAGATGAGGTGAACCATAGAGAGGGTTGTTCGTGAGCTGTACGTACCCTTTAGGTAGGATTCATGGTGGACGATCCAGGAGCAGTTCTAGTTCACTTATACTTTCAGTTTCCGTGTAATTTCCAGTTGGGTTTGTATTTTAGCCTCTTTTACTAACTGAACTCAGTATGTTTACTATTCAGTTTACATTTGTTCGTATCATGTTATGTGCTCGTTGCATGTGATTACAGGTTATAAAGGCAATTCCTTCTTAGTTTTAGGGATTACGCTTTTCAGTGCTAGTCACCAGCCCCTGGCCTATGGAAGGTGGGCTTGGGGTAGTCATGGCATGGGCCCTGGGGGATGGGTCGTGACAAAAGTCAACCATACCACACTAATATTTTTACTACGTATAACATTTTTAATATGTGGATATACCGAATATAACTTAAATAAAATAAATATTATTTTGAAAGATAATATATTCGTCTTCATCAAAGATTTTTTATTTATTTTTTTTGTGAATAAATATTTTTCTTAAATTATTACACAATTCTGATGTTGGAATTATTTTATTAGTGAAAATATATAATAACTTTTATGAAAAATATTAAAATAATTACAATTTTACATTATTAATGTCATAAATTAATTTAATCAAATAAATTGACATATTATTAATATATGAAAAGGGGTTTTTGGAAAATATCTTGTATTGTTTTTTTATATAAAAGTCAAAGTAATGAATTGTGTCAAAATTAATGCTAACGATATTTTGAAATAAATAATATTTTATTAAATTATATAAAATTCATAAAAATCCATGATTTAGAAAAATTATTGATATAAGGTTTAAAATTTTATAAATGATACATTTATGGGTAATTTTTCATTATACATTAACTATATTAATCCTTAAAGAGTAAAAATACATGTTGTCGTAATAAGAATTAAAAAAGTTAAATAAGGGTTATAATAAATATATATGGTTATAAATTTATCCAAACATATCCAATTTTTTTTTAATTAGGGTATTTATACCCACAATATTACTTTATTTTAAATAAATCCTTTTGATCAAATTTGTATGATAAAATTAATTTATATTAATTTAATATTTTGAGAAATTCCAAGAGTGCCCCTTCCCTCAATTATAAAATGGAACGTCTTTTCCTCATTTATTCACACATAAAAAGATACATTGCTCATCCAATATCCCAAAAAAATTCTTCTAAGAATCCATAACCACATTATATAGTCTTTATTTTAAGCATCACACTCTCCTTAAATTTATTAAGTTGTTAATCAAATGATATTTTCCAAAGAAGATGTATCATTTTTAATATAGATTTTATATATTGTTTCTTCTTCCATTGTCTTTAAATATTATTCAACCATTATAAAAATAATAAATCAACTATACTATATTTATTTATATTTAATTAACTAATTTTAATGATTTCAATACATATCCACATCCCTCAAATTGGAAAATAATTAATCGTTTTTGTGTACGACAAACTACCGCCTGGAGAACAAAAGTAAATCATTTTCTAGCGCCATCTCTCAAGAATAGTTATAATTATGGAATTACTATTTATATATGATATTCATGAAAAAAAATTTATTTTTTAAATATTTAATTTCATTTACATTCGTATCCTTCCAAAAAAATGATAACTTCGTTCGTGCGTATAAGAGAATTATCACCTCCATGAAATGATGTGATTTATTTTTCATCACAACATAAAATGAGTGATATATAAAATTATATATAAATTATTAATATAATAATAATTATATAGTTATATTTATTTAAATACTAATTAATTCTTACCATCCTTCCACAATAATCTTTGAAAAATGAAAAATGTTACACATGCATATATATGACCTACCATCTTAAGGATTGTAATGTAGTTATTTTTTTATAAAAATAATTAATATATTGATTTAAAATTATAACTGATGTATAATAATAATAATAATATCATGAGTATTATTATGAAGATGATGTACCAATGAAAACATTGACTATAAACATCGTACCAAATCCATTTTTGGTGTAGGTATCAAATTTCATCAAAATATCGGACGTGAACATAAATGAATAAGTTATGGTATATAGAATAGGAATGAGATAAATAAAATAAAAAATTAACTTAAAAATGGTTTCAAAGAAATTATAAATTAAAATAATTTTATTATTCAAGAATATAAATAACTTATAAGACATTTTAAACTCAAGGTAAGGGAATTTGTCTTAATTTTTTTTAGAGAATATTTATGATGTTATGCACCTATAATATTTTCTGATGTGTATATAAACCAACATTGACTTTTTATATGATAAATTTATTTATTATAATGATATATATTGTTTTTTAAATGCTACTCTTTTATGTGGCATATTATTTTTCTGATTACAAAGTAGTTAGTGATTTCTTAACTCAATTTCCTTATATTGGGAGAAACTTCTACTTCACTAATTATTTTATGCTAAAATTGTGTGTGAAAATACTTTTTATTATCATATTTTGTATTTCCATTTGTTTTTAGTATATTTAAATTGAATACACATAATGAATTCATTTCATTAATACCCAGTTCAATGGTATGATCTTTGTAAGGGACTTTTCAAATAAAAAATAATTTTAAATGTTTTAATGATTTATTCCAATAAATATTTATCTTTCATTTACCATTTTTTAAATGATTTATATAAATTTATATATATGGAAATAAATTTTTAAAATTTAAATTTTATAACTTTTTTAAACAAATTCAAAAAGCAATCATTTTCAGGTTTTATGTAAGGGAATTTTTTTTAAAAACACCCTTTTAATGATACTTTTCAACTATTTTTAAAAAATTTCAAAATAATTTTTTTAACATATACGATATGGAAAAAAATTCTTCATTCAGGACAAAATGATGTTTTGAAGCTTCCATTACAATAGTATGATTTTATTTCCAAATAAAATGTTTTAAATTAAGAGTATGTAGCTTTTTATAAATTAAAAGTTATTTCAAAACGAAAAATTTATTTTCTTCATGAATGTTCCCTTTATGAAAAAATTATGTTATGTTTATTTTATAGTTCTTGGATATTGTTTATGAGGATGGGTGGTTCTTTTGTAAACATACCAATGGGAAGTATTTTATTTATCTCTAACAAATTGGGAAATGGGATTAAGTTAACTCAATAGGTTTTTTCTTAGAGATTATAGGAATATACATTGATGGTTATTAAAAATGTAACTATCATGGTTACTCCCTATGTATTTGAGAGAGCTAAAATTTCCATAATATATATTGTATTTGTATTTGTGATACGGAAATAATTCCACAAGTTATATTTTTGATTTATAATTTCTATATATTTTAATTATTTACTTTAAGAAGAAAGTGTTGCTGTGTTTTTTAGTGTAAAATTGACTTGTTTTAATCACTGAAACAACATTAAATGTGATTTCATGTTTATAATTGGATTAATAAGTTTATTTATTTATTTCCCTTAAATTGTTTTTTTCATCCCATGTTTTATAATGTTTTTCAAGGTTTATGCATATTGGTAAGGAAAAATAAGATGATGTGTCGAAAATATTGAAGATATTTTTAATGATTTTAGATGTGTAATAAAAATAAATAAGTTTTTATTTTTAAAAGGTTTTACTTTGGTGAAAAAATGGATAGGTAGTATATGTTTCCACTTATAATGTATGGGTTTACCATGTATGTGTTTTTCCTATTCAATAAAAATATAAACCTATCAGAACATTGGGAAATTAAGAAAGTTAATTCTAATTTAAATTCAATAGAGTATGATATGTTTAATAATAAGTCCTTATAATAACAAACAAGTCTTTTTGAAACATAGTTTGACACTCCTTCATGATACACATAGGAAATTCACAAAATCCTTACAAACCATCATGAAATATTTCAATAATAGACATGAATGAAATTTGATAAAACAAAGTGATATGATATTAAAAATAATGATTTTGGATTTAGACATCCTATAAGTTATTTTTTGATTATATGGTTCCCCATTAAGATTAATGTTTCTCACACTTTTATTTTTTTGTTTTGTCAATTTTTAGAACTAGAAGGAATCATATTAATGTTTAATGTGATAGATAATATGTTGATGAGTAACCAAATTGAATGAAATATATAGTTAATGATATTGTGATTGTGCCTAATTATTTTTCATGATATATCATAAAAAACATAAACCCTAACCAACTCTCAGACTCACCAAAGAAGATAAGGATATGGTTTACTAAGATTTAGGATGGTTCATACCATAGGAGAAAGTAGATTCAGTTTTTTATATATCAATAATGTGGTAATAAGAACCGAATTTGAGGCCACAAAAGAAAGGGAAGATGTTCTTAATATGAAAAAGATGGAAACAAAGAAACTAATTATAAAATAAAAATGAAAATTTTGTTTAAGTTAATGTACAATAATAATAGTCTCCCTAAGATATCATCGATTATTGAATTTATCAGATATAGAAATTATGGTTATTATTATAGTTTCTTTTCTAAAGGGATATAACAGAAATTAAACCAACAAGGTGGTATAATTAATTATTATACTATGATCGTGAGGAAACTACAAATGACTTCTGAATGGTATAGGCTATTATAATAGTATTATTTATGATAATGGTGAGTATATTTATTTAATTTATGTTAAAAAATTTTAATAAATGATTCATATTTCATATTTTAGGAAACATATATTAATGAATGAGATGATCAATCATAGTTAATATTTGAAAATGACGTTGGATGATTGAAATATTTATTTATTATAATTCAATAATTATGTTATATTAATAATGAAATATATAATTTTTGTTCAAAATAAGTTTTTGATTAATGATTTTCAAAAATATTTTTAATGGTGATGATGACATAAAAAAATAATTTAATTAAAAGGTGATATATTGATTAAGGGACGAAAAACGTTAACATGTAATAGATTTTGAGAAAATTGTGTAGAGTTTGGATAAAGAATTTACTGATATAAATAATGTAAATTGGATAGTATTGATGACCATGGAGCAGATTAACGATTTTTTTTTCAATGTGGTTTAAGCAATAATTGATGGAGTTTATGGAATTTTTTATATTTAAGGAATATCTCCAATAATCGTTGATTTATTTAATTAATAAGGAATATTTTATGTTTTCAATAATTTTTTATGGTAATTAGGGTTATTAACTTGTTTCAAGAGATACATGATAAAAGTAATCACTTGTTCGGTATGTGAAAATTATGATCTTTTTCATGATTTTTTGTGGGGGAGAAGAATAAGTTTATTTTGTAAATTGAGTGAACTTACATATAATGTTTTGTATTTTAATATTTTAAAAGTTTCATAAGGTCAACCATTTACAAAGTGGTTTATATTTGACTTAGGATGAGGCTTTAGAGATTATATTTATGCACATTGGGTGAAAATTCCAAACCATTTTGTTGTGATGATAACTAAAGATAAATAAAATGAATTATCATTAAATTATGGATATTATAATTCATTATAGAATCATGATGAAATTTTTTTCCATAATTTCATAGAGTAAGAGATGAAGTGTATATTGATGAATTCATAACAAAAGTGTGAGATTGTGTCTATGATATGGAATGAAATCAAGTAATTATATCTTATCATGAAAACTCATCAGATTTTGTAAAAGGATCCTAAAATTAAATTTAATCCTATTACCAATTTTTTTGGAGATATCATTGACTTTTTTCACTTCAATTTGGTTTATTAATTATTGTGTTTTATTTTTAAATGAGCTTTTACATTTTTGTGATCAATGATCTCTCTCACTCCCCATTATTATAGACACATTACATTTGACTTCCATGTCAAAATATTCATTTCCCACTTATTTTAAACTATTTGGAAACCTAGATATGAGTTTCTTTTGGTACAATTTTTTTTCCAACAATACATGTTTAATTGAATTTTTATTATTCATTTTTACGATGTGGGTTTCTATATTGGAGTTTTCAAATGTAAACCAATTAATGACTTTGTTGAATTTTAAGGGTGAAATTCATTTTAAGTGGGGTAGAAAGTGACATCTAGAGATTTTGAGAAATATTTTTATTCTAATTAATTTAAAATATTTGATATATTTTTTTATATACAACACTAATTTTAGCTAATGTTACACAAAAAAATTGGTTTCTTTGATAGTGTTCATGACAAACAACCCCAGGATTCAGTGAACCATGAAATAATATTATTTTAAAATTACCATTATAAAATAGAAAATAAATAGGTGGATATGAATAGTATTAAATAATTTATTAAATAAAAATATAAAATTAGTACTCAATATAAATTTATTAATAAATCATCAGTAAAAAATCAATCAATTTTTAGTAAGGTAATTGTATTAATCAAAAATATGTTTTCTTCAAAATGATTTTTGTTGATTTATAAGAGATAATATTATTGTTAATTAATATATAATTTATAAAATTAATTTTAAAAATTTAAATTCATTTTTTAAATCATCATATAGAAATTAACTCACAGTAAAAATTTTGGATCTATAAGGCAATACTGATTTTTTTTGTGAATAATAAAAAATACAGATTATTTAAAAAGTATCATTTATTTTCAATAAATCATGAAAATTAAATTACCTATAATTTTTTAAAGTAAAATAATTATTATTTAGTTTTATTTAATCAAGTTAATTATTGTTGAATCAACTTCATATTGTTTTTAGTATAAGTGTTTTTTTGGGTTTAAAATACTGGTTTATATAAAACCTATTTAAAAGATCATAATGTTTATATCTTTTAATTAAATATAATAATCCATAAAGAAAAATATTTTAAATTAAATTTATATATTATATCAACATTATTTAATTTATATCCATATAGTTATTATTATTATATATAGAGTTAATAAAAATTCATCTTTGTGCTTGAAAAAATCAATTATAGAAACCATACATTTTCATCTCATTTATAGTTTTTATTTTAACATTAATTTTTAAATTAAAGTGGATTTTTTAAATATATTAAATATTGTTAATTATTATAATTTATATAATCAAATAATTTAAACATATTTTTTGACTATGATGAATAGTGAAAAGAGTAACAATTATTTACCATAGTTAATGTAAAAATGGGTTTAAATGGGGTTAAACAAAAATGATAAGGGTTAAAAAGGACCAACACAAGTATAAATCCTATTTTATAGAAATATATCCATATTAAAATTTCCAATTTCTAATGTAGGGTAATTTGGAATCTTTTTCAATTGGAAAGAATTTATCATTTTGGATTCCTTTGTAAAATTTCCATGTTGTTTCCAAGTGTCTTCCTTGGCCACATATGAAAAAACCTCTCCAATAATATTCTCTCCACAAATAAAAATCCTTCTATTGTAACCATTACCTACACAAATACACTCTTAAATTACATCCTAACATCCAATAGGCCTTATTTTTATTATTAATCTCTTCTAAAAAGGCTTTAGCTATAAACCTAAATGAGTTCCCCAAAAAATACTTGTTTTCATTAACTAGGTGTTTTAAATTTATTTGTTTTTAAACCTATTAAAATTAATACTATACCATGATCATATAATAACATAATAAAAATAAATATACTGATTTTTTTTTAAATTAATTGTGTGAGCTATATCCATGTACATTTCCATCAAATGGGAAATGAAAGAGTTTATAATGTGTATGGTCGACTGTCGCCTCATGAACAAACCCTATTCATTTTCCATTACCACATCTTAGGGTTATATGTAATTATGGATTTTTATATTTATATATTATTTGTGACATCATTTCACTTCATGAAATATAATATCACATATAACCTTTTAGCTTTCCATTGTGTGTAGGATATATTAACGTCGATCATTTGTACGGCGAACTACTTTCTCACAAATAAATGTAATTCGTTATTACAAAATCTTTACATGGAAAGAAATAAAGATTATCTTAATAAAAATATGTGATATATATGAAATATTACTGGTCATTTAAATTAGTTGATTTTATTTCATTCTATACATTGAATGTTGGAAACAATATTAATGCGTACATACAGCCAACAGTCTTCATGAACTGTGAATTTTATCATTAAATTTATAAATTTTTTAATGAGAATAAATATGTATATAATTAATATATATGTTATTAATGACATATTTAAATTTTTTGAGATTATGTAATTATAATAAATGTCCAAAAAATAGAACTACTGAACCAAAACTCTCTTGAAAAATGAAACTGTTTAGACAAAAAAATAACAATTTTATAATGGAATTATTAATAAACAGGTATTTAAATATTATTATAGAATCATATCTGATATTATATGTTTATTTCTTATTTTTTATTAAATTTATAATAAACCAATATTTATTATAAAATATTTTTAACTGGTATGAAGGATGTTACGAATTAAGGTAATGAATTATTGTCTCACTTATATTTTCTACAGGACATATTCCATATTCAGAATTAAATTATTTAATTTTGTGTATATACTTCCCATGAATTTATTTGATTATTCTTCTCTTGAAAATTATTTAGATTACATATTCATTTTATGATTTAAATTTCATGGTGATTGTCTTTCAAATGTAAGAATTGTTGTAATGGTTTATGTTCCAATCTCATCATTTGTCAGTACTGTTTACGATTAAGTCTATTATGTTGAAATATTATGATCTACATCTCAATAATTCTCATGAATTTTGTTATACTATATTTATTCATGATATATTCAGGTAATTATTGAAATTTTATACACTTTGGTACTTGAAATAATTATGAATTTGTTTTAAAAAAACCAATCGTTATTTCTCTCTTTGGTTGGAAATATGTTCTATTACAAGAACCTATTATATAAAAAAATATTCAAAAATGATTTAGTATTATCCTTTTATTTTGAAATATTTTTTTTTAATTTTTTAAAATAATTTTAAAGAGGAATCTTCATATTTAATTCCAAACAGTGCATGAATTTATCTTTCAAAAAATGTTAAAATATTATTTATTTATAAAATGAAAGGAATAAATAGTATTTCCCACTATCATGACCCCTCAATGATGTGATTATTAAATTAATAATTTTAAATAAAAAATAAATGAAAATTGTCTACCTAATATTTTTGTATTTTTAAATAAATTACTGTAAATTGATAATTGTTTTCAAAATATTTTGTTTTTTAAAGGTATTTTTTAAATGGAATGGTCATTTTCCTCAAGAAATGTTCTATGTGATATTTCAAAATTATATTCAATATAAAATGAAAACCTTTTGTGTTATTTATAATTTATGAAGAATAAGATTCAATGACACTATCCTTATTCTTTATCTAGATGGTAAATTTTTAATTTATTGAAGTTTTTATAAAACCAGTGTATTTTTCATGGGTTTGGCTATGGTTAATTGATGAAATGTTTATGAAACAAATTTTATATACATGTTTTATGATGTGATGATATGATTAATGTTTTATTATATTTTGGAACACATAAGTATGGTTTCCATTATGAGATGGGTGGGACGTATATCTACCAACAATTCATTGGGTAACTAATTATATCAAATCGGATCATGATTGGAAAAATGTAAATGGGACTGATCCACTATGAGAAATAAGTGTGTTCTGATCCACTATGGGAAACAGGTGCATCTGAATCCACTATGGGAAACAGTTGAGTCCTAATCCACTAATGGAAATAGGTGATCCTTTATTCAAAATTGGGAAATGGTGCATCATGATCCATAATATTTATTTTCTTGGTAGTTAATTGTGACATATTAAAGTTTTATCTATATTTATGATGATTTTAAACATTTATGACATGGTAAAATGGTTTATGATTGATTTAGGATAATTTCACCCTCTTATGTCACATGATTTCTAAAATGAAATTTTTTTATGCTTGGAATCATTTTTATAATCTATGAAATGATGGGTATGAACCTAATATGTTATTTTCATGATCAAATACCATTATCCTTATCTTAGGCATTCATATCATAGAATTATATCTCATATGTTTACTCATACGGAACATCTTATATCACCCGGTATTATATAAAATTTTCCCTATGTTAGGTTGAATGGTTTTATATAGTGTATGATTATGAAGAGTAATGAAAGTAAAGATCTATATGGGTTATATTGAGGAACTTTAACCAAATAAGAATACTGTGCATATAGTCTCTAAATACACTAAACTATTAGGGTCATTAAGAATTTTTCCGTGTAATGAATTTAATATTTATCAAAAAAGATTCAACATATATATATATATAATGCCCAGGTTCTTATATTATCTATCAATAACATGTATCTCTATACCATTTTAAACTTGTTATGTAATATTCTATGAGGAATTCTCATTTGATCCCTTTGTTTTCGATGTGATTTTACCATGGGACACAAATAATTAAAATCCCATATATCTAACTCATAAATTATCGATTTTTTGTGTATATACTAACTAGGTAAAAGAATATATCACATGTCATCCAAATTTATAGATAAGAACATTACATGAACATAACTTGAATAGATAATGACATTGTATTTACTATCTAAGTACAACAAAACACTTCTTCATTCTATATATTTGGTATCCAAAATGTCGTATTTATAAAATGATATGACATATTCCATCATGGTTATGCTCTATCTAATTATGCGATCAACAACATTCAAAAACCTGAAATTAGCTAAATATCTAGGATTTTGAGTTGAAGGTAATAGAGAATGAATGTTATCATTCTAGTTATCACACCTAAATAAGGTATTGGGGACCCTAAATATGAACTATTAACCCTGTTGTTATGAAGACATGGTGTATGATACTTCAGGTGGTTTACATCAAGGGTTATCCATTGCAAAAAACCTATTTTTCAACTAACAAGAAAATTCTATATCACGATACATGAATCATACTCATGATAACCATAATATTTAATTATATACAATAATAATTCTGGATGAACTTTAGTTATGGATAACTCAATGTCAAACATTCATAGTTCAATTATCATTTCACTTAAACACACACACAAATAATACCAATGTGAATGAATGATAATGTGGATATTTACTTTTGTATAACATGAAACATCTAATACTATTTAATTATTTTTAGAAAATTAGAAATACCATACCCAAGATACTATTTTTTTATATCATGTACAATAGTATGTATGAAAAATTAACCAAATGTTTACTTAACTTTTAGGGATTTTTTAATATTCATTGTATATCCATGTAATTGTTATGAAATATATATGATAACACATGATAAAACCCTCTTTTTAGATGAATTATTGAGTAAAATTTATGAGGAAATATTTTTTTAAAAACGGTATTAATTTGGAATCATATTTTTTATTTTCAAATCCTTAATAATATTCCAACTCATTAACTCCACAATATTAAATTTTATGCCATTAATATCATTTTTATCTACTTTGAACTCATTATAAGTTTATCATCATCATTCATGGAACAATTCACAATAAAATTTGTTCCATTAAAGTGAAATTTCACTTTAATATTTGAATATTATTATAGAGAATGGGAATATGATGACATATCAACCTGAAATTGATCCAACCCACCATAGCCTCGATAATTGTTCCCAATCCCTGTGTGCTAGTCAAAATTTCATGAGCATCATCAAAAAATATATGGTAATTAATTTTACATCATATAATAATATAAATAATCTTTTAAAACAAAAATCAATAAACCAACTAAAAAAGTTATAAGTGGAATTAAAATAAAATTACTGATAGGAAATTTAATGAATATTAATATACAATAGAAGAAGATACAAATAAATTGATGGCGTAAAATAAACCTGAATTTTTTTTCCAACACTAATATCAAAACAAATACCTAAAACACTCCAATGACTCTTTTAATGAAAAAAATCAACAACCCAACTCAATGTCACTCTTAAAATACTAAAACGTAAACAATCTAACTGGAATTAATTTGGACCTATAAAATATTGTTGTGGGCTAAATATCCTAGTACATCCCCAACCACTATATTGATTTCATCACATTAATATCACATTCTAATTGTCATATTATAAAATATAATAGAAAATATAATCTTTTTATAATCTTTTGATAGAATAAACAAATGAAATATCGTAGTTGAGTTAAGACTTTAATTCTCATCTTTCTACTAAATGAAGACATATAATTGGATACCAATTTTCTAGATCCTTGATCCTTTTTGAAAATGATCCTTAAAAAATATAAGATTATTTTTTTATTTTAAATTGTTTTTCTAAAAAGTTCATGAAACAGTTAAAATTAAAACTAGACACGACTATGTAAAACCATGTTTTCAAACCTACAAACACTAAATTTTCAAAAAAAAACCCATTTCAATATTCTTATAAAAATGTAAATGAACTAAATACAGTAACCCATAGTCAGTGGTTACATTATTACATTAGTGCGAGATATAAGGGATCACACCTTATAGGATCTATCAGTTTAGTAGTCCAAGAAAACTAGATACATACAAGATCAATATATTACAATGAAAATATAAAAAAACAGTATAAGAAACATTCTTGACTCCTCAAAATCATTAAAAATTTTCTTTTTTATATCATAAAGAAATGAAAAAAATGCCGAGCTTAGATGCTCAATAAGCCTAACATATAACAGAATCTATAATGAGTAAATAAAGAATAATCAATAAGGAATAGTGGGTAATCTAAATAATTTTAAATCAATCAACAATATGAGTTTGAAGTAAATACTTCACTAATATAAACATTTAAATCACACGAATAATGGAAAATAAATTCCCAAAAAATGAAATGTGAAATTTTGGATATTCATGATCTTAACTTCAATTCCTTAGCTAAGATATTATAAATAATAGCATCAAGGAATCATCTAATACATTTTTAATACATTTTTAGGTATAAATATATGCCTATAGAATAAGGAAATCTTTATATTTTTTCTCATGAGTTCTATTGATTCATTAAAGGGATATTTATAACCAGTCCCCACTGGTAACTTTTATATCCAATTCATTCATCATATATTCAATGATCAATGTAATTCATTCTCAAAATGCCTTATATGTCAATAATTATTTTTATTGATTCAAAATTTTAAAATATAACCACATCCAATGAAGTAAATTTATTAATAAAAATACTTGAACTAATTTAACACAAAGAAATGCTATATGGTTTAGAAAAATCAATTTAGTGGAAATGTTTCCATATAAATAAGTTATACCTAAAATGTGGATCTAAAAGAGAAAAAATGTTCAATGAAATGATGTACAATGATATGGAATTGTATCATTATAAATTAATTAATATAACACTAAAAAATAGTAAATTATAAATTAAAACCGTTAATTCCTTAGGAATTTTTCTGTAGTAGAACAATGAATTTCAAAAATATAAATGAAAATTGAAGAAAATAATAAAAATAAACTCATTGTAGCTTTGTGTAAGAACAAGGTTATAAATCAATTTCAATATTCATTCCATTCCATTATGAAAAGAATACCATTTATTTTGATACATTAAAAAAATACATAGAATAGTTAGAGGAAATGTTTTTTTAAAAAATATTGTTATTTATTTTATGAATGAATAAATGTAAATAATGGTTATAATGGTTGAATGTTTTGTTAATGTGGTGAACATTAAAACAAAAAATCATTTCACACAATCAGTATAAATTCAAAAGATCCTCATTAAGAAAAATAAAAGAATATAAATTTGAAAACATTATAAATAAAGTAAAATATGGTTGAAATGATGTTAAATAATAATTGGATTATAAGGAATAAAAATATTAAAATATATTAAATAACTATGAAATTAGAAAAAATGAGTTAAATCGAAAACTCTAAAACATAAATTATTAAAATAAATTCCCTTATGTGTTTCTCACTTAATGTTTCTGGATCCAATAAGGGATGATATTAAAAATAAAACTTTATCCCCAAACATAAACCTTTTATAATAAAATAGATGTGGTTTGATATATTTGGATCATATAATTTTCCTAAATTAAATATGATCATAAATAATCAGAAATAAAATGACAATGTATCATAAATCCTTTACATTGGGGTTTGATTTTCCATACATGTTTGAACATACTTTATAATAAATTTAAATTTATTAAATAATTTTATGAGAAATCATTTAATTTATATTCCTATATTAAGTTCCTCTTATACTAATTTTAAATCCTTTTATTGAATAGTTCATTATTACATCGACCACTTATGTTTGATCGAGAAATTTCTCTTAAATTACTTTGGAATTTTATTAGGGGAAGGGTAAAGTAATCTTCAAAATTTTAATAAAATAATGAATATAAGTTTTATTCATTATATATAATTTTATGATCATATAAGAATGGTGGAAAGAGAAAAATGAATCACTTTTCTTTATGAAAGTTGTTGTTGATACATACACAGAACCAATAATATCATTTTACAATGGATATAAGGGTAAGAGGGTAGAATATATATATATATATATATATATTATATTTATAGAATGATAATTTTTCATAAATATATATATATATATATATATATATGTTTTTAAATTTTATCATTATAACTATCCAAGTAAAACAGTGATAGAAAATGAATTACACCACTATGTGGATATTGTAGGTAGTATGTGCACATAGTATATATTTCCATTTAATATAGGATTGAATGGAAATTTAAAATGGATATAAAATTAACATACAAAATATTAGTGTAGTGAATATAATTATTTTATTATATGATTTATATTATTGAAAATTTTAAGAATTATTAAGAAGGTAAGAACTTGGAAAATCATAGAAAAAAGTACATATTATTTTGGTAACTTCCTTTGGATTACACCATTATCCTTCATTAAAGTGGTATTTTGGAGATAAAAGGAATTCTAGGATATGGGGAATGAATATTTGGACAAATATTGTAAGGGATTGTTCAATATATGTGTCTTATGTAGTGTGAAGAAGATAGGAGAGGGGGTTTCCTTTTATAAGTGAGGTGGGTGACAAAATTGTAATTACATAAAACATTAATATATAATATATGTATTTATAAATTCATATAGATAAAAATTATTATATAAAAATTTTTATAATGATATGGAATAAATAAAACCAATGATTTTAGTTTAATCAAGTGTTTTTTGTTATGTTGAAGCCTAATCACTTTATTTTAGTCTTTTTAACTATTTTGACCCTTAACTGAAGTGATATATATTTATCATGGTAGCTGTTAATTAAGAAAAAAATATAGTTAAACAAATTTTTATTATTAATTATAATGATGAAAAATATGGATTCAACTTTACATGATTCATTTTATATAATTTTTAAAAATTACTTTTAATATATGTTCGTATAATGCAACAAAACCCATTTTTATGAAATTGAATATTCCAAAATTTAAAATTATTTTTAAAAAATAAATTATAATTTTATTAAAATAAAATTAATTGTACTATTTTAAATAAAATTATACATTTTTAACATTAAATCAAAAAATCAAAGGAAACCAATAAATACTTGGTTAAGATAGACGAACTAAAAATTATTTTTATTTGAACAAAAATATTATATAGATTTGAAAAATTTTATTCATTGATTTCTTAGTTCAAAATTATACTTTTATAGGAATTATATTAATTATTAAATATATTTTTGGTCTATAAAAATGTTCTTTAAATGTTTTAGTTATTTTTATATCATTTTTCATTAATAAAAGTTACAATTTTCTTAAAATCTGTATTTTTCACTATTTGCTAAAAAATAAACTATTCATTAATATTTTAATAAAATTTACCTAAGATATTTTTTACATAACTAATAGAAAATATAAATTTAATTCATCAAACTAAATTTAAAAAAATTTATTTTTTATTCATATTTTTGAATAATGCTATGGACATTTGAATATTTTTTCTCTAAAAAGAAAAACATTGTAACTATAATTGAAGAAAATGTTTTACATTATTACCAAGGTCAAATATTCAATCCTAAAAATTTCCATAATTTTTAAGGAGGAATAGATGTGCATAGTTATTCATCATAACTTATCTAGGATCCCACATTTACTCTTCAATTTTTTTATTTACCCAAAGTACCTCCACCAATCAATTCATCTCATTCCACAACACTTCTTCTCTAGTGTTATGATTTTCGATTGGCTCTTCATAGTAAGATACATTAAATTCAAATGATATGTACTCAATAGTGTGAACATACACTGGTTCTAGCATGTATTTCCATTACAATGATATATAAAATTAATCATTATCTTCAGAGAGGCTAGTTATCATTGAGAAATGGGAATATATCTAATTATTTCTACAATTTTAAATGGACTAATATACCTAGGACATAGTTTCCATTTCATTCTAAACATTATAACACAATTTAAAAGAGATAACTATAAGAAAAAAATCACCCAACTGAATATTATAATCAATTTCTTTGGTTATTTACATAATATTTTTCCTTATTTTGAGATTCCATGATATGATTCCAATTAGTCTCCACAATAATTTTTTTCTCCCCATCATGTTTTTTATAAAATATTACTTTCCCTAACTTCATAATAAAATATGTCTTATGATATCTTTTCTCATAAAATCCATTATACCCTTACATTTGAATTATTTAGTGAAATATACTATTATAATATAATTTCAACAAAGGGAAATATTAATACCAAGTACCATGAAAGTCATATGTTAATAAACTCAACATGTATTAAAAAATATTTGGATATTTTATCCATCTGATTATGTTAAGTAGATCTCAAAAGTATCTCACTGTCTAGAGTCTTCTAAATAATTTTACAAAATTTAAATATAAATTGTTGTTCATAATCATATAGAATCGAAAGAGGTGAACCATAAAGTCTCAAGACATAATTAATATATAGTCATGCATGGGGATAAATAGCAATGTATTCACTAATAGAGAGGTTTTTTTTATTTTGTAATTAAATCAATAATAAATTACATAAAATCATTGTCATTATGAATTTTTAGAAATCCAGTAGAAAATACTATTGTAATATGATCCCATATCAAGATTAGAATTTGTAAAGGTTTCATGATTCTTTTAAGATGGTTTATATTATCCTTTACTTGTTTGAAAACAAATAATATTGATATATATTATATATTTTCTTATTAAATATTGCACCCCAAAAAAAATTCCATCATATCCGAACACATTTTTGTTCTACTAAAGTGTATAATGGAATTTATGAAATGGTTATCATGTAAAAATTATCCTTTTAGACCATTCATAGATAAAACACATATTCTATGTCTAAATTTAAATATTATATCTTCATAGATAATGTGTAACAAATTACAATTATATGACTTGTACATTCTTATCATCGAACTAGGAATTTTTTTCTCAAATAAGGATTGATTGGATATCATTTAGAATAGATGAAGTGTTTATCTTTACATAATTATTCTCATATGAATCTTTTATAAATCTTTTGATATATATAATTTTTCAACACATGTTTTCGTAAACACCCCATAAAATATCCTACTCAAAACATCAACCACCTTATTATCCTCCTATAGTTCCAGTGTACTAGGAAATAATAATCTTTATATAGTTTTAATCATTGTATTTTCCTTAGGATTAACTCTTTATATAAGATGATGTATTTAAATCTTTTTTGAACTATGTATATTTCAAATATTTTAAAAGATGGTAAATCCTCCATATCATAAATGTAATGATTATGACTTCCAACTCAATATCATGGGTTGGATAATTTCCTTGATTAATATCTTAATATTGTGATGAATCGGAAAAAATTATATCATTCTGCATAAGGATACATCCTATTCATTTCTTTGACGAAACACTGTATATCACAAATTCATCACTTTAATATATAGAATTAATTATTGATTCATCCATTAATCTCCTATTTCATTATCCAGAAAATTCATTACATTCATATAAACATAGGAAATTATCCAGATTAAATATAATATTGGTTAACTAGTTTATTAATTAAATAAAAATTTAAACAAATCATCTATAGTGACCACCTAATCCAAGGAGAATTTATACCTTAGTAATATTTGTCGGTATTGGCCAATAAATCACTTCCTTTATTTTCTAAGGATCAAATGATATCCTATCCTTAGTAAAAACAATTACTAAAAAGGAAACTTCCTGAATCTATAATTCACAGTTGGAAATTTTTCCATATCATTTTTTTGGAGTTATAATAATGATTCCCAAATGATTATTATGTTCATCAGTGATTTTAGAGTATACTGGGATATCATTAATAAATACCATAATGATGTTATCAATATAATACTTCAATACTCTATTCATCTTATCTATAGAAAACGAGGTTTTATTAGTCAATCCAATGATTATTACTATAAATTCATAATGTCTATATGTTATATGAGATATCAACTTTGCGATATATTTATTTTTTACTCATATTTTATGATACCTGAAATAAAGTTAAACATTGAAAAATATTATTCTCCATGAATTTTATCAAACAATCCATCATTTAAATATATATTCTACTTGTTATTTATATTAATATCATTATTTTCATTATAATTTATGCATAAACACCATAATCCCACATTTCTTATTTACAAAAAGAATATGTTCTCCCCAGGGTGAAACACTAGGGTGTATAAAACCTTTTTCAGACAACTCATAGAGTTGTTTTTTTATCAGTTCTATTAATTCCACTATAGCCATCATATCAAGAGTCTTAAATATAGAATTTTATTTATGGATGAGATAATTAGTAAACCAAAAATAACACTCAAGTGAATATCTAGGTAGTTATTTAGGAAACCAATCATTATACAATAGGTACATACTCTTTTATAAGGATAAATTTTCCATTCAAGGGGTCTTTATACCCTTATACTCTAAGAATTTCATTAAATATAATTATTTAATGTGGATACCAGTATGATACATATGATATTTGTATACCCTCTGAAGAAAAATAATTCCACATCCCCATCAAAAATCATAATATCTTCCTTATAGCAATAATTTTTTAAATTATAAGTTGGAAGGAAATCCATACCAATAATTATATCAATGTTAACCTTAGGTATAATAATCATGTTTAAAAATAGGTTATTGTTTTGTGTCATAATAATAACTGTGTTAAATATCCTTTTTACTACATGATTTATACTATGAGTCTATATTGAAAAATAAAATGTTAAGGTTCTTGGGAAATACATTAATTCATAGACATCTTTAAAGACAAAAAAGAGTATGAATATCCAGAATCAAATAAATAATTAGATAAATTTAATTTTATGTTCAAAGTACCTACAAATATATATTTAGGAACATCAAATTCAGATGTAGTAATTAAATAAGCTTGAACGTCACCCTTTTTTGTTCTTATGTGGGAGGTTACTCTCATAATTGGTATGTTGGTTTGAATTATTCCACATCTATTTATAGTTGAACCACTATATGATAGTTCTTTACTTATTCCCATTTAATTCATTAGCCTTATGACACATTTATACACACCTCAAACAACCTCGTGTTCCTACTATGAAATTACTATGGTTTTTGATTCAATAATTATTACATTTTTGAAGTCTTATATCCACTTTGATCTTGTAGATACATTTCCTATTTATTGATTATATGCCTTCGTATTATTTTTTTAATTACCTTGATTATATAAGATCTACCGAATTTTTTTCTATTTTGATGGAGCGTGACAATATATCATTATATGATGAAAAATATTAAGAAACCAATTCCCTTAGATACCATGATTAATACCACTAAAGAAACAATAAATATTTTTGTTCAGGTTATGAATATAATTAGTGACATGATTATATAAAATTTAAATGTCAGTCACATAATCTAAAACAATTTCTTAATACTTTGGATTTAATGTCTCGAACAACCTCTCCACTTTAGCTAATTTATCTCTATGAAATCAGTTCTTGATTAATATAAATTTAAAATTTATTCATTCCATACATTATATCTCATCATCCTTATTTGTTTTATACCAATTAACATCATTAATATGAATATACCATCATATAATACAATTATAGAATAATATTTTCCCTTTTATTACTTCCCTAGGCCAAAATAATCTTTTTGAGGAACTTGATCCATTGTTTAGATGCCATTGGATTTGTAGTTCTATTATAATATAAAGTATTTTGTCACATGAAGTGATCCAAAACTAGTTAATTATTTCATGAAAAAATAGATTCCTCTATAAAAGAAACGGTAGTTATCAAACCCATAGGTACCCACCATAATATGGCCTTGATCTACTTATCTAAAACAGTACCTATATTTTCTCACATTACTAGGAAATACCAACAGAGACTATATGGGTTGAATCCTTTCTATCCACTAGGTGACATATCTAAAAAATGGAACACAATAATTTACCACATAAAATTTATAGATATTGAGATATAATGTAAGAATCCCAACAAGGATAAACATTTACAAATAACCTTGGGTAATATTATAAATGTTCACATTACCTTTTTTTATTTAAAACCCAGTTCCCAAGGTTCATATTTCACCTCCATTAATAACAACCATAATGAAACCATATATAGTAACATGGTGAGGATTATTACTTTATTACATTTGTATAAGATACTATAGACTACACCATGCATGATCAATCAATCTATCAATCTTGGATAACTAAATACATGCTTGTTACAGATATTAAAAAGGAAATATAGAATCAAAACATAAAAAATTCAAGAATCCAAAAAATCATTCAAAATATCCTTCTTCATATTCTAGGGAAAAGATAAAAAATAGGGTAATATCACATTTATAGTAAGGGATATGTATATAAAATGTAGTCATGGGTAGATAAGGAATAATCAATATGGAGGAGTAGATAAAAAATGCTCAATCCATTCAATCATTAACATGAGTTCAAAGTAAATTTATCACTAATATCAACATAGTAATAAAACGGTTAAAATAATATGACTTATCAATAAATTAAATGATAAAATATGGACATTAATGATCTTAACATCATATGTTCAGCCAAAATACCATGAATATTATCATCAATGAATCATATAATACATCTTAAACAAAATTGGTTGGTCTAAACAATATACCCACCTAATATGGCACTCCTAATATTTTGTATCAAGATAATTCTCTCTGTATTGAGGAGTTATATATAACAGGGACCCACCCATCACTTTCATATCATATTCATTCTTAAGATATTTACATATTAATATATTTATTTCTCAAAATTACTTGTAAATCACTAATTCTATTTATTAAATAAAAAATTATAGAATATTTCCCCAGTCAATGAAATAACATTCTTAATAAAATTATTTCAATTGATACCATGTATTAAAATTTTACATGGTTGAGTCAACATTAATTTGGTGGAAATTAATTTTTATTGAACAATGATACTTAATATATGTACATGTAGAAGAACATATAGTCTAATGTAATGATAGAGAGTGAAAGGAAACGCGATCTTGAGAATGTTAATGGACAAAAAATATTAAATAATTAAATGACAAATGAACACAATGAATTAAAAATAAATGAAGGTTTATTATAAAAACCTATCCATCATGAAATATAAATTAAAATTGGTGAAAAAAATTAAAAATAACTTCATTGAATCTTTGTGTAAGAACGAAGATATAAATCACTTATAAAATAACTTTCATTACTTTAAGAATACAATACTCTTTTCTTTTGATAAAATATTAAATAAAAAAATATTTATAATAATAATTTCTTGGAAAATAACCATGGATTATTGTAAAGTAATATTCAATGTAAAGAACAATTATGAAAGTGGGAAATTATGATTGTGTGGTAGATGTTAAAACAATGACTACTTTTAATATTTTAGTAAAAATTACAAAAGTATATTATTTATAAATTGAGAAGAATATTCCATTTAAAAATTTGTAAATCAATTAAAATATGGTTGAAAATTTCTTCAAATAATCATTGGAATTTAAAAAATGATTATCTAAAAACATTTAAGAGAACCATAACATGGAAGAAAAATATTGGTATAGAAAACCATGAAATATGAAGCTTTTAAAAGAATGTTTGTTACATGTAACATAAGTATTTATTATTGATGAGACAAAATACTAAATGTAAAATAAATATAAAAATCCAAAAATAACCAAAGGAGAATAAAATATAGGGGTTTGATTATATTTTTGTCAAATGATTTTTCTAAATGAAATATAAAATAAATAATCGTGAAATAAAATTATATTGTAATAGAAATCCCTTACATTTGGTATCTGATGAGTTGTACATGTTTGAACATAACATATGATGAATTTTAATTTCTTAAGTATATTATTATGAAACTTTTTAATCTATATTTAATATCTTATGTTCCTTTTATAATCATTTTAAATCTATTCATAGAATAGTTCTTTCTTACACTTACCACTTTTGGATGTTCAGTAAAATTATCCAAAAAAATTACTCAAACAGATTTTATGTGGTTAAAAGTGTTTTGAAAATTTTCCATACTCTCCATAATTAAAAAAATGTATTTAATATAATTTTTATTAATTATATACAATATTATTATTATACATGTGTGTTGGTAGTATAAAAATGAATCACATCACTTTGTAGAGGTGGTTGTCCACACATATTCAAGATCAATGTTATTATTTTCCAACCAATGGAAGGGTAAGAGGGTGGATGATATGTTTTATTTAAAAACTCATAATTATTTAATAAATATAATATATATTCCATAATTTAATCTTTATATCCATTCAAGTAAAGTTTTTAATTAATATAAATTACACCACTATATGGACATAAGAGTCTATATGTATACACTAGAGACATTTTCATTGTACATAGGACGTAAAGGAGAAAGAAAATGGATATTACAATAACATAAAAACTTATAATTATATCTAATATACTAATTTAATTATTTTAACATTCTTAGTGAAAATGTTGAGGTAGTTTAAGAAGAACGCAATTTTTGAAAGCTCTATAAAAACACATTCCTCTTATTTTTGATTACACCGTAAAGATTTGTGAAGTGGTATTTTGTGGGAAAAGACAAATAGGATATTTTTAGGGGTATTTTAATGTATTTGGGTAGGTATTTTTGAGTTATGTGGGTCTTAAATCATGTATAAGAGATGAGATGTTGTTTTCTTTTAAAAGTGCAGTGGGTGGAAAACCTGTAAATAATTGAAACAATGTTGTATAATATATTATATTTTAAATATAATGAGATACTAATTATGATAGATTGGAATATTATATGTTTAAGGTAGAATAAATCCAAATAATTATATTTAATCATGTTTTTTTATGTTGAATTCTTATCACTTTATTTTTACCCTTTTAACTCAATTTACCCTTAACTAAAGCGATTAATATTTTCTGTGATAACCATTCATTATAATTTTTTTAAATTAACCATTTTTTACATATTAATATTACATATTGAAAATATATAATACATTTTATAGGTTTAAATTTAAATAATTGTAAAAAAAGTTTCTTTTAATATATGTTTATGAAATGCAATGAAAACTATTTTTAGGAAAATACAAGTTTCATGAATGTAAATTATTTTAGAAAAAAGTCATCTATAAAATTGATTCATTTGGAATTAATTTTACTTTTAAAATATTGAAAATAATATTTTATTTTTTAATTAATCCAAAAATATGGAACCATTTAAATTATTTATTAAGGGAGAAGAAATAAAAATATTTTTTATTAGGATATAAGTATTTTTTCAGATTTTAAAAATGATTATAATATATTTCTAATTTCATCAAAATATTTTTATATAAATTATATTACTTATAAAATATATATTTTTTTGTTTTAGAAACAATTTTTCATTGTCTTTTAATTTTCATTATATCATTATAATTTCAATGAAGTGATAATTTTAAAAATTATTAATTTTCACTATTCACCCAAAAATGTACTATTTCAAAAAAATCTAAAATATTCATCCTAATCTAAATTTGATATTATAAATAATAAAATTAATTTAATTTTTTAAAACTCAAAAAATTATTTTTTTAATTTATTCTTTAGTCACATTCATTAATAATGCCCTATGAATTAGGTTATTTTTATCTTTATAAAGAATTCTTATATACTATTAATGAGGATCATTTTTTATGTTCTTCCCTCCTTCAAAAATTTATAGGAAAAAATTTCGAAAAATTTCACATCATGAATAGATGTGGGTAGTTATTCCTCCTAATTTCTGTAGTATCTCATTTTTCTTCTTCTATTTTATGATTTCTCAAAAGCACCTTCACCGATAGAGTTATCTAGTTCCAAAAAAATATAATCTAGTGACAATAATTTTGATATACTATTAAAATTAAGATAAATATTTTTCTAATTCCATTTCCTTAGGGGTGAGATCATGTTTTGGGTCTAAAATGTAATTTATTAATAAATATATATGCAACACATCATGAACATTATAAAGGATCATTTTCATTTCATAATTGTAAGCCACCTATCCCATTTTTAATAATTTTAAAAGGCCTAATGTTACTTTTACATACATTATATTCCTAAAAATCCTTAAAATACCCTCCCATGATGAATAATTTAAGAAAACATCATCCCCAATATGAAATTATAAATCATTTCTTCAGTGATTTCCATAGTTCATTTTTCCATATTAAAGATTCCCTCAAATGAATTTGAATGGTATTCACTTTCTATATTGTTTCCATAATTATTGCTTATTATGAAATATTTATTTCACCAAATTCAAATAAATTAGTTTCTGATGACATATTTTCTTCTAAAATAATTCATATGGTTCTATTTCAATTATTGAATGGAATATATTGTTATACGAAAATTTCACCAATGGTAACTAGTAATCCCACATACTTTGAATGCCAAGTGATTATGAAATCAACATTCCTTATGATGTTTAAACAATCCATTCATATTTTCCATCTATCTGATGATTATAATAATTTATCCAATGTACATCTATTTTTATAGACTTTTGAATATATTTTCAATATTTTGATGTAAACCATGGTTCATGATTAAATCAAATAAAAATAGGTGCACCATGAAGTGTCAAAACTTCATTAATATAGAGATTTTTGAGGATACCAAGAAGAAAAACGTCTCTTGCAATGATAAAATATTTGGATTAGGTATTATGATTAATAATAACCAATACAGTATCATTCTTTATTTTAATTTTTATCAATCTAGTGGAAAGTCTTTAAACATATTTTCATTATTCCACACAGGAATAGGCAGATATTTCATGAATCATTTATGATATTATTTCTAAAACATTACCCATTAAAAAACTTACAATCCTTATACATAGTCTAAAAATTCAAATTTCCTATTATCCCACAAAAAATGATCCTTTAACTCCAAATTAATTTTAGTTCTATCTAGATGGGTTGGGAATTTTTTCTATGAGATAAACCTAATAATTATATTTTCAACTAAATTATGGATGGAAAACATATTCCCTTTTTAGATTTAAATACACCCTCTTTGTATATGATGGCTACGAATTTCCAATCATTGAAAATTTTAATTTTCTTTTGAATATTCCTATTATCAATTTAGAAAAAAATTTCTCTCTCTATTCAGGATAGATTAGTAATCATTTAGAATTTATGTTATGTTTCTCTTACCATAATTATTCCCATATATAACATTACCAAATCCATGAATACAAGATATATTTCAATTATTATTTTAGTCCAAACCACCTAATATTTACTATTAAATGAATTCACCACCTTATTTTCCCGCCTTGGGTGGTAGTGTATTGAGATATCATAACCATTGATTAGTTCCAACCATCGCATTTTACTCATGTTGAGATCATTATATGGGAATATTTTTTTTCAAAATTTCATGATATATATATATTTCTTATATTTTACCATAAATGTAATTCCACCATGTCTTCAATGAAAATATTATAACCACCACCTCAAGATCATTTGGTGGATAATTCCATTCCTGAAACATTAAATTTCTATATTTGTGTTTAATAGCTCTATCATTATATAAAAGGAAACATCCAAGTATCTTCTTAGATTCATCAATATATATCACTTGTCCACCCCTTCATGATAGAATCAGTAAATCAAAAAATATCCTCATTAATTCATCAAAAAATTATTTATATTCTCCTACCCATAAGAAATTAACCATTTTATAATTCATCTTGGTTAACCAGTAAGATAATAGAACAACATATTGAACAAATCATCAATCTTTACTTACTAATCAATGGAAACTACTTACCTTGGTTATATTCATTGGTGTTTTTCATTCCATCACTTCCATTTTCATTGAATGGTCTAATAATATTAGATTCATAAATACTACGTGTACATGAAATTAAACTTATTGAATCCATAATTCAAATTTACTACATTTTCAGTATTACTAATTTTCGTTATGAGTTTTATGAATAATTCACAAATTACACTTATTCTCATTATGGATTTTAGAGTATACAAAGATATCATAAATAAATAACATAATGAAATTATCAAGTTAATAGTTGGATACCTGATTCATCACGTATAAAAATAAAGAGTGTTAATTTGTCAATCCAAAGGGAATTACTATAAATTCATAATGATTATACACCATAATAGTGTTGTATTTGGAATATCTTTTTTCTAGAAATAAATGATTCCTAGAATGAATACCAATCATGACAAAATATGTATCTCATTGAAATTGAAAAAACAACTCATCAATTCTTTTAATATGATTCTTTTTATTTATATTAATAACGTTGATTTCCATGTCATGATGAACATCCTCATAGAACAACTCATATTCTTAATTAGAAGAATATAGGATCCCCATTATGGAAACTTGGGGAATATAAATCCATTATAACAAAACTCCTGGAGTTCTCTCTTTAGTTCCACTAATTCCATTATGTCATTACTAAAATATGATCAGATATATTTTTTCATTAGGGATGAGATCAATGGAAAACTAAACTTCTTGATAAGGTGGATGTGCAAGATGTTCTATGTGAAACACTTCAATATATTACATGACAATTTGGTAATCCTCTATTATAAGGACACCTTTCCCATTTATATATAGTTTCTCATATTCATTTACATGAATTTAATTAAGGACAACTATTAGAGGTGGATCTAGACTCCCAACTAAATTTAAGGTATTACACATCTCCATCACCAATTGTAATCTTCTTATCATGGAAATAAATTATCTCATTATAACATGAAAAAATATGCGTAACATAAATTATTTAGAATTAAATTATAAGTATATCGATAATGTATGCAAATTGGGTAACACTAAGTTTCCTAATGGTAACTGGCATACATATCCTTATTCCAATATTATTTCCACTATAATTCTAGATTGATAACTCCATTCATAGTTTATTAGGAAATGTCTAATTTTATTGGAAAATATGGAAGATATAAAATACTGATAATATCACGAATCTAATAAAGAATTAGCTAAATTTTATGTTATGATGAATTTACCTACCACCACATCTTTAGGATATTTAAAACCAACTATAGTAATTGAATATACTTGGCCTTCTTCCCATGAACTCTTCCACAAGAGGTTACCTTGGGAAATTAGATATTAGTTTTTCTAACTCCTAATATATTAAAAACATAAATACCAGATAGTTATGGTTTCTTTCTTTTCTTGGTATTCATGAGCCATATGACCCTTTTTTCACATTAAATGGAATATTATTCCTATTATGAATGTACCATAATGATTCTTTTAAAAATCATCAACTGTTTGAAACAACATCTTCTCTTTCTTCTTCTTCGACACATTTGGTTTTTCTAATGATTAGAAAAACTTTTATTTTCTTGATTTTCCTTTAATATATAATATCAAGAGAATTACTTCTTTTTTTTATGGTACTTAGTATTATATCATCATAAGATGGAAAATTTTGAGAAACCTATGGTCTCCTGAGACTCAATTTAGACTCTTCAAAGAAACAATCCATATTTATTTTTAAATTATATATATATATATTATAGTTTTACTCAATAATATATTTAATTTATCTTCATAATCTACAAAACATTCTTTTTTCCGTGTGCTTTAATTTAAGTAACTTCCTCTCTATTTTATATCATTACTATCAAGGAGTTTATTTATTGAATAATACCACCATAAAAACTATGGATTATATACATTGTATTTCATCAATATCAAGAGTGTTTTATATTAATGAACATCGCTTATCATCATATCCCATTATAAAATATACTACCAAAATAAACTTGTTTTCTGTTCATTACTTCCAATGGATAGATGTACATTTTGGGGGACTTAATACATTTTTAAACTACCAATGGATTAATTATTATTTTAAAAGATTGTGGATTCATATCATGAAGTGATTCGATATAGGAAAATCATGTTATGGAACACCATGTTTCACTATAGGTGCGGGTTTATTCCTCATAACCTGAGTTAGATGCCTTAATATTTCCATGATCTAGTTTTCTCCATCACTAGATATATCAGATTACTCAACAAGGAAATCCCTACATATAATATGGGTATTTATTCCATTACTTATATTATGGACCATCTTTAAACAGTTTCATACACAAAGTTATCCCAAAATAATTATTAATATTGAGGCATAAAGTAAAAATCACTATAATTGTAAAACTTTTAAAAAACCCTAACAAGTTATCATAACTCTCATATTAGTTATGCTCATTTGAAATATTGTTCCCAAGTCTCTTACTAGCCTTCCTCTAATACTAACTATAATGATCCCAACTCTGGTGACCTATAGTTAGTGTTTACTTTATTATATTTTTTGAATATATAATTGATATCATTATCTGATATCGATCAGTTTAGCAATCAGGAAAAAACCAATACTTATTTGATTCCCATATTACATTGGAAATATAAAAACATACCAAATGAAACAATCTTGAAACCTTGAAGTCATTCAAAATATCCTTCTTCAAATAAAGGGTAAAAGAAAAAATAATAATGTGGGAGCTCAGAAGATTTGTAATGGTTATGTATAACGAAATAAATCATGAGTATATAATGAATAATTAATATAGAATAATGGATAATAAAAAAATTACATTTAATAAAAAACATGTGGCTGATGTACATCCATGGATAATATAAACATTATAACCATATAGATAAAAGAATATAAATTATAAAAAAAGGAAATGAGAAGTTTTTTATATTCATGATCTTACTATTAGGGACATGGCCATGATATTATGTATCCTATGGTCAATGTTTCTTCCAAGACATTATTAATTAATGGGTTTGTGTAACTAGATACCCATTTAATATGCAATGTATATTATTTTGTTTCATTATACCAATTAATGTATCTAGGGTATATCTATAACTAGGCCCCACCCACCACTTGCACACCCAATTCATTCAACATATATCGAAAGATCAATAAATTTTTTTCCCATAAAATCCTTATATATGACCAATTAACTGAATTGAAAAAATAATGAATATTTCCATAATGAAGAAAATAAAATTCGAAATAAATTTCCTTCAAAATATACCTTATATGGTAATTTTATATAGCCGAGATAACATAAATGTTGTAGAAATGATTCCATAAAAATCAATGATTCAAAATATATATACAGTAGAGACAAAATATTTTTTAATTAAATGATTGAGAGTTATAGGGAATTATATACTGACAAAGTTAATGACTATAAAATGATAAATTAGTAAACTCTAAAATAAGACCATCAATTAATCAAAAATTAATGTTTTTTTCATAAAACCAATCCCCTCACAAATATAAAATAAAATATGAGAAATACATAAAAATTATTTAAATAACTCTATAAAATAATGATTTTATAAAAACATTAATCATTAATTTAATTATTTTACTAAAATTATACCCTTTTATTTTAATAATATTGTAAATAAAAATTCACAATATTTTTATAAAAATGTTTCTTAGAAAATGAGCATGGGAAATTGTAAAGGAAAATCCAAAATAAAGGAAGGTAATTATTGAAAAAAATTCTATTCATGTAGAAAATAGTTAAACAAATATTCCTTTCACACTTTTGGTAAATATTTCAGTACTACCTTGGTTAGAAAAATATAAGAAGATTCCTTTAAAATAATTTTAATCAATGTAAAATATGGTTAGGATGACTATAAATAATTCTTGTCGTATAAATAATAATAATCTTCAAAAAATTAAAATAACATTGACATGGAATAAAGAAGAGTTGGAAGGAAAACATTAAATCATTAATATTTTAAAATAACTACCCTTACATGAAACTCCCTTATCGATTATTGATCCAAAAAGAGAGGAAATAGAAGAAAAAACACACAGAACCCAAAAATAACTATTGTAGAAGAAAATATATGGTTTTTAGGATATTTTGATCTATTAATTTTATGAAGGAAAATTTGAACATAAACAACCCTGCAAAAAAAATATATTATAATAGAAATAACTTATCTTAGTACTCGGCATAGTCATACATGTTTTACACTACATTAGGATTAATTTAGATTTACTAAATACATTATTAATAACATTATTCGTATATATTCTAGTTTATATAGACATTTTGTAGTCATTTTAAATCCATTGATTGATGTTTTTTTACATACATCAACCAGTAAAGGTAGTTCAGTAAATTTATACGATATTACATCGGTATATTGTTTATGGTGAAAGGAGTTACAAAATGGGTCAATCACCTCCATAATGTTTAAAATGTCATTTATATTTTTTTGTTAAATATACAAAAATTTATAATCATCTATGCATGGGGGTAATAAAAAAAGGCTTATATTTCTTCATTGATGTGGTAGTCCACACATACACATGAGCTATTTTATCTGTTTATAATAGAGTTAAGGATGGGAGGGTTGATCATATCTTATATTTATATAATCAAAATTACTTAATTAATATCCTATATTTTATTTTATTTCTTTTTTATAATTATCCATGTAAATTGATGATACAAATGACTTACATAACAACATTGATATGGAAGGTTGTGTGTACATACAAGCAATGTTTTCATATTAAATAGGATAGAAAAGAGATAAAAATTGGATATTATATTAAAATAAAAAATAAAATTATCTTAAATATACTGATATACTTATATCAAGATTTTTTGTTTATGTTTTATATGTGTTTTAAGAGGAGAGGAATTTGAGAAATCTTGGTAAGAGCATATACCTTTATTTTTGGTAACATTATCTTTTTACACATTAAATATTCTTTTTATATTTTTTGATACCAAAACCAATAAAACATATGGGGTTTTTCAAATTTATTGGGTATGGGATTTTTTTAGATAAGTGAATAAATTAATGTGGATTGGAGAGGACATGGAGATCCATTTTATATGTGATCTGGGTGAAAACATATAAATACTTGAATATTTATTATATAATATATGTATTTCATAAGTAAATCTGTTAAAAGATGTCATTAATTCAAATATAATAAAGTCACAATAGAAACTCAATAATATAATGTCATTTTATGATGAGTTTTGTGTTATCTTTAATCCTTTTCCATTTATTTAAACAATTTTAATTAATTTTACCCTTAACTAAGATGATAAATATTTTCCACGGTTACTATTTAGTATAGGAAAATATTACATTGAACTTTTACAAAATTTTAGTTATACTAATTGAAAATTTGTAATCCAGTTTAATGAATTTAATTTCCCAAATTATTGAGAAACACTTCTAAAACATTTTCATAAAATGAAATGTAAACTTTATTTAAAAAATTTCATATTTCAATCATAATAATTATTTTAAAACAAAATAGAGTATATTTAAACTTATATGTAAATAATTTAATTATGTTAAATAATATAACACTTTTATTATTTAAAAAACAAAATTAAAACAAACCTTATAAATAATTTAATAAGAGAAAAAAATTAAATACAATTTTTATTTAAACAAAAATTTTACTTAGATTTTCATATTGATAAGAGTTGAGGTTTTTATTAAAAAATATATTTTATATGAATTATATTACATTCTTAATATATACTTTGTATCGAAAAAAATATTTCATAAACAATTTTATATATTCTTATATCATTATAATTTCCTAAAAGTGTTAGTTTCTGTAAAATATATTTTTTTTACTATTCAACTAAAAATGAAGTATTTTTTTAAAAAACAAGACATCACTATATGATAATTTATACATTATGAATTTAAATATTAAATACTTTTTTATAAATTTAGTTCTAACCAAAATCTTGAATAAAGATATTTTCATTATGCTATTTTTTCTTTAGAGAGAAAAAATTATATAATATAATTAAATATTGGGTGTTAAAAGAATGTTTGAAAATATTTTTTAAAATAATAATTTCACATATCAATAATGTATCTTTCAAACCATAGATAAAAAAATTAAATAATGTCGAATCACACTTTTTTACTTCTTCAAAACCACTATCAAAATAATTTTTCAAAATCATTTGAAAAGTAATCCACACATGAGGAAGGAGTGAGTAAAACATGGACCAAATGGTTAATGCATCATGATAATAGAAATGAAATATATATACATATAAATAAATAATACAAAAATATGAGTATATAGTCCTGATAAAAAAGAAATCATCTACATTGATCCTAAATTGGCTCCTAGCATCATGTAAATCATATTTGGACTCGAACAATATAATTCCTCAACTAGTGATAATTATCATATGCTAACACTGTTAATAGTTTCCATTAATTTTTTATTGTCATCATAAATTATGGAAATAAACCTTCAAAGATCTTATCTCCTCTATAATCGACTAAAAGGGTGCTGGATTAAAGGACCTACTACCCCTCTCTTTCAACCGATGCGGTGTATACATGAAACATTTCTGAGAAAACCTAATATTTCACACTTTTTTTTTACATACATTTAAACTAATGTCTTACTACGAATTCCATGAAAATCCCAAAGGAGTTGAGTAATAACCAACATCCAGAGTGATTAAAAATAAATCATTAGAAAAACAATTCACCCTCAGATACTACACCCTTACATGAAATAGCTCCTTAGATCATCACCCTATATCGATATATGTGAAGCATCAACCATAATAAATATGGAAGGATATACACATTTTATGTGATTTGGGTCTTATTATCATTATTCAAAACTCATTTTTTCCAAAAAAAACACAAAAGGGGATTTCCAAATATGCTTCGAATACAAATAAAAATAAAACTATTAACCAATCTTGTCTCAATCCCTTACTAAGACCAATTTAATTAAAACACTTATTGAAGCCCATTTTGGAACTCATAATTCCCCTAAAACTAGATTTTAAAACCATAAAATCTATAAAAATGTTTCAAAGCATCACTCAGATGGTTTAACACTCATCAAACAATAAAACATCCCATTTTAATCAATTTAAACACTTTAATGAATCTCATACACTTGGAATAAAAATAAGTTGGTATAAAATTATCATTTAAAACATTAATCCAATATCGAGAACCATTTTAGAAACACTCACATTATTTGAAATTCTACTTATGAAATTTTACAAACCCTTGGCATGGAATCCCATTCCAGGACAAGAGTTAATTTTTTAGAACACTTTTTTCCTTAATAGGATATATACATAGTAATTATATTAATAACTAAACACATTTAAACCTACATTAATGTAATTAATTGGATTTTACTAGTTTTATTTTTAGAGTTTTTTGGGAAAACTCGAAGACCAAGCGCTAAGACAACATGAGATTCTGAGGTTCGGTGTTCTCAAAATGGATTGATGAAAAATGATATTTTTTTAATATCATGTGTGAGTGATTTTACTTAAAAATGTAGAATAACTCTTAAATAGGAAACCAAATCAAAAATCTGATGGCACTATTGCATTTAGTATGGTGGGTTTACACTAGGCGCGAGCTTACTTTAGTCGGTGTGAGTCTCTAGTGTGAAAAACCAAAATAGACATAACTATAAATAAAATAATTAAATAAACATTGTTTTATTTTAAACTATGAATAACTCATGAACAGTGAATAGATTTAAAATATGATACCATCGTTGAGTTTGTAATGTGGTGTTTTCCTTAGGAAGGGCCCAACGTTGACCAGTGTAGGTCAACTGTGAAATATAATTTTTTTATGTTTAAATAAAGAATAAAATAAAATTAAAGATGTTTATTTTATTTCATTTTAAATTTTTGGCACAATTAAGTGACAATATAATTCGTAACAACATTTCATTTATTAAATGAAATAGTATAGTGATCCTATAATTGGGTCAACTAATTTTCATTTCTCCCTAAATTAAATAGGAATTCAGAGTTAACGAATAACACTGTAATTCCATGGAAACTCTGAATAATGGAATTGGTAGTTCTCTCCCATTACAAAATGAAATAATAATGATGAACACTGGTAGATCATGGATCAAAGATCACAGATCATGGATCGAGGATTGTGGATTGATTAACGACGGTGTCACAACATCATTCTTCACCAATGACAATTTCAAAACTCGAGGTACTGTGTGAGTTTTAATATTTTTACCTTCCTCATTCTTTATCCCTAAGATAAACGTTTATTAATCGACATACATATTAATCCAGGGGTTTTTTGTATTGATCTTTGGGTTTTACCTTATTATGTTTATTAGGGATTTTTTATCTGATATTGATTATCTTTTTTTTTGTGTTTTCATTAATATTTCTAATAGAAATGAACCACGACTGACAAATAATTCAATGGAGGTCTATTCCTCTTTCTTGGTTCATGAAATTCATGCTCCATTATTAATTTCTCACATGAATTTTTCATTTGGCCTGCAACATAAAAATTCTTGATCGATCAATCATTGCACAAATAATTCTTTGTTCAACGATCCAAATATTGCGTACCTGGGATGGAGGTTGTACAACAGAGGTGTGATGAAGACGGTGGAAGATGGATCAAAGTAGATAAGGAGATATTTTTACTCGAACAGCTTTGCATTAGTATGGATTGTGGCATGGATTCGAGCCCATGATAGTGATGATGGCGACCTGTGGATATCAGAACATCTTTATGATCGATAATCGAAGCACTAGAACAAATCTGATGGATTGATGAAGGGGTTACCCACATGCCAATCCAGTAGTGGGGTGTGGTGGTGTGACCACCCAATGGGACGAACCCACAACACAGTGCCCATGGGTAGCAGACAGGGCCTCCAACTTGATTTTTGGAGGCGGCCTTAGATGAACAGAATAAGAGGGTTGTAGTCTATCTTTACTGTTACAGGGTGGTCATGCAGCGGTCACCCTACATTGATCGGGTGGGGACGTGGTGCCCACCACATCTTGGGAAGAAGAACAAGCTTGCTCGAGTGGGTCAGGCCAGGTCGGACCAAGACCCCACCAGCCATTTTTTAGTTAAATGGTTAGATCATCCAAAATTCAAGTCCTTTGCATAATCCATTTATGGCATTGGGACGCACATAATGAGGTGTAAATGTTAGGATACTCTACATGAAATTTAATTTAGGTTGGAATATGATATATTGGCTCGATGTATAGGTTCTCCCGAAATGAGTGCGCTAAAGATGAAATATTGTGACTGGTTGTGGAAAATATGTGGAGCTAGTATCATATACAAATGCAGAGTTGGTCTAATATGAAGGCGTGAAGTTGGTCTCCTATGAGGGTGAGGAGTATGTATTCTGTGAGGTCATAGAGTATATATCCTACGAGGGTGTAGAGTAGGTCTCTTGCAGAGATGCAGAGTATGTCCCCAACAGAGACTGTATGTTTCATCACATTTAAATATGCCTGTACATTCTTAGGTATTTTCATGATATAGACTTTTAATTGTGTGAAAAGACACTAGTGACTCTATTGTTTGTGATTTTGGGTCTCTTTGTCTTAATGGGACCTGATGTCTCATGGAATCTTCATGACGTACTAGGATTAGCTATTGTCTCGGATACTATTGGTAGACTAGTTTTACGTGCTTACTATCAGATAGCTTGATGAGTGAGATCTATCATATCAAGAGTGCTACGAGCGGGATCATATGGCTAGCAGTGGATGAGACCTTGAGTCTTGGTATCATTTAAGAGTATACCTGGATGTTCTTGTTATATTTGTTGTTGACATATAACTATGTTGAGATGACTGTATCCTCTTAGTGGTGTTTCTTTTTTGGTCTTTAAAATTGTGTTTTGGGGTGACATACTGAGTATTTTATTACTCAACACTTCATGGGAATTGTCCGCACGTGTTGTGCCTTGTTCTAACAATCGTCACATTGACAAAGTCCTTGGTGGACCAGGGCTAGGTGGTTCTTAGAGTGACTCGACAGATAGGGTGTGCTTCTACGGCTTCAAACAACAATTTATATACCTACCCTTTTGGTAGGGTTTTCTATGGAGGATCTCTAGAGACTTGTATATTTACTTGTCCTTTTGTTGGGCTTGTATTATGGACCCGTTTACCATCAGTTTTATACTATCATACCTTATTTTTGTTTGATTAGTTTTTTCACTTTCCAGCATCTATATCTTGGAGTTTTTTGTGTGTACAGGTACTTAGGAAAATTTCTACCATTTGTTTTGGATATTCCTACTCGGTGTTAGTCACTAGCCCCTATCCTGTGGGAGGTGGGCTTTGGGTATTTACGACACAAGCCTTGGGGAATGGGTCATGACAGATTGGTATCAGAGGAGGTCTGTACTACCTAGTGAACCCAAAGTCTTTGGGATAAGGTTGGTGAAAATATGTTATGTGTATCAAATTTAGCTATCAGTCTAGGGAATCTAGTGTTGGTGCGGTGACCGACATATCCATACACCATGATATAAAATTATTATTTTCGACTGGGTACATGAAAACAGTAGTTGTATGAAGAAATGATTATATATGCATAATATAAGAAAGGGTTGTTTTTTCTATGTACTTATTTAGTTAGATCACCAGGTATACTCTATTGATCGTGGTATATATTGTTTTCTTCAAGATGATTCCATACAGACAGTCGGCTAGGCTTCCACCAAATGATCATGTGGATAATCTGTGGGGTGATAAGATATTGGTATAAGGATTTATAAAAGAGATTGCACCTCTAGGTGGTGTTCTAATTATACCACCACCTATAGTGTATCACATTGTACTCATAGAAAAAGGGCATGAGATATGAAATTTGGGCTCACATCATGATTTTTAGTGATAGAAACCCCTCAGGTTTTGAGGTGAGCCTAACTCTTAGGTGGCTGGGGACATGCTTGGGGTGGTGAACAAGTTTTTTATCCAATCTGAACACAGTTAGATAAGTTGGCAGTCCTGATGGTGATCCTTCTACATGGATCAACAGGGAAATAAGGGGGTTTAGATTACCTGATCATACGCTCAGGGGACCCTTATGTGGAAAGAGATTCAAAACCATTCTCAAAGAATAGTATCTCACTAAAAAAAGAAAAAAAATCCATGCCCAATAGATTCTACAGTTTCAGTAGGATGACATGTTGGTATCTTTGTATTCTTTGAGGTATACCAACTTTATCATGTACTCAATGTATATGATACACAACCAGTGCTTCAGGGCTCAAACCATTTATCACCCTGTGTTTAAAGACATATGAGCTAGCGTTATTCCTCTGTACATTCCAAATTATTCTAGGTTTATAGAGAAATCCTTTTTGGTTGAAATTACTTTGGCAGAGCAGATATAGTTAGTGGATGTAAGTAGTGAGAAAGCAGGAGCAAAGACCTCAGGAGTAGGAAGTCGACATCAATATCAAAGACATCGACATGTTAGATGTTCTGAGAAGAGGTCCAATGATATGGGATCTATTAATCTAGTATCATATATTCAGTTCAGTTATCCTAGAGAGATGCAATTATTTTCATTAGATGGAAGGTGACATCATGATAGATATTTTCCATCTCATTTTTATACAGAGAGGGAAATGATGGATGGGCCATAGAGGCTAAGAAAGTGAAAGGACCAGATGGATCTTTAGGGGGAATGAGTGTCATTAGATCTAGGAGAGCAGAAATACTTGGTATACATTTTGACATGTTACCACCCCCAACCCCTTGTGGTTCACACTAGGCTTAGGGAGCTAGAGGAAACGGGAAGGGTATGCCTCATGCGGTCAAAGAATATGACCCATGTTCCCCATGAATGATTCGAGTTATAATATTTTTCTACTATTAGTTGTCCTATTAATAGGCACATGTGATAATCATGCTTCCTTATAGCAGATCTTGTTCAAGAGATATTGTTTTTAGTTAAACATTTTACTTGACCCTTATGCCTATAGATACCTATGGGGGGATACTTGATAATCAAAATTATCCTGATAGTGTGATATGACCCTTGTGGAAAGATTTTCAGTGGGATCCTCTTGGTGGCAGTGTCGATGCATTATGACATTATTCTAGTTATGGATTGGTTATCGACAGTCCATTCCAAGAATGTCTGTTTTAAGGAAAGTGGTGTGGTATGTCTATAGTGATGGAGTGGGGTTTCCCTTGGTTGATGAAAAAAAGGAAACCCAAATAGTACGGGATAGACTCTGGCATGTGAGGGTGCAGCCGATCATGCTTGAGTTAGCTAGACTTACCTTTGGGGAACTGGATGTTATGAGTTTTCAGTTTCCAGAAGTAGTGGCAGAGTACGAGGACATCTTTCCAGGAGATTTGTCCAGGTTTACCTCCCCATAGAGAGACACATATATTGTTCTACACCCCAAGATGGAACTAATAACAACATCAGTATATCGAATGGATTTTACATTGCTTTTTGAGATGAGGGTGTTGGTGGAGGACTTGCAGAGAATGGTCTTAGTAATACACAATGTTTGAGGTTATGTGTGGATTATTTTCACTTTATCTATGTGACCATAGAGGATTATTATCCACTATTAAAGGGCAAATGAACACAATGATCAGTTGAAATGGGTATCTTTTTACATGGATAGAAAGGTTCCTACTATATTTTCTGAAGATAGGACAGAGTTTGATGAGCACCCAAATTCTGAGTTTCCAAGAGGAGGGAGTCGAGTACATAGTGTTCTTCAATGCATCAGGGATCGGAATTAGTTGTGTCCTAATGTGGTGGAAAGAGGTGATTTCCTATGTTTCACATCATTTGAGACCACCTGAGAAAAACTATGTGACCAACGATCTTGATTTAGCAGTGGTAGTATTTGCATTAGAGATGTGGCGACACTACCTGATGGGAGTATAGTTTATCATCTTCTTAGACCATAAGAGTCTCATGTATATCTTCTCTCAGTAGGTTTTGAACATGAGATATAGGTTTTGGATGGATTCCCTTCAAGACTATGATGTGGATAGATTGTATACTCTTGGTAAGGGAAACATGGCACCAGATGCTCTCAGCAGGATATCTAGTTTGTAGAAATAGAATAAGGAAATAGACTATTTGGCCTCATTGAAATTATCCTTCAAGGATAGAGATGATATAGCTTATTTCATGTCGGTAGTTTTTACCCCTTCAATATTTTAGTGAGTTAGAGAGGCACGACTCAATGATACCAAGGGTGAGACTTTAGATGCTCAGGTGTCTACTTGCAATGCACCTGATGGATATTTAAATGGTGGGGATCTTGTCATCCCTTTTGTAGGAAGCACGATAGAGTAAGTGGGTGCATAGAGTGGGGAGATGTATTTTGATATGCATTTGGGTGTCAATGAAAACAATGGGGATGATGAAATAGGTTGATGTTGGGATTACCTGTAGATATAATTGCTTATTGCTTGTTTGAATTAATTTTTTTGGTATGTCAACTAACCATGTCAAGCCCCTATTCTTGGAAGGGTTTTCTCTTTTCTTCCTTGTGTTTCTTGGAAGGGAGTGAGAAAGGATATTAACAAACTTCATGATGGGTCTACCATGTATGTACAAGGGACATGATATCATCTGGGTGATTGTTGGAAGACTCACCAAGTCGGCCACTTCTTATCATTCAAGATCAGAGTTCAGTAGAGAGCTTTGAATGCCACTACATGTAGGAGACAGGTCGACTCCATTGAATCCAAGAGAGGGTAGTATTTTATCAGGAGGCTCACATTGCATCATGGATGTGGAGATCAAGGATTGGCTACAAAGTACCCTTTATGGGAATTGGATTCCTTTAGTGTGTTCTCGATGGCAGCATAAGAATCTTTAGAAGAGCACATGGGATAGGGGGATCATTTTCATTCTCATTACCTCATCTTCTTGGGTATCCCTTGGTTTGTATTTTGGGGATGAAAATATTTAAGGTGGGGAGAATTTAAGAACTCTTATTTCCCTAGTTTTATTTTTAGAAAATATCTAATAAAATTATGATACCATGTGCTAAGATGGAATTCGATTCCGATGCCTAGTGTGATCAGAATGGTTTGATGAAACATGTTACATTTTTAATAGAATTCATGAGTGATTTTCTTAAAAAAAGTAAAATAACACTTAAATGGGTGCCCAGATAAAACATCTAAGGCCACCGTTGCATTCATGATCATGGTTTTACACTAGGCATGACTTAACTTTAGTCATCATAGGTCTATAGTGAGAAAAAAATAGTATGTAATCATAAATAAAATAATTATATAAAATTTATTTTTTTTTAAAGTATAATAACTCATGAATGATGACATGGATTGGAAATCTAACACCCCCGTTGAGTTCGTAATGTGTCATCTTATTTATTTGGGGCCTAACATCGACCTCTATAGGGTGACTATGAATGTTATGTTTTTGATTTTTTAAAGAATCATTAAATAAAGATAAAAAAATTTACATTATTTATAATTAAATTTTTCCCAACGATGCAATGAAGCTGTGATGAGTCATCCAATTTCATTTCATAAATGGAAAATCATAGTGACACTGCAATGTTGTAATCGAGCCGATACATTTTATTTTTACCCCAAATTAAATAGGAATCCAGCATTAACAAATAACCCTATAATTTCCTAGAAACTATGGGGAGAGGCATTGGTTGTTCCCTCCCATTGGTGAATTAATAACAACGACGAATGTTGGTGGATCGTGGATCATGGATCTCAGGACATGGATCGAGGATCAAGGAATGACTAACGACGGTGACACATCTCCATTCTCACCAACGATAGATTCAAAAATTAAGGCAAGGTGTGAGTTTTAATCTATTTTCATTCACCGTTCATTATCCTTATGATGAATTTGGAGTAATCGACCAAACGATTAATCCATGAGTCATGCATATTGTGGGTTGGGTTTTACATTAGGGGGTTTATTAGGAATTTTTTGTCTGATATTGATTATCCTTTTTTGTGGGTTTTCATTAACCGTTCTAATGAAAAAACCACGATCAACATGAACATTGATCAAGGTAAATTCCAATTTTTTTTGGTTCATGCCTTTCTCCCTCTATTATTTATTCCTTGTGGTTTTTCTTTGTTTGGACCACTTCTCAAGAATTAATAGTAGGTTGATCATTCTACTAAAACTAATTTTTAGCACAATGAACTGATATCACAGACCTGGGATGGATATGGTATGATGATGGTGTGACGAAAACAGTTGTAGATGGATTGACCTGGTGTAGTATATATCAACACTCAAATGGATTTAAAGCAAGATGGATCGTAGACTATATCCCGATACACTATAGTGAATGCAGATAAATGAGGATTGAAGAACATCTTTCAAATAAAAAACCAGAGCACCAAAGTGAATCCTATGGCCTACGGAATGGGTCACTGGCACAACGGTGCTGATGAACAGGGGTGTAAGATGGCTCATCCACCCAACATGATTAACCCAAATCACAGTAGTTGTGGGCTGCAGATAGTGATGCTGGCTCGATAGCCTGCAGTGGTCATGGACAGATGCGGCAGGAGGCTACGTCACATGGTAGAGGGAAATGTTCCTGGTGGAATATGGTGGGAGAACGTGGAAACCACCATGCGGTAGTCATGCAGTGGGCTCCCATAAATGATCATGTAAATAAGAGATTCCTTCCACATCTCGAGTGGGATGGGTCAGATCCAGCGTGTCCTATCATGTGGGACCCAGGTCAGGTTGGGTCAGTTCAGACCCAAACCCCACCAGTCCATTTTCACATTAAAGAATATAACATCAAAACCATAAGTCTATTTGATGAGATGTTTTTGGATTTGGGACCCACATGATGATGCAATCCTTTTGGGATACTTTATGTGACCATTCATGAATGCGGGAATATTAATTATTGGCTCGGAGTTTAAGTTTTCTCAGAATGAGGGTGCTAAGGACTGAATCCTGTAACTAGTTATGGAAAAGACAAGGATTTATTCTCCTATAAATTCATATAGTTGGTCTCCTAAGAAGATGAGGAGTTGGTCTCCTGTGAAGATGGAGATGATGGTCTCCCACAAAGATGTGTAGTTTGTTTCTGGTGAAGACTCAGAGTTGTTCTCCTATGAAGATGGGTAGTTGTTCTCATATGAAGATGCCTAGTTGGTATCCTGTGGGGGAAAGAAGTAGTTCTCCTATGAGGGAGGGGATTATATTTTTTGAGGAGACATAGAGTAGGTCCCTTGTAGAGACTGTATGTATCATAATATTTGAATATGCCTGGAATTTTTTATCTATTTTAATGTTATAGACAAGTACCTCTGTGACCAAACACTAGTGACTCCATTGTCTATGATATTGAGACTTCTTATTTTAGTGAGACCAGATGTCTTAGGGACACTTTTTGAAATGCTGAGACTAGGTTTTGTCTCAGATACTTTTAGTAGACTAGTTCAATGTGATTACTTTGAGATAGCTCAATGAGTGAGATCTCTAAGACCGAGCATGCTTTGAGAGGGACCTTGTGGCTAGAAGTGGATGAGACCCTGAATCTTGGAATCCTTTATGATTATAATAGTATGTTCTTATTATATGTATTTTTGACATATACCTATTTTGAGCTAACTGTATCTTCTTAGTAGTGTTTCTGTTGTGTTATTTTATATATTATTTAAGGTTCCCTACTGAGTATTTTTTTACTCACCCCTACCCATGATTTTCCTGCACATGTTGTGTCTTGTGTAGAAAATCGATACATTGACATTTTACATGGTAGACTGAGGCTAGTTGGTGCTTAGGGTGACCCGACAGAAGAGGTGTACATCTATGGCTTTAGATTGTTGTTTCTATACCTACCCTTCATATAGGGTTTTCTATGGAGGAGTTCTATATATTTTTACATTTACATTTCTATTTGTTGGGTTTGTATTCTGGCCCCATTTACCTTCAATTTTGTATTATTTTACCTTATGTTTGTTTACTTAGGGATTTCACTTTCCAGCGCTTATTCCTTGGAGTTGTGTAGGTGTGTATAGGTACTTCGGCAAATGCCACCCATATGTTTGGAATATTCCTACTCAGGGCTAGTCTCCAAACCCTGGCCTATGGGAGGCGGGCTTCGGGTAGTCATAGTAAATGCCCCGGTGGATGGGTTGTGACAATGAATCTAATGTAATTTGAGGTAAATCAGCCATAAATAAACACCTATGTCAGATCAATGAAAAATAATAGGGATATTTCACCTATGATGGAGAACTCCCAACCAAGTCATATGAGTTCATTCTAAATCCCTATTAAGAGAATAAAAAATATATTAATGGAACCCTAACCCTAATTTAAATCTACAGGGTTTCTAGGGTTCATGGTAGAAATGAAAATCAAGAGAAAAAAAGGATATATAAGTGTTGGAGGGGCTTAAAAAGGCTTACTAAGACCAAATTCACTTGAAACCTAGGTGGAAGGCCATAAAAATGGGAGAGAATTGGGGAATATTCATCCCAATAGGTGGTTCCTAGTCAAATCAAATGATTAAAAGTTAATGGGAGGGTTGGAGGATTGGAGGATTAAAATATAGCATGAGAAATTATAAAATTTTTTGTTTTAAACGATCTATTAAGGCTTCAATGTTTTCCCATATGGTTTTTGTAGCACCCCATTTCAGGTAATACTAGTTTTATTTATGTATTTTATGTATATAAATGTTAGGATTATGTATTTAGAGGTTTGGAGGGTTTTTCGAATACTTTTAATGATTTTATAGATGTACTGTAATGTTTAGTATTTTCTGTGTATTATTAAATATTATATGGAATTATTTCAAGACAGGGCATGAAGATGACACATCATTCTGAGGTCCAGTGATCCCAAAATGGTGGTTTGAACTTTTTTTAAGTTGACACTTGTGTGTGTCTATGGCAGTTTCCAAACGGATGCCTGGATTAAAAATATGAGGGCACCGTGGTGTCTGAGACGTTGACTTTACATAAGAATGAGCCTAACCTCAACCGGTACGGGTCGAGGGAAAAAGTTAATTTTCGGAAGTTTTTATTAAAATGAAAATAAAATAATATTCTAAATGTTGATTTTTTATGGAAACATCCAATGCAGTGCAACGATGGGACATCTTTTTCCTTTTTAATGACGCATCATAATGACTCAAGAATGGAAAGACGGAGTCATTAATACTGCGGTGTATCTTAAATGCCAATCATGTTTTCCTTTTTAATGGGTTAAGGAATTGGTGGAAATTGAATAACTTTTGGGAGAAATATCTGGAGGATCTGTGGAGCACTGGAGTGAACCCTCAATGGCGAATAATGACGCATCGATGTTGGGAATCATTGCACCAACGTCGTTGAAGGCTCTCGATGGCGAAGGCAGTGCAATGTCTTCATCAGCAATCAATCCCAGCTGAGGTAGGGGTTTTTTATTTGAATTTGTTTCCCCATTTTTTATTTTAAACGATGAACGCAGATCAACCAGGAACAAGATGATCCGCGGATTCGTCCATTCTTGCAGGATGGTTTTATTGGGATGATTCATGGAATTGATCCATATTGTTTATTTATTGTTGATTCTTTCTCTGTTTAAGCCTGCTAATGGGACCTGATCAACGTCGTGACGAACAACGACGGGGGTTCACTCCTCACTTTGTTTATTGGATTTCTCCCCTTTTCTTTTCTCGCGCGTTCTTTGTGTTCTTTGAGGGGTGACGAATAATGTATCGTTTCACATCCGTTCCGCGATGCAATGATCCCAAATCGAAGGTTCGACACCGCAATGACCTAGAAGAGGGGCGGCAACGATGGAGGATGACGAATCGAACTGGAACAAAAAACAGAGTTCTTCGAGTGTTCTTCACACCGGAAGATCAAATCATGTTTTCGGAGCCGATCGGAGGTCCGAAAACATCGGGAGCAGCTTCGTGGTGTCAGGGTGACCGAAACCTGGATGTTTTGTGGAAATAAGACGGCTATATCGACGAACGGATCATCACCGAAGGCACAATGGTAGAGGTCTGTGTTTCTAGAAATTTCCAGAATACACGGCGTGTACTTCTGAAGAACACGCCGTGTAGTACTAGCAGTGACTAGGGTTTCGAGGGTTAGGGAGGAATCACACGGTGTGTGACCCTGGTCACTTGGCATGTTGGACTTTCTGAGAAGCTGTACGTTTATTTTGCGAAGTACACGGACATGGGATGATCTACACAGCTTTAGAACACGGCATGTACAACATTAAAGGAGCAGCTACATGGGACTCATCGTGTATCTTGGGGATACACAGACACGGGTTAGAGTACAAGGGTTGATAACTGTGTATGGGCACATGGCCAGTGAAACTGGGCCAACCCCAGCCACTCGGAAACAACATGTACATCGTACTACACGATGTGTACCCTATTTTTCTACATGACCAGCCTTACGACACGGGCCGTTGTACACGACCAGTACCCGGGGTCATACAACACGATGAATAAATTTTATACACGCTGTGTACATTTTGTAAAATGGCATGGTCCTCTTGTTCACCGTATCTTGGAAATCTTTCATTTGGGTTAGTACCCCTTTTTCTCATTCCACTGAAGGTCAGACATCATTTCCTCACACAAGAGTATGATCCCTTCAGCAGGACTTTATGTGATAGAGTCAGGCATCCATCCGAGAGGCCTGAATCGAGATCCTCTATCCATTCCTGACCCTAGGTAGAGTCAGGAATCAACGTGACCAACTCTACTGGGTATTGATCCTCTACGTAGCTGGTGTATCACCTAACTCGTGAATCTGGATGAGTCACGGTATCCGCCCTGGCCCTGGCAATGATCCTCATATGTGTATCATGATCTTTCCCACTCAAGAGTGTGTCTCCCATAATGAGTGATTCTATTTATCAGAAATCTTCTCACTCAAGAGTGTGTCTCCCATAATGAGTGTGAACACCTCTTGTGACGGTTCCCGACGGACGATACTTCTCGGACGGACGTCATCAGAGCTGTAAGACTCGTGGAGTGTGTTCTCCCGAGACGATTGTTTCGAGGAATCTTCTAACTGAATCCCTAATGGGGTATGCAGTTGTGTGACTTGTCTATAGACCACAGGTCTTATTTTAGAGTATATCTGGTTTGTTTTATAGGTTCTGTAGACACAAACAATTCATGGATGAATGTACTTTTACTTTGTGAATTGTTTTGTGGTTTTCGGGGTCCTCTACTGTGTATTGTTATCCTCACCCCTGCATGGGCTTTGCCCACACGTCTGGCATCTTGTGCAGATGAGTAGCCTTTCAAAAAATTCCAGGTCAGACCAGGATAGGACCAAGCTTTTTGACTTCCCTACAGGTCGAGGCTTTTCTACGGTTACGAGTAGTTGTCCCAGTAAATTTTGTGTTTACAGGTTGGACATTACAGTTTTCAGACTCATGTTTTTGGTGGTATTGTATTCCGGCCCTGTTTACTTTTTTTGTACTCTACCTTTAATTGTACTCTATTGGTTGTGTTTAGTTGTATGCATGCATTTTTGTTCCTTAGTGGTTTTTACATTTTAGCATTGTGGGCTTGGAGATGTGTGCGTGTGTACAGGTACATAGGCAATGCCTCCCATGATAGTAATATTCCTACTCAGTGCTCGTCAACAGCCCCTGACCTATTGGAGGTGGGCTTGGGGAGTCACGGCATGGGCCCCACTGGGACGGGTCATGATAGAGTGGTATCAGAGGAGGTCTGTTATACCTTAGGTCCAAGAGTCTGTGAGTTTGGTTTGGGGAAACAGTGTTGAGTGTTTCGGGGTTGACATTCAGGCCAGGGACTCTAATGTTGGTGCGGCAGCCGACATATCCATACACCAGGACTCTGATAACCTGATTTTCGACTCGGTACACGAAAACAAGGGTTACGGGGGAATAAAAGGTACATGCATCATATAGGAATGGTTTGTGTTTTCCATGTCCTTTGTGTCAGCTATCCAGATATACTCTTTGACCATGGTACATATTTTTTCCTTATAGGATGCCTCCACGACGCGTACCTACCAGGATTCAGCAGCATGATCATGAGGATGACCCCTCAATGATGAGGCTTCGATAAATGGACCAGTTCCCCATGCGTTGCCACCGGGTGGTGCCCCAGTTATGCCACCACTAGTGGAGCAGCCAGTTGTACCTGCAGTACTAATCGGCACGGAGCGCAGGCTTACTACACTCCATGAGTTTCAGAGACAGAGACCCCTTAGGATCTGAGGCGAACCCGACCTTCAGGTGGCTGAGGATTGGCTTGAGGTGGTGACTAGAGTTTTCTGTCTTGTGAGGACACAAGTAGACCAGATGATGATCCTATGGGTGAGCCTTCTTTAGGGTTCAGTGGGACGATGGTGGATTCTAACCACAGAAACTCACAACGAGGAGACTCTTTCATGGATGGAGTTTGAGAGACTCTTCATGGAGGAGTTCTCTCCAGTTATGCTGAGAGTTGTACACATCCAGGAGCTTCTTCAGCTCTTGTAGGGAAGTATGACAGCATCTGACTATTCATCGAGGTTCACCAACCTCGCCAGGTACTTGATGGATATGGTCAGGGATCATTACTTCAGAGCTCAGACCTTCGAGAGAGGTCTACTATGAGACATATGAGCTAGTTTCGTGACCCTATTAATATCTAATAATGCTGGGGTGCTTGAGCGGGCCTTGGTGATCGATAGCTTCTTAGCGGAGCATAGATAGTCATCGGCTGTCAGCAGCAGGCAGACAGGTGAAGAGACCCCGAAATCTAGGAGTCGATGTCAAGCACATGGATCTAGACGTGGGAAACATCATAGAAGGACCCAGGATAGGGGATCGATAGTCCAAGCCTCTCAAGATGGATCCAGTCAGCCTAGGGAGAGGCGATGATACACATGAAACATTAGGGGACATCTCGCTAAAGATTGCCCGACCCATCAAACTGCAGACAGGGAAGTGGTGGACGAACCCCTAAGGTAGAGGTAGAGAATGGAACAGGAATACCCGCCAAGCGGAGGATGTGACAGAGGAGTAGGGAGAGCTGCATGTGGTGGAAGATGCTTCGACTTACTTCCACCACCACCCCCAGGAGGTCCGCACCAGGCTCAGGGAGCTGGGGGACAGGGGTGGGGACAACTGCATGCGATCAAGGAATACGACCCAGGGACTCTATGGATTATTTGAGGTATGATCTGTGTCTTATATACCTTAGCTACCGCGCTTATAGACACATGTTATAGTAATTACATTATAGCCACATGTCTTGCATGAAACCTTGAGATTTCTGTAGAACCGTTGACTCGATCCTTACGTTTGGAGACACCTACGAGAGGAGACTCGACGATCACGCACCTTTACAGACAGTGTGATCTTACCCTTGGAGGCGATATTTTCGGTTGGAATCTTTTGGTGGTAGCATCTTGGACTTACAATGTCATTATCGATATGGATTGGTTAACTTCGGTCCATGCCTTGATTGACTATTTTAGGAAAAGAGTGCGGTGTGTCCTCCGCGATGGAATGAAGTTTTCCTTTGTCGGAGAGAAGGAAGCCTAGGTAGCATAGAATGGACTTATGCATAGGAGGGTGCAGCCAATCACTCATGAGTTGGATAGACTTGCCCCCAGAGTAGTGGATGTTGTGAGCTCCCATTTCCCAGCAATAATGGCGGAATACGAGGATGTCTTTCCTGATGATTTTCCAGCATTACCACCCAACCAGGAGATCAACTTCTACCTTGACTTAAAGCCCGGGATGACATCGATTTAATCATCCGCATTTTTGATGGCTCCCGTAGAGCTTTTAGAGCTGAGGGTGCAGCTGGAGGATTTGCAGAGAAAGGTTTTCGTGATACCAAGCGTCTCACCCTGGGCGGCCCCGGTCTTGTTTTCCAAAAAGTCAGACGGGAGTCTGAGGTTATGCATGGATTCCACCACCTGAACCAGGTGATGATGAAGAACAAGTATCCATTGCCCAGAATCGATGACCTCTTCGATCATCTAAGAGAGTCACAGTGGTTCTCAAAGGTTGACCATAGATCAGGCTACCACCATCTATGAGTGCGGGACGAGGATATACCCAAGAAGACTTTTAGATGCTGCTACAGTCACTATGAGTACTTGGTGATGACTTTTTGTATGAAGAATTCCCCTTTAGTGTTCATGGGACTGATGAACCGGATATTCTAGCCATACTTGGACCAGTTCATAGTGGTCTTCATCGATGACATCCTTGTGTACTCGACGTCAGAGGAGGACAACGCGAGACACTTGCGGATGGTTCTGGATGTACTCTAGGAGCACCAACTTTATGGGAAACTCTCAATGTGATAGTTATATATTTAAGAGGTCCAATTTATGGGACATGTCATCTCAGCAGATGGAGTATATGTGGACCCATCCAAGGTGGAGGCTATGTTAGCATGGGAGCCACTTCGGAGCACGATGGAGGTGCATAGCTTCCTTGGGCTGGCAGGATATTACCGGATATTCATCCCTGATTTCTCCCAGATATCAGCACCAATGATGGCCTTGACCAGGAAGAGGAAACCCTTCATATGGATGGAGAAGTTCCAGCAATCTTTTGAGTCTTTGAGACAGAGTCTGAGGAGCGCCCCAGTATTGAGATTGCCGAAGGTGGGTGCTGAGTATGTTGTTTTTTGTGATGCGTCAGGGACTGGGCTCGGCTGTGTCTTAATGCAGTGGCATTCAGTGATTGCTTATGGTTTGTGCTAGCTTAGGAAACATGATAAAAACTAGAAACACATGATCTCAAGTTGGAAGCGGTGGTCTTTTCATTGAAGATGTGGCGACACTACCTGATGGGAGAGTGGTTTATCATCTACTCTGACCACAAGAGCCTCAGGTACATCTTTTCACAGAAAGATCTGAATCTGCAGAATAGAAGATGGATAGAGATCCTGCAAGACTATAATTTCAAGATCATCTATACTCTTGGAAAGGGGAACAAGGTGGTGGGTGATCTTAGCAGAAGTTCGAGATCGCAGCAGTTGAGTGAGGCAACACAACAGTTAGTCATGTTGCAGTTATCCTTCATGGATGGAGAGGATAAAACATACCTATAGTCAATGGTTGTCACCCCTCCACTCTTAAAGAGAGTTATGGAGTCACATCTTGGGGATGTCGACTGTGTGGATTTACATGCTCTGTTATCCACATGACATGCTCCTGATGGATATTCACAAGGTGGGGAGCACGTACTTATTTTCAAGGGATGCACTGTTGTACTAGTGGCGTTGTAGGAGGAGGTCCTAAGGGAGTTTCATACATCCCATTTGGTGGTATATCCCAGGGTGGAAAAAATGTACCAGAATCTTCAATGATAGTTCTGGTGGTCAGGAATGAAGAAAGAAGTAGCGGAGTTCGTTTCTCGATGCCTCACATGCCAGCAGGTTACGGCAGACCACCAAGTTCCAGCGGGATTAGCTCACCCTTGGAAGTTCTAGAGTGGAAGTGGGATGGAATATATATGGTCATCGTGATAGGCTTACCACAGATGTCCAAGGGGAATGATTTCATTTGGGTGATCATTGAATGACTCACTAAGTCATCCCACATCCTAACTATCAGGGAGAAGTGTTCCGTAGAGAGCTTGAGACACCTATATGTGCAGAAGATAGTTCAGATTCATGGAGTCCCCTCGACAATATTCTTAGATCAAGATTCCCGCTTCATATCCCGGTTGTGGAAGGTATTACATGAGGCTTTTGGGACTCATCTACGCTTGAGCACAGCATTTCATCCCCCGACCGATGGTCAGATAGAGAGGACGATTCAGGTTCTGGAGGATTTGTTGCGAGCTTGTATCATGGACCTTGGTCATATATGGTAGGACCACCTAGCACTGGTGGAGTTTGTGTAAAACAACTACTACCACTCCACCATTAGTATAGAACTGTTCAAGGCCTTGTACGGGAGAGCCTACCAGTCAACACGTTGCTGGACCAACCCCTGAGAGTCAGCACCCATGGGTCTAGAGTTGGTATGGGCTACCACAGAGAAGGTGAAGATCATCCAAGAGCGGACAAAGACTACACAGTGCCGGCAGAAGTCCGATGCTCACTGAAGACGGAGGCCTATGGAGTTCGAAGAGGGAGACCACGTCTTTCTTCGGGTCTCAACTCGATGAGGGTTACAGAGATTTGGCCGAGGTAGCAAGATATATTCTAGGTTCATCATACCCTTCCAGATACTATGCAGAGTTGGTGAGGTGGCGTACCGCCTAGCTCTAATTCCCTAGTTGCATCGAGTACATGATGCCTTCCATGTGTCGCAGCTGAGGAGGTATGTGCACGACCTGACAGACATCATCGACTGGGTCGAGCTGGACCTCGAGGATGGAGTGACCTTTGCTGAGTACCTAGTGGAGATCGAGGATCGACATGAGAGAATCCTTCATGGGTTATCGATTCCCTTGGTGCGCATCCGGTGGCAGCACGGGAATCTTCGCGAGAGCACGTGGGAGCGGGAGGCCCAGATTCGTGCCCAGTACCCACATCTTTTTGAGTAGCCATTATTTTGTCTTTTCGGGGACGTAAAGCCCAAAGGTGGGGAGGATGTAATGTCTCTGATTTTTTGTGTATTATTAAATATTATATGGAATTATTTCGAGATCGGGCATGAAGATGACACATCATTCTAAGGTCCAATGATCCCATAATGGTGGTTTGAAATTTTTTTAAAGTCGGCACTTATGCGCGGTTGTGGCAGATTCCAAACGGATGCCTGGATTAAAAATCTGAGGGCACCATGGAGTCTGGGAAGATGAATTTACTTAAGAATGAGCCTAACCTAGACCAAAGTAGTTCAAGGGAAAAAGTTAATTTTCAGACATTTTTAGTAAAATGAAAATAAAATAAAATGAAAAATGTTTATTTTATTTTATTTTTTATGGAATCATTCGCTGCGGCACAACAACGGAACATATGTTTCGTTTTTAATGACACATCATAATGACTCAAGAATGGAAAAACGAAGTCATTAATACCGAAACTTATCTTAAATTCCAATTATGTTTCCTTTTTATTGGGTTAATCGATTGGTGATCGTTGATGAAATTTTGGGAGAAATTGCTTGAGGATCCGCGGAGCGCTGGAGTGAACCCTCAACGGTGAACGACGACAGATCAATGTTGGGAATCATTGCTCCAATGACGTCGAAGGATCTTGATGATGAAAGCAGTGTGACAACTTCATCAGTGATCGATCAGAGCTGAGGTAGTGGTTTGTTATTTGAATTCTTTTCCCGTTTTTTGATTTTAAATGACACACGCGGATCAACCACAAACAAGATGATCCACGGATTCATCCATTCTTGCGGGAGGGTATTATTGGGATGATTCATGGATTTGATCCTTGTTTTTTTGTTATTGTTGATTCATTATCCATTTAATCCTACTAATGGGAGTGGATCAACGTTGTGATGATTGACAGCGGGGGTTCGTTCCTCACTTTGTTTATTGGATTTCTCCCTGTTTCTTTTGTCGTTCATTCATCATGTTCTTCGCATTGCGATGAACAATGGATAGTTTCACATCTGTTCTATGACACAATGATCCTACATAAAAGGTTTGACACCGCAAAGTCCTTAGAGAGGTGCGGCGACGATGGAGGATGACGAATCGGGCCGGATTGGAAAAGGGCGTTCTTCGAGTGTTCTTTGCACGGGAAGATCAAATCATGTTTTCGGAGCCAATCAGAGGTCCAAAACATCAAGAGAAACTTCGTGGTGTGAGGGTGACCAAAACTTGGATGTTTTGCGGTGATCGGATGGTCGGATTGATGAACGGATCATCACCGGATAAGCGACGATGGAAGTCTGTGTTTCTGGAAATTTCCAGAATACACGGCCTGTAATTCCGAAGAACATGCCGTGTAGAAATGGCGGTGGCTAGGGTTTCAGGGGTTAGGGAGGAATCACATGACGTGTGACCCTGGTCACACAGTGTTTTGAACTTTCCCTGAAGATCGGCATGTATTTTGGGATGTACATGGACATAGGAACATCTACACGGCTTCATAACACGGCCTGTACAACATGACAGCAGCGGCTACGCGGGACTCGACGTGTATCCTAGGGATAAACGGACACGGGTTAGAGTACACGGGTTGGTTACTATGTTAAAACACATGGACAATAACATGAGGACATCCCCAGTTACTTAGACATGGCATGTACATCGTACTACATGCTGTGTACCCAGTTTTCCTACACGACCATCCTTACAACACGAGCAGTTGTACACGGGCAGTACATAGGGTCAGACAACACAGTGTGTAATTTTTCTACACGCCATGTAGATTTTGGAAAATGGCATGGTATTCTTGTTCACCATATCATGGACATATTTCATTTCGGTTAGTACCCCTTGTTCTCGTTCCCCTAAAGGCCCGGAATCATTTCCTTATACAGAGGTATGATCCCTTCAGCAGGACTTTCTGTAATAGAGTCAGGCATCCATCCTAGAGGCCTGGATCGAGACCCTCAATCCATTCCTGACCCTAGGTAGAGTCAGGAATTGGCGTGACCAACTCTACTAGGCATTCATCCTCTACCTAGCTGGTGTATCCCTTAACTGGTTAATCCGGATGAGTTGCGGTATCCATCATGGCCCTGGCAGTGATCCTCATCTGTGTATCGTGATCTTTCCCACTCAGGAGTGTGTCTCCCATAATGAGTGCTTTTATCTATTAGAAATATTCCCACTCAAGAGTGTGTCTCCCGTAATGAGTGTGAATACCTCTTGTTATGGTTCCTTATGGGCAGTAATTCTTGGAAAGACGTCATCAGAGCTGTAGGACTCGTGGAGTGTGTTCTCTCGAGAAGAGTGCTTCACAGAATCTTCGAACTGAATCCCTAATGGGGGTATGTAGTTGTGTGACTTGTCTCTAGACCATAGGTCTGGGTTTGAAGTATATCTGGTTTGTTCTATATGTTCTGTAGACATACATTGTGCATAGATGACTGTACCTTTACTTGGTAAACTGTTTTGTGGTTTTTGTGGTCCTCTACTGAGTATTGTTATACTCTCCCATGCACGGGTTTTTCCCTTCATGTCTGGTGTCTTGTGCAGACAAGCAGCCTTTTGACAGAGTCCAGGGCGGACCAGGACATGACCGAGATTTCTGAGTTCTCTATGGGCTGAGGCATTCCTACGACTACGAGCAGCAGTCCCAGTACCTTTTGTGTTTGTAGGTTGGACTTTGCAGTATTCAGACTCTACTTTTGGGTGGGCTTGTATTTTGGCCTAGTTTACTTTTTGTAGTCTACCTTTCGTTGTACTCTATTGGTTGGGTTTAGTTGTACGCATGAATTTTTGTTCCTTAGTGTTTTTTGCATTTCATCACCGTGGGATTGGAGATGTGTGCATGTGTACAGGTACATGGGAAATGCCTCCCAAGTTAGTAATATGCCTACTTGGTGCTAGTCACCAGCCCCTGGCCTATTGGAGGCGGGCTTGGGGAGTCACGAAGCGGGACCCAATAGGATGGGTCGTTATAGGTACATAGTATGAGAATGGTTTGTAGAAACCATAAAACACCACCAAGAAACTGTGAAATTAAAACCATGGGCTCTGGATAGGTGCACAGTTAGGAACACGGTTTAGAAGAACTGCGTGGCTTTAAAAGAGAAGTAATGAAATAATAGATATTAGAGACTATAATGGTTGAAAAATTATTGGTCTAATCATGCGAGGTGTGGTTTGAGGTAGTGGATCAAGAATGGTTAGCACACCGTTTGAATAACCATTCACCCTAACAATTCACCCTAAAAAATTAGATAAAAAACTCATTGATCTATTATGATTTACCTCCTAAAAAAATGGTTTTTCCACTAATCAGTTCATATTATGAATTCCTCTCCCTCCCAAGGAAAGATAAAGAATTCCTTCCAATTCATGAGTGATTCCCAGGTGAATTGAAGATCATTACTTCCAATTCTAGGAATCATGAATCTATTCAGTTAGGGATAGATCCATATTATGTGGTGTTAATAATGATGGTATAAGACAATTTTTAATGAAGGTAACAAGACCTATAGTTTTATTTAGAAGGTATCATCGTAGTTTTTGAATTTTTATGTTGTTAATTGGTTTTTCCAGTGATTGGGATATTGTAATGTTCTCTCTTGAATCCTTTGGACTAGATCATGAAGGATTGGATTTAAATTAATTAAATTTCTTGAAATGGTTTTTGAACTTCATGTTTGATTCTTTATAGAAAACATCCCTAGTCATGGTTTTGATAAATAGTGTAATTTCGATATTTTTGAGGTAAACCATGTGATGTTAATTTTAAAATCATGATTTTATAACTATAGATTTTATTTTGTCTCTTGTAAAATGGTTGTAAAAATGTTTTCAATAATAGAAAATGTTATTTTAAATGACTTAACATGATTGTATTGACAATGTTTTTTGGAATAAAAAGTTGGCGTGTGATAATTTTCATAAGATATGAAATTGTAGAAGGAATATATTCCATTGTAGAACTTGGTAGTAGTTATATTTTGATGACTTATAAGATAGATGAGAGACTGATCATGAGTATGGAACTGTTGCATGGAAACACATGAGTGGATCTCTGTATGTGTCTAATTATGTATTGGGTATTCAAAATGAAATTTTGATATTTTTAAAATAATTTTTTGGATTCTTTTCATTGAAAATTATTTATGTTTGTAAAAATATTTTAGATTTCAGATAAACCACTTTAAATTCATTTAAACTATTTTATATAAATGTGACAACAAGTTCTATACTAGTGGTGTGAGTTGAGAATTCATTGGGGAAATACTAATATGATTTATACTCACCCCCTTATTGGGAACATTAGTGCATTTAATGATTATATATATAGATAAAGTGGTAATGTAAAGGTATCGTAGTTATTTAGTGATGCATCAGGATTCCTGGGGCATGGATGGTTGATTTAGATATTGTAGCATGTTTGGTGTTTTTGTATGGATGTATTTGTTTCCTTTGAGTTTTTAGGTCTTTGGGGTCTTTGAGATATATTGATTTTAACGTCATATTATACTATGATATTGTGGCTTTTCTTGATTCAGTTTTATTTTTGTACTCATGCATCATAAAAAGGTTTGGTTTTTTGTTGTCATCATAGTTTAGATTTTTTTTATTTTCTAAGGTAAAATCAATACCCAATATTTATTGAGTACTTTGTTATTTATTTCCATCCTTTGGTGTCTTGGGGATGTCATATATGTCTAGTAACACCCACCACCACTTCCCAAGACAATGGGTGAGGGGAAGGATGTTACAAGTGGTATCAGTTTATTTGGTCCTTGAGTATTAGTTGTTCAGTCCTAGAGTTTGGTTTGTAGTAAGGGGTAAGATAATAGGAAATTGAAGTATAAATAAAAAACTCATACCTAAACTATTTATTCTAAACATCATTTTATGAGGGATAATTGGTACATGAGTATTTTATGACACTTATAAGAGTGTTTACTTTATCATCATGGGTTTAGACGTTGATAATGACATGAAATTCATTAGTAATAATAAATTTTCACTAGGAGTACATAATTAATTTTGGTTAATGATTTATTATATTGTGAATATGTGTTTATTTTTTAAAATAGTTTAAAATATTTTGATTTTCAAAAAGCATGGGGAAATATTCAAAAGTGTTTTAAAATGAAAATTATTTAATTTTGGGAAACCCTTGTTGTGATACATGTGATATGGTAAAAATGAAATTACTAGTAATTAATTTTATAGAGAGTGAGACTAATTGTTGTTTTGATTGGTTATATGAAATGGAACCAGGTAGGCACTATTGAAACCATCTAGAAGAGGCTGTTGAGAATGTGGTTTCACCTGAGTCAAAGGATAACCAATAATTAGTTTAGAGTATTTTATAGGATATTCATGTTGTAGATAGATGGTACAAGACTAATAAAACACGAAAAATGGATCATTTTATTTAGTTATAGATGTATAATCCAACCATCATTTGGGGTGATTCAGAGTTGGAAAGAAAAAAAAGTGTGGCTTAATATTATGAATTGAATCATCGATTTCCTTGGAACTCTAGCTGAGATGATGTTGAAGTTGTAAATGTATATAATGGATGATCTTTCAAGTCATTGTTAGGATTTAGTAGTTCAGTTTAAATCTGACGAAGGAATTTCATGGGATTATTATCAAGAATGGTTTGTTAAAAAATTCTATCCTCATAATTTTTGGATTGTAATAAAAACAAACTTATTAATTTTGAAGAACGAAAACCTCACTGTGATAGAGTAAGTGGCTAAATTTATTAATTAAGTCCACTTTTCACTCAAATTTTCTGTATGTTCATCCTTTAAGGAACACATTTTGTAATTATGGTTAAAACCATAAATTCTCTAAAATATTTTTTATCATTCTATAAATGATTATACAGATATTGTTAACAGAGTTATGGTGGAAGAAAGAGACATATCGGGTAATTTGGGTGGAGGAAGCATGTCGATACCTATGGGAACTAGTTGGAGCTCCAATACTGTGAATAAGAGAAATATGGATTCCTATTTCCATGGTGGAAGTATCACTCAAAATGAGATAGAAGGATTAGTGACTCTTCCCTCTAAACTGAAGAGTAATCCTGAATTCATTCAATGTGGTTCTTTTTTAGGATATAAAATGATATTATACAACACTACCTAGAGAATGTTAGAATTTCATCCATATGGGGATTCCTCAATGCTATTATCACATTGATCTATGTTTAGGTTCTCACTACCACAAAAAATAGTTTTTCGCAATGCCCCCCCCCCTTTATCAGCGCTTTTTTTAGCACTGATAAAGGGACCCCCTTTATCAGCGCTTGTTTAGTAGCGCTGATAAAGGGGGGCCTTTATCAGTGATTTTTTTAAAAGCGCTGATAAAGGGTCGACTTTAAAAAAAAATTTAAAAATATATTAATATATAAATTTAGTTATACTGATATAAATATAATATATAATTTTTAAATATATTTTAGATAAGTATAAATGTATATTTAAACATAATATACTTAATATATAAGATTTTTAGTGAAAATGGCATCTTAAAAAATTGAAAAAAAATATATTTAATTAATAATTTGCTAATTATTATGGAGTAATGGTCATTTAATAACAATTTGAAGACTAAAAAATATAATTTTTTTTAAAAAAGATCCAAAAAATGTTGAAAACACAACTCAAACTTCAAACGGCCATAACTTTTGATCCAGGTGTCTGTTTGAGCTCTACCACATATCAAATCAAAGCCTTCGATGAGATCTACGTCGCTTTGATGAGGGGCACCCTGGTCAAAGGTCTTTTGAGGCCGAAAGGGGCCCAGAAGGCCTCAAAACTGAGTTGTTAGTCAGAGTGCCCCGATTTTTTAACATTTTGTGGATTTTCAACCTCTTTTAAGGGGGTATTAATGATTTTTTTTGATGGGGAGTGCATTTATTCCAAGGTATTACATTCATATTTATATTATGTCTTTGAAATTTCATTGTTTTTTATAATTCACTACTATTTATAATCAAATATATAACTATATGTACATATTTTTTATATATTCACACCTAAAAATTTAATTATAAATATAAATAATAAAATATATTTACATATAAAATATATTAGCTCTACCTAAATAATAACTAACATCCATTTTATTTAAAATAAAAATATATGAATGTTTATATACCTATATATTAATGTTACTATATATATATATATTCATCTAACTATATATATATTAATCTAATAACTCTATATATATTAATATAACTACATAAATATATATTTGTATTACTATAAATATATATATTAATATCACTATAAATATATATATTAATATCACTATAAATATATATACTAATATCACTATATATATATTAATATAACTATATATATATATTAATATAACTATATTTATATATATATATTTATATAACTATATATATGTTAATATAACTATATATATGTTAATATAAATATATATATATAAATTAATATAAATATATATTACTATATGAATAAATATAACTATATATATATATATATTATTGTAACTATATAAATATATATTAATATAACTATATATATATATATTAATATAACTATATATATATTAAAATATAAATATATATATATATTAATATAAATATATATTACTATACGAATAAATATAACTAAATATATAAATATATAAATAGAGATATCATGAATTAGAAGACAAATCAAAATATAGTAGTGGTAAAGGCTTAGGCGTGGATGGGGGAGGTCTCAAGTTCAAATCCTGGTGGAGGCAGGGGTGCTCGCGCATGGGGGAATATGGGCGCAAGCGCTATTAAAGGGTGAAGGGGGTGCGTGAGGCACTTTACAGGGGCAGAAAAGCTCTGTAAAAGGGGGGGGGGGGGTCAAGCGCTATAAAAGCCCCCCCGATTGGCAGAATTTTTTAAATTTTTTTAAAATTTTTTACCTTTTATCAGCGCTTTTAAAAAAATGCTGATAAAGGAAGCGCTAATATAGGGTTCTTTTATCAATTCTAAAACAAAGCGCTAATAAAGGACCCTTTTATCAGTGCTTTGTTTTAGCGCTGATAAAAGACCCCTTTTATCAGCAATTTTTTAGCGCTGATAAAAGGGGTATTTATTAGTGCTTTTCGAAGTGCTGATAAAGGGGACCACCTTTATCTTCACTGGCTTTATCAGTTCTTTTTCAAGCACTGATAAAGGCCATTTTTAGTGCTAATAAAAGCCGTATTTGTAGTAGTGGCTAGAGACACATGTCATGCTTTTCAAGCATTGTATTCTTCCACATGATGATTGGAGTAGAATAGTTATCATCAGAAAAACTGGGAAAGACATGGTAAATCAAGGAATACCATAAATCCTCAAATAGTTCATTCTCAGTAGAGAAATGAAGAGAATATTATGGTAAGTAAGAAATTGTATGGAGTTGAGAAAGTGATCATAGATGATCAATCGAGACATGTGACAGTGAGGGGTTTAATTATTTTAAATTCAACCACAAATAAAGGTTTGTTTAATATTGGTTCATCACATTATATTATTTATTCATGTGCTCTTAATCTTTTCAATTTTCATTTTGAGATGATTCATTCTATTTTGAAACTTATTACACCTCTTAGACAAAGGAAATATTGATCCTTTGTGTGAAAATAATTTTCTATAACTATTTATAGGGATTAATTGAGTTTGGATTTCTCTATGTTCGAGATAGATGTCTATGAAAAAATCATTAGTATATATTGGTTAATAATTCTCAATTCTTATATAGACTATTATACATAAAGTCTTGATTTTACAATTGAAGATGGAATTCAACATCTCCTTAGAAATCAGAATTTAATGTCAAGTGGAGAAGGATTATTCACACCAGTATTTGGAACTATTTCAAACTAGTTGGAATCGTTGTCCTTAACATAGACATATGAGATCAGTAATAGTGGATTTTTAACAATTATTGATCAATTTCTAGAAGTTTTTCCCAATAATTTTAATGGATTTCCACCCATAAGGTAATTGGAATTTATGATTGATACCTTTCAATGGACCAATCCTATCTCAATTACATCTTATCTGATGAAACCAAAATAATTAATGTAATTGAAAGTCATGTTGGAAGAGCGAGAAAGAGAAGGGTTCATCCAGCCTATTATGTCTCCTTGGGAAGCACTAGTTTTGTTTTTCAAAGTGGTTGATGGAACTCTTATCCCATGTTTGTATTATCATAATATTAATCGTGTTATGATAATTAATCCATACCCTCTTCCATTCATTAATGAACAATTTTAATAATTTATTTGTACCCAATGGTTATCAATAACAGACTTTCTTTCAGGATATCACCAATTTCATGTTTGGAATGAAGATATTTCAAATATTTATTTCAGTAGTATATATGTCCATTATGAGTATTATGTTATGCCATTTTGTCTTACAAATTCACTAGATGTCTTTATTCAATTTATGAATCAAATATTTTAAAGGTATATGGTTTCTTTTGTGGTAGTGTTTGTTGATAACATACTAGTGTATTCTAGGTTAAATTCATAGCATGAGAAACACAACATGATATTGTTGGGTATATTACAGGGTCATCGTCTATATGAAAGACTTTGAATGTGTGATTTTTGGAGACATGAAGTACGTTTCCTTGGACATGTAATCTCTGAAAACGAGTTTTTGTTGATCCAGAAATGATTGAGGATATGACGTCATGGAAACATCCAATTAACTCCCATGATATAAATAGTTTTTGTGGATTAGATGGTTATTACTGATTTTTTTCATGACATGTCATGACTAGATTCACAAATGGAATATTTGATAAGGAAGAGTGTTCTATTACAATAGAGTGGTGAATGTAAAAATATTTTTAATTGATTAATGTTCACCTTGAATCAACAACAATCATGATATTTCCAGAATTAGGGAATGGCTTTGCAGTGTATTTTGATGATTTGGGATTTGGAAGTGTTCTTAGGAATGGAGATAAATTTTTCTCATGTGGATCATGATAGTTATAGTTTAATTTAACGAACTAACAAACACATTATTTTTAAATAGTCAATGTGGTCCATTCTTTAAAAACATGACATCATTACCTATTTGGTGAGGAATTAATAGTGTTTACAAATCATTTGATCTTGAAATAAATTTTCTTAGAAGAATATTTGAATTTGAGATAATGAATATGGATAAAGTATCTTAGAATGTTTCACTTTGACATAATGTAAACACTGGGTAAAGTAAACCATGTGGAAGATACATCAAGTATAAATTTGTATATTTAGTTGGAAAAGAAGCAACATATCAATTATAGACAATTTTAGTGATATCCTAAATGAACATGGATTGTGAAGACTGAGGTAGTGTAGCTGTTTTCTTTTCAGTTTATTTTGTTCTTTATTTGGATGAAAATGATTATGAGTAAAATAAATCCTATTTTGAATGCATTTCTATGCGGTTAAAACTCAATGGTGGAGAGACTATTGAGATATGAATACTTGAGATAAGATCTGTTCTATGGTTCCAATATCATATTTTTGTTCCTTCGTCTTGTTAGAAAAATATTCTTCATGATTTCCACCATTTAAGTTGGGTTGTTCATTTTATAACAAAAAAGATGTATAAGGAAGTAAAAGAATAATTTTCGTGGATGAGAATGAAAAAGAAAAGTAGCTATGTTTATTTCAAGATTTCTCACCTATTAGTAGGCTATGGTAGATCTCCATTGGCTAGTGGTTTTTTATAGTCTTTACTAATTATCATTTGGAAATCGGAGAAAATAGCTATAGATTTTGTAATAGTTCCATTGTAAACAATTTGAAAACATAATACTATATGGGTGAAAGTGGATTGGTTCAGAAATTTAGCTCATTTTATCTCAATTTTTGAGCATCATATGGCAGTGGGGGATAATTTTCAACAATCAATATCTATGAAGTGGAAAATAGGCTTAATATACCAGCTTCCATATTATTGGATCGAGATCCGAGGTTTATGCCTCATTTTTGGAATACTTTATATCATTTTTAGGGACCTCAGTTGACTTTGAGTATGGAGTTGAATCCTCAAATGGATAGAAAATGAAAAAGAATGATAAAAATGTTGGAGTATATTCTTTGAGCTTTTGTAATGAATTTCAGTGGCTCCTGGGAGGAGTACATACTATAAGTTGAGGTCTCATACAAAAATAATAATGAATCCTTGATACATATGGGTACTTTTGAATAAATGTATGATATTCCTTATCATTATCCTCTATGTTGGGTGGTAACATGTGATACATCATTATATGGACCAAGTGTTTTATACGATAAAATGGAGAAGACTCGGTTGATTGGGAAGACAATTGGAAATAGCTCAATTTCTTCATAAATGATATTGGAATCATCTTTGGTGATCATTTTCATTTGATTTGAGTGATCATGTGTTATTCCTAATCATTATTTTGGTAATAATGGAAGGAAATATACTTGATACATATGTCTTTTTAAGACACTTGACCAGGTTGGTGAGGCAATATATTGATTTTCATTACCAAAAAAAGTTCAGTTTAGTGAATATTGTGTTTCTTGTATCCCAATGCAAGAAGAATAAACCAAATCCTGACATTGTGAATATATGGGATCACATTAACGTAAATACGGATTATATGTTAGTTTATGTTCTAGTTAAAATTTTAGATAGGAATGTGAATGTCTTTCCTGGGAAAATTTTCAGTCTAATGCAAGTTTTGTGGAAACATGGTCAGATTTAGGAGGAAACATTAGAGCATGAAAAAGAAATATTGAAGTAGTGGTTGGAACTCTTCCTAGAAAAGAAGAGTCTTTTAATTTTTTGGGATGGGATGACTAATTTTGGGAAGAATTTAGAACCCCCATTTTAATTTACTTGACCATTTATTTGTGTATTTCAACTATAAATATCATTCAGGTTGTGTTTCAGTAGGTTCATAAGTATTTTGACATACTTTTGGAGGATTTTCTAGTGATAAAAGATTTGATAATGGTTATTAGAAGCCATTAAAAATAACTTGGAATCGGCGTAACTGAAACAATGGTAACTAGGTAGGCGCACAGTTAGGTTCACGGTTTGGCCAAACTGTGATGATATCTAGGAAAAAAATGCAATGTTAGATGGAGGGGAATATCATGGTATGCACATGGTTTTTATAACTCTTTTATCTAACCATGAAATTTATGGTTTGTGAAGTGTCTCACATATGGTTGAAGCATAGTTTTCCTAACCGTATTCCCTAACCATGCCCTTTGAGAAATAAAATTGCAAAATCATGGATATAAAATGATATACCTCCTAAGACAATATTTTACCACTAAACAACTTATATAATGAATTAATCTCCCTCCCAAGGCTATATATACCATTCCTTTCGATCCTTAAGTGATTATTAGGAGAATATATGGGCACTAGAGGCCTAAATTTGCAAGCAGGTGCCCATTTTTATTTGTATTCCTTAGTTTCATTCCCCTTGCCTCTCTTGGAATCATGGATCTAGTGCATTAGGGATATATCCATGTTGTGTGATTTAAATAATTTTAGAATATTATTTTTTTGTTTGATTTAAACATTTTCTATGGTTGTATTTAAAAGATTCTTGTTGGGTTTTGATGTTTTTGTGTAATTCTTTGGTTTCTCAAAAAGTTGAAATGTTTTTGGCTTATATATTGAATAATCTAGATTTGAAAATAAAGGATTGGTATCAAATTTACTAAATTTTATAAAATGTATTTTTAATTTCATGTGAGACTCTTGATATGAATCCTTTTTAATTATGGGTTTGTGAAATGGAGGAATTCAGATGCTTTTGGGGAAAACCTTATGAAGTTATTTTGAAAATGACGTATTTTAAATTATGGATTTGTTTTTTCTGATTGAAGATGTTTTTAAAAATGTTTTCAATAGAATAAATATATAAACCCATTATTAACACACAAATATATTACATAATTTTATAAGAATTTTTAGTACATTTCAAAAATAATGAAAACCTGATGAAAAATATAAAAATGATTCTTCATGGATACAATTGTCCGCGCAGACGCATTTTTGACATTCCATTTTTTTTATAAATGGGTGGAAATAAATAACAAATTCTAGAAGAACTAATATATTAAAATATATAATCATACTAATGATACTAAATAAATCATATTATTATGTATGTAATGTATTTTGATGAGTAATATTAAAAGAAGAAAATACAAGGGGAATAGATAAAACTTATGTTTGAGACTTCATCATTCATTGGAATACTCCTTGGAATTGAAAGGAAAATGCTAAAATATTATTAATTGAGGCTTTATGATGTTTAATTATGTTATGGGGGGAGAAAAAAAATAGTTTCAAGTAGTAATTCGACGGATATATATATCTTTCAATGGTATAAGTGGTGCTCTTTTTTGGGAGAATAAAAAGTCACTTTTGGAAAAACTCTTCAGTTTTTAATAATTCCAGGAAACATTTCAAGGAAAAATGACACAAAATTAGATACCCAGGGAGGGAAAAGTGATTTTGTGTTTAAGCTCACCTGAACCAATATTTTTGGAGCCATCCTTGAGTTTTCAGGGAATTTATTTATAAATTCTTATCTATTACCATAATTTACTTTTTTCCTTGGTATCATTTGTAATTAATATTAACAAAAAAAATTAAAATCGGAACTTTTATCTATTATTACCAATATAAAATAATATTTTTAAATAATTTTATCAAAAAAAAATTATATTTGTGTGAAGATTTAATTTTAAAATATGCGTACTTAAATGTGTAATTTTATTTTGAAAATGTATATTTTTCAGCTTTAACTTTATATATAAGAAAAAAATTATCATTTATACAGATTTTGATGACATAAAATTATTTAATTAAAAAATTAATTATTTCAATGAAGGGAAAAACATAATATCTCCTTGAAAATTATTGTCTTAAAGAAAATAAAGATTTTTTTATTAAAGTATCATTTTAATTTTTTTCCTAAAAATCTTGGACATAAGATTTATATGTTCAATGAATATCTTAATAAATCCATAATATTATTCTTTAGATATATATTTTATTACTTAAAAGGTTTTATAATCTTCTAGGATATTTTTATATAATGAAAAAATCATGAACATTATAATTCTCACAAAAAATAAAATATTCAAATAAAAATAAACCTTTTTAGAAAAATTCAAAAATAATTTATAAGTAAATTTTTATCTGAGTAATTTAAAAATATATTATATATTATCATCTATAAATTATAGAATTTATAAATTTATCTTTTAAAATATGATACATAATATAAAGATAATAAATTTTATTGAAAGGAACCTTTTTCAATATTAACTCATATCAATTTTCTATATTCAAAAAGAAATACCTTTTCATGCTTTACCATATTTGTGTTTATTATATATTTAGTAATAATTTCCTAAGGTATTTTTTGGTTTTATTATATTGGTTGTGTCATATAAGGCATGTAACCAAACATAAAATTTTTACTAGGTTTATAATTTCAGCTCATTACATTATATCGCCTTTAATATTTTTATTTTTAACGATTACAATTATTAATTACTAATGGAGATATATAAGGAGATTATCAATAATGATATAGATTCTAATAAGATGTATATCTTTTTATCATATGCCAGATCAAGATAATTATCATTCCTCAAACATCATTGATTTTTTATACCCAAATCTTATATTCTAGAGAGTATACCATTCCAAAAATTACCCAAATCTCTATGATATTTAACCATAGTGAAATAAAATATTCATTAGAAATTTAATTCAATATTGAATCCATAAATGGTATTGGCCACTATTTTATCAAATGACAGGCTATAAAATATATTCTATAATATTTAATATGTTATTTGTTTCCAAAAATAACATGAATAATTATCAATTTGAAGGATATAGATACAACATAACTTATATTTTCAATGTAACATAACCCTTTATTATCTTTACATATACTAAACTGAAAACATAACCACCCCTAAAAAATGCGTTCATTAATAGTAATAACTAAAAATATGAACTTTACATTAAATAAGTCTTTTAGGTACCAATACTATTTGATAAATGTTGACAAAATTTTTAATTAAAACTATTGATGAACAATCCTAGGATGTTTTATATAATACTGAAAACATTTTGAATACACCAAAATATCACTCACTAATCATAATGTCTAAAATCATCAAGTTTTAACATATGTTAATTTATTATACCCACAAATTTAGGTAATACTAAGAGACCCTATTTTTAAATCATATAATAAAATTTAATAATGTTAATACGATCCTCTCTTTTGATATAATAAATAATGATTCAAAGATACATACCGTATCTAGCTTCATTTTTTGTGATCATGTTTCCATTGAAAAGTAAACGGAAAAAGGTTATGAAAATTTCGAAAATATAAATTAAAAACCTAAATCACTGTAGTTATTCATCAATAAAACCATTGTTTTTTATCGTATGATACTTTTAGGTCAACATATGACTCTCTTCATTCAATCCTTATTATTATATGGTAATTTTACTATTAGGTTTTCATCCTCAAAATTCTTATTTAAATGTTCAAATCCTTCATAATATTTCATGAAGAATATATGAATTGACCAAATGATATCCCATGGGTGTACATATCTAGGTTTGAAGTTATTCCTCTTTATCATGGACCTTGTATGGAAAACTAAAAAATTAATACAGAAATAATATGTTTATTTCATGGTATTATTACTACATTCCATAAAATGTTGTATAATCCAAGGATCGAATGTTGTATTTTCTTCATGACTGGCTACATAAACAGATTATTTTACAAATATTGTGATCATTTATCCACTCATATTCTTCTTTAGAACATTTCTAGTCATATGATATGATATAATCAACTTCAAAATATGGGGAAATGGAACATATAGAAGGGTGGACTCAAATGCTCGGTAAGTGAAACATATTAACTAGTGATAATATCAAGATATTAATAGTGAGGGAAAAACTAAGTAAGGGAGAAATAATAGAAAAATGGTCATTATACCACAAGTGATAATCATAAAACTTTATTGAGAATTTAGGATAATAGAAGAGGAACATAGGACCTAAGAAAGGTCATAAATATATGTGTTTGATGTATATTATGTAAATATAACGAGACATGAAATCATAACATCAAAAATCAACATATATAGAATGTGGAATACCATAAATATTTGCAATACTTTGTGAATAAGAAACATTTTAGTGGATTAATAGAAAAATATAAGAATACAGAAGCATTATGAACAAATACATGTTTTCCCACCCCTTAATTTTTTGAACGAATCAAAGTATGTCCACCGATTTGTTTAAAAAAAAATCCATGTATGTTTATAAATAAATATTTATTAATAAATAAAACCATAAGAAATTAAATTTAAAATATTCATTTTTAAACGAAATTGAAATAAAAAAAATTTATTTATTAAAAAACCTTTCATAGTATCAACTATAAAATACATGATTATTAATTGAAATACCAAAAAAATAAAAAAAAATTAATAAGAATCTTTTAAAAAATTTATTTGAAACCAAACCCCAATAAAAAGGTTTTATAAAAAGTCAAAGGTAAAAAATTGATGAGGAAGGGAGGAATATATGATCTTTAAAAGTAACTACCTTTGACATATTTGAGAATAAATTTATTGAAAAACCCACATTGTTAAAAGAATATCAAAACCACTATTTTAAAAATGTTGTGGAATATATGGGTTTTTAGATAAAAAATTTATATTATACAAGTTAAAAGAGAACATTGATGTATTTAAATACATGGATATAGTTGAAAATCCATTTAAATAAATCGGAATTATTCTTAACAAAATTTCATCTTCCCAAAACAATAGATTTTTTTTAAAAAAGACTATAGTTTGAAACATGATTTCAATAAAAATGAATATGGTAATAAAACATACCATTATAATATGTTAGATAGAATCACACAAGAAAAAGTTTTAGACAAATAGAAGTGATTATGAACCAATGGAAGGATTGGAGTCATAAAGACCCCTTACAATTACTCCAACTTTGTTGAATTTTCTCTAACCTATGGTATCAAAAAATGATTTTAATAACCTATTAAAGAACCATTTTCATTTATATATACTTTTATACAAATTCTTTACAAATATTCAATAAATTTAAATTAGTTATATACCATTTATTTTCAAAATCATGATCGTTTTGAACTGGTTTTTTGTAATGGAAGTCTTTTATTCATTGTTTTATAAATTTTAATAATTAAAAAATCATATTGGGTACTATAGAATATGTTTTAAAATAAAATATAAATTTATAATTTCATTTATTAAGTTTTTGTTAATGTTTCCTTTTGGAAGAAATCGAATTTGAGATCATTCTGGTGAGTTTAACAACAAACAGTGATATATTTATAACATTATTAGAAATTGATATTATGACCCCAAAATAATTTTTAAATATTGAATAAATTATTATTAAATTTATTTACAATAATTTAACATTCCTTAATCATCCATGACATGAACATTACAACATCACTCATGTAGTTAGTAAAAATAAAAAAATAAGAGTGTTCTATAATGAATGAATGAGAAAAAAGGAATCATTATATAATTTTATTATAAATGTTATTTTAAAAAAAATAATGTATGGTCATTTAAATAATTATAATAACCATAAAATATTGTGGGTTATGTCAAATTATATTTTTTGTTCATGGATGAGGTACTCTACACATACACATGCTTAATGGTTCCATTTCTCAATGAGTGGAAGTAATGATTGTATATTAAAAAATCACATTTATTAATTTATTTTGTGAAATAGAAGTTCAATTTATTCATCAGATTCATCTTCATTATTATCCTTGCGATATAGTGATGGCTAACAAACTATGTTGCATCATGGATGAGGTAGTCTGCATGTTCGCATGATCGATGTTATTTGGGATTCTTAGAGAATGGAAAGTATTGAATATTTATTATTTACCTAAAATAACTTAATTTATGTATAATTATGTTAAAATTTTAATTATATTAAAAAAACTATAAATTATTTTAGGAAAGAGTATAATAAATAAAATTAATTGAATGTAGTACTCATGCTGAAATATTGTGTTTTTATTGGGAAAACTTATTAGAAGTGAAGGCCTAAAGAAAACCTAAGGTGAATTGAATCTTCTGTAAGTAGTAGATGATTCTAGGATTTGAAAAAATGAATAATTTCAAGGTGTAATTCTTTTATTATGTTTATCATAGAATTGTGTCAAATATACCATATTATAAGATAAAAAATTAGAACTTTTGGAAACACATGTAATTTTTTTATAATTACATGATACTATTCCAAGTTAATTAGATGAAAAGTGGAAGAAGAGGGAATTTTTGACACTATAAGGCCTAAATTCCTCTCATCCATTAAATTTTGGACTGGATAAGTGTTATTTTAATACTTTTTACTTTTTAATTTTTACCAAAATTATCTATTACCTTGGAAATTAATTTTTGACCTTAGTAATTAATATTGATTATAAAAATTATGATTTCGTCCTCATAAAAAATTTGTAAATTATTATTTCAAATTTTGAAAAAAAATTAACACATAAAATTTCTAATGGTGTGAAATTTTCATTATAAAATAAAAAACCTAATAGTGTTGAAACAGTTTTCTAGAAAAAAATGTCTGATTTAAATTCGTAGTTAAGATAAAATTATCATAGATGATGATTTTAATGAAATAAATTAACTTATAATTAAGAAAAAAAATTAGGATTTTATGGTAATGAAAAATAAAATCTTCCCATTTGAATAACTTTTTAGAAGAAAATTATGAATATTTTTTTATTAATGTAATTTTTTAATTGTGTTTTAAAAATATAAGAAATAAGAATATAAGTTCATATAATATTTGAAAATTCATAATTTTATTCCTAAATTAGATAATTTATTACTTGATTTTTTCTAATATTATATGATAAGATTACATAATAATAAAATCATTAAACATATATCTTTTTAAAAAATATATTTTTTTACCAAAAGTAAACATTTTTTTGAAAAAATCACAAATTAATAGATGTTAAATCATTTTGGGTTTAATTAAAAATTGATTTTTTTTATAAAATTTATGTTCTAAAACTTTTCAATTTTTCTATTAAAATAAAATAAATAATACAAGGAAAATGGATTTTATTAAAAATTATATTTTAAATATAAACTCTTATGAATTATTTACCTTCTAAATATTTAATATTTTCCCATCATAGTCTTTATTATATATTTACTAATAATTAATAATTAATATATTATGGTTTTTTATAACATTATTTTGAATAAAACATCAGTTTTATAATGTCTAAAATTCCAGATCATTATATTCTACCCTGTTTAAAATCAATTCATTATCATATTTTTATAACATAGAAGAATATAATAGAGTGTAATTTTTTCTCATCACAACCATTGGATGTCAAAATGATTCTAAAAACATATGATCCTTTCATATGAATTTTAGAATATAATTAGTCATGTTCCACATCAATTTATCTCTTTGATCTAAAATTTCTACTAGTTGTTCCTCATATTAGAGATCATGTTATAGTTGAACAATTTTTGAATTATATATATATAAGCTAGTCCTACTATTTACATCCTCTATTTTGATACATGGAATAAATAATATAAATTGTAGATTTCAAGAGGTTATATTTTTTATAAGATATTTTTCAAATATAATCAATTATCTCGTAGAGAAGTATGCACCAAGGGATCACCTAACATATATTCCTAATCTCATAACCCACTTTAATATAGATATATATAAGAATACATTATCTCTGACTAAGAAATATAGATCTTTTCTATCGTTATCTACATTTATCTTCTATCAATTTTTTTCCTTTTATATGTAGCAAAGTGGTGAGAACATTTTTCTTCATTTCATGGACATGTTAAACACTTATTAGCTTGATATCTCCAACTTATTCCCAGAATATTGGTGTCTTATACATCTTACAATAAATAGGCTCTTATTTTTACATATGAATCTTTTAATGGAAAATATTTTTATAATAGTAACTCTACCAAAGGGAGGTATTTTTCCCAACAACCTTTTAATTCCATCGAACAAGATCTATATAATTATATAAAAGGTTGGATGGTCCTCTCAGGATAACCATCTATCAGAGGGTGACATCCAATGTTAAATCTAAAATATTTCTAAAATTAATTATAAATAATTCTCTAATGTCTTAAGGTAATCCTCATATCTTTATCGGGTAAAGTGTAAGGTGGAACCCCATGCAGCCTAAACACATCTCATATATATATATATATATATGATAGAGTTTTTCAAGAGGGAAAAAGTCATTTTGGATGATAAAATGTGATAAATTTATAAAGTGATCGAGAATAAAACAAATATAATTATGTACCATAGATATTTTAGGAAGTCAAATAACAAAATAATTCAATAATTTTCCCATCTCAATAATAGTAAGAGTAATGGTGGAAATAAAACCATATAATTTTTTTGTTCATCCATAACATGTTGAAATACCAAGTATTGTGATATGAATTACATGACTTACTTCTTCATGTTACCCCAAAAGAGGATTTTTTTATCTATTTGAATTTTTTTGATTCTTGGTTAAATAGATATAGATGAATTATGATCATCCTCCAATATTTAATGCTACTAGTTTGGTTTTGATGGGATGAATGCCTTTGTTTTAAGACTTTTAAATCTATTTTAATTGACGATGAACTCCAAAATACTGAATACATTTTTTTATAGTTGTGCATCATCATTATATAATTCATTTATCTTCTCGGTAATGGGTTGTTGAGAAATAATTTTGGAATAATGGTATTTTTCTTCTTCCCACATGATTTCCTGATTTATCAAAATTGAAAATCATGTAGTATTTAATATTCTTCAATCGTGATCATGGATATGTTAAAATGGTCCATCATACCTAGGGAACCATCCAAATTATTTGAATTCCTATGGTGGTAATGTATTTATAATTTATATCCCTTTATCAATTCAAACAATATACATTGGCACATGTTCAAATATTTTTGTTTCAAAAAAATTGTAGGATCTTATGGTCGGTATAGATTTCACAGTTAGGACCATAAATGTGGTAACATGAAAATTTAAATGAAAAAACTACTACCTCATGCTATAGATCATGAGTTGGGTAGTGTTACTTATGAGTCTTTTATTTTACTAATACAAAATAAATTATCTTATACTTAATCATAATAACACTTCCTAAACCACTAAATGAGGCATCCCTATATATCCCGAACCCTTCTTTAGTATAGGTAACTACAATCACATTATAAGTGACCAATGTCTCCCTAATCACACTGAAGCTTTCATACCTCTCATTATCAATTTGAAATTAACTCCCTCATAGGTCAACATTGTTAGTGGATTGGAAAATAATGAGTAGTTTCTCTTAAAATGCAAGTAGGATATATCTAATCTTATAAAACAATAGATTTCAGTCACAAAGTTTAGTATATGTTTTTTAATTAATGTATTCTTATGTTTTTCTATAGAAATATCTATTTCGGTGATAACATGACCTAATAAGGATACTCTTGGAAACCAAAATTCAAAATTTGTGACCTCAGTGTAAAATTTTTTCCTTTTGAATGTTCATTAGAACAATTCCCAAATTCTCTTCATATTCTTTCTTTCTCTTAGAAAATATTTTAACATATTAAAAAAATTCTACCAAATTTTTTTCAATGTAATATCTAAATACAATGTCAACAAATACATAATGATCATAGGTTAATTTATATGCCAAAATGGAATTACTATTATTTAACAGTGTCTATACATTTTCCCAAAAGCTTCTTGGGTATATCTCCTCTCCTTATACTAAATTTATGATATCCAATTTTATGGTCAATCTTTGAGAAATATTAAGATCCTCATAGTTGATTGTACGTGTCATCAATATGGGGTAGATGATATTTGTTATTTATATTGATATTTATACGTTCATGATATTCAATATGTATGGACATTTATCCATCAATCTTCTTTAAAAATGTACTAGTATAACCGAAGGAAAATAATTCAGGTGCATAAATCCATTTTCTAGATTCTCTAAATATTTCTTTTTAATTAATCCAACTTATCTAGGTACAATATATAAGGACACGTTTAGATAGTCATAGATCTAGGTATGATCTCCATCAAAAACGCAACCCCACTCTCTAGTGGATACATGGACAATTCATCCATAAATATATTAGTATATGACCATAAGTAGGAATTTCATTAATTTTTAATTTATCCACAGCCATTTTAGAATAGATTCCATCATTTTTAGGTATCATGAACCATATTAAATAGCTAATTTTAAAGGTATATCATAATCATCCTTTAATCAATATTTGATCATATGATGGTTGGGGATATTAAATTAGATCTCCTTATTCAAAAGGTTGATATGTTTCATATATATGGATAACCAATCCATACCCAAAATCACATCAAATTAAACTAGAATAATATTTTCATAGGGTATATTCTATACACATCAATGTGATGTTCCTAACTCTATAGTGGAGGATATGTGTTCCTTAATCACCATGATTCACTCCAGATATTGAATTAAAATAAGCACATCCTTGGTCAATGAGTTAGTAATTGGTATAGGGAATTGACTTAGAAAATTCAATATTTACCCACATATTAGCCATTGAATTCATTATAAATCCATTTTTTGTAACATCCCATGATTATGTGAATAAGTTTTTATAAAATAATTTAATCTTTTTGTATTTTTTCGTTTCACACAACACCGAATATAGATTTTTTTTATGAAATCTCTATGTGTGGATTGCATTATACACAACACAATGACAATTTTTCACTACATGGTACAACTATATTAGAATATGGTACATTAAACATTATGTTTTTTTTGCATTATACATAATAATGAGTCCTTTTTATATCTTGGGTTACATGAAAGTTCATGTTTTACAAAACCACAAGATACTATTAATAGTATTATTAAAATATTATTATTTCTCCTTCCTAGTTATTTGAATTGACGTTATGAAAAAATTAACTAAATGTTGAAAATATGGTTTAAAAATTTATATAAAATTAAACATTTTCTTTTGAATTAGAATAATTGAATATAATAATTATTTTAAAATAAAAGATTATTTTTCAAAAAAAACTATTTTTATATGTAAAAACAAAATTTTATAATGATATATTAAAAAATATATATTAAATTTTACAATAAAATTTATATAAAATATATTAAATTAATATTTTTGATACTCATCCAATATATTTTAAAAGCATAAGATAAGAACAACCCCAACATTACACATAAAAACCTATATGGGACATATGCATTTTTACCACCTTTTGATGGAAAACCAACTTTAAATATAATTTTTTATCTTTTATAAATTTAATATAATAAAATAAAAATAATTTTTTAAGGATAAATGTTATAAAAAATTAGGGTTAACTTTATTATTTTTCTATGAACATTCTTTTTTTGATGAATGGTGAAACATATTGAATTTTAATTCAAAAATGATTTTTTGCCTAATTTATTTATAATAATAAATTATATTTATAATTGTTTTTTATATTTATTTATTTAAATTATACATAAATAAATCTAATTTAGCTTATTTTAATCAATTTGACTTTGAAATTTGTTATAAAAACATAGAAAATGATTTAACATTTTTACATTAAAAACCTGAATTATCATCTCATATATGCGATTAATTATAAATTAATTTAAACCAATTTTGTGATTGTCATTAGGAAAAATGGATTCCTTGTTTTTAATAATCATAATTTATAATTTAAAATAATTTCAACATAGTTTTCTAATAAAACTATTAGTGAAGGTGGTTAAAATTAATTACAATGATTGAGAGGAAAATTCGCTTAGCAATAGACTAAAAAATAAACTTAGGAGAAAAAATGACATATTCACTTCACCAAAATCCATTGGATGATCTTATTTATACACTATAAAACACTATGTCTAATTTGGTCCATTATTGGAGTTAATGTTCATGGGAAAAACGTGTTTAGAATTATCTTTTCTATAATTTTAAAAAATTCCAAATCCTCCACCCCTATATAAAGGAACTCATCCCTCCCACATAGTCACACCTCTCAAAACCTTTGGATCACTAAAAATATTCTCATATAATTTCCCAACATCCCTAGCTTCACCATTGAATCATAAATTTTGGAAGATAACCATCCTTGGAAGCCCTTTCGTGCAACCTAGAAGGAGTTAAATTATAGTAAATAATTATTCAACTATAATTATAATATATATATATATAATTCATTTACTTTCTTCCTTTAAATATGGAAATATTATAAAAATAATGTTCATGTGTACGTACGACCTACCATCTCTATGAATAGTGTATTCCATTTCATACTTATATCTTTTTATAAATTATTATAAATAAACATTTAATGAATTTATATGATATTTATATCATGCTATAAATATTTTTAAATAATAAAATTATGACCAAATTAATAGTATAAAGAATAAAAAGTCAAAATATATATGAAAAAATGACAATATGACCTGAAACGTAACGTTTACAATAAAGTTTTAATAAATAGGTAGCATAAAGACATTATCAAATAATATATGGTATTATATATAAGTAAATGGTTTTTTGGAATATTTATAATAAAATTATATTTATTATACATGAGGTTTTACTGTGTATGAAGAAATTCAATTCATTTGGTAAGGGAATTTAATCTCACTTTTTATTTCTATGAGATATATTACATATTCATCGCTCTCTTATTTTGTATAGTTTATATAGTACCTTATGACATGTTATATCATCAATTTACTTTTTGTAATTATATTAAAATATTTAATTAATGTTATTATATCATGTGGATCAGGATTCTAAAATTCTCAATGTAGTAAGGGGATTTTTAGTCTCACTTTTATTTCTGTGAAACATAATATTTATTCACCATTTATTTTATTGTGTGGTGTATAAAACACCCAAGAATCTAACATATGTTTATTATACATAAATTTATGTGTATTTAAATATACATTCTATCATCTGTCCTTCATGGTTTTTACAGTTCAAAAGTTACCTAATCATTATGATAGTATTATCTCAATTTTCATTCTTTGTGACGATGTTTTATTATATACATATATTATTTTTTGAGGTGTATATACTATAATTTTACATGTTGATTAATTTTTCTCATTATTTTCAGCATATATTATTCTTCATGTAATTTCATCTTCTTACATGGTGAGTATGATTCAGTGTTACAACGCGGTAAGAGATTACTAAAACAATCTCTTCATTTATCGTGATTGTTTGGGATTACACTTCCATTGATGAAATATCATCTTCCAACACTCTGTAAATCTCATTATTTTTATTCACCTTTGGATATTAATGATTCATTCATTTATTAGTACCATTTCCCACTCTTTGGTAATCCATATATTTAAGATACTATTTTTATGAAAATATAACTTTATTTCTCTCTTCTGTCGGATACCTGTTTTATTCTAAAACAATGTTTCCAAAAAAAATTTCAAAAATTATTTTAAAATGAAAATTTTATATAATTTTTAACTAAGAATTTTTTTTAAATTTTTTTTTCAGGTTTTCAAATATTCCTTTATATGTTTTCAATGTATTTTTAAGGAAATGGTTTTCAAAACATTTTCAAGCTTCATTTATAAGTTTTCATGTATAGTGGTTTTCACAACATTTTGATGCTTTATTTATATGTTTTCATGGAAGATGGATCTAAAAATATTTTAAGACTTTATATGTTTTCAAACTAATTTAAATGAAATTTAATAAAAAAATATTTTCACACTTCTTTTATCTGTTTTCAATTAAGAAGGTTTTTAGAAGGATTTAAAGATTATTTTATAAGCTTTGAGAAAATTTGTTTTCAAAATGTTTTATAGAATTATTTGTATTTTTTCAAGATTTACTTATAGAAAATAGTTTTCAAAAGGTTATATGTGTTAAAAATAATTTTTCAAAGAAGAAAGTATAAATTACTAAATAAATGTTTTAAAAGATATTTCCAAATTATTGACGAACTTATATGAAATCAGTTGGTGTTACTCATGACTGACTTGGAAAATGATAAAAAATTTCATTTAATATTATTCTTATGAATTGTTTATGTATTGATGGAATGATGTTTATAAAACCTATTTATATTTCAATGGTTATATTCTTATGAAACCCACTTCTTATCATGGTTTATTATTTTATTAAATGATTATGAAACCAATATATTTTTCATATGTAATGATATGATTAAATTTTTATGATACACATTTCATTTCTTGGGTTATGATATGATGTTTATGAAACCCATATCCATTTATTGGTCATGATAATATGGAGTTTTTATAATGTTCTGGCACATGTAAGAATAATTTTATTATGTGATGAGTGAGATCTGTATCTTCCTATAATGAATGGGTTAATGATTTATATCTCACATGATATACATGACTACAATAGGGAGTGAAATTGGTTTCGTAAGGGACTTTGTCTATTAATATTGTATTGGGAGTGAACTATGAATACTATGTTGGTCTTGTGAGTGAACATTGAATTCTAATATGGTATTGTGAGTGAAAATTGACTATGATGATAGTCATGGGATTGAACCATGATTACCAAGATAGTATGGGGAGTGATCCCATTATTATAAAATGGACAAGACAATGATTCTTTGACTACTATTAAAATCATTTATATTTATTCTCTATATTCCATTCTTCCATGTCGTATTCCTAAGTAATGATTTCATTGATTGTCCTCTTTATTTTCATATAATTCATGTCTTATGGACTACTAATATTTATTTCATGACTCATGTATGTTATTATTGATATGTCAGGTATGATATTCAAATATTATTATCACATTCACACACCCTTATGTTACAGTTATGCTTATGTATCTCTTTTAATTTCCCTTACTGAGCATCTAAGCTCTCCACTATATTATGTTTCCTTTCCTAGGGTTATTTGTAATTTTTTTATGTAGATGTACTAAAGGGGAAGATATTTATAGAAACAATTTTATATAATTCACCATGTTAGAAGATATTGTTCTATTTTTCCAAAGACACTAAACTATTACTATCCTCAGATATGTATTTTTTAATGATATAAATCTTCATAAAAAATGATGTAATATCCTTGTATTTTAATCCTGGGTCAAAAAAGATTGTATCAAAGGAATATTTGGGTCCAAATTTGGAAAATAGGGTGAGAAACTATTAGTGAGAACCCTAAGAACATTTATAATGATAAGATTTAGGGAAAAGAAATATTTAAAAAACATCATAGAATTTCATTAAAGAATAGAGAGAGTTCCTTCCTAGAAATAAATCTCTTCCTAGATACTACAAGTGGATATTCCTTTGAAATATATGGAATGGTGGTAAAACTATTAAAAGGAGTTCTAGGCCTGACTCGAGTGTAACCTAGTGCACAAAAGTAGGTCTTGTTTTACACCTGGTAAGAAACTCCTTGGGGATATGCTTTAGAAATTCACATACTCTTTTTAAACCATCACAAAGGATTTAAATATTATATGACTATGAATAAAATTGGATAAAGGTAAGGATTAATATATTAAAAAAATTAGGTTCCATTATTTAGGAATCCTATAAGTATTTTTTTATTAGTTTGTGGTTTTCTACTATGATAAGTGTTTCTAACCCTTTTATTCATTATTTTAGTCAATAGAGGGGACTGTTAGGAACTTGGATAATTTTGAATTTGATGGAAACATTTCTTATACTCATTCAAATGGGATGATCACTAGAGTAAAGGATGTTGTGATCGTGACTAATTTGTTTTCATGGAACATGATTAAAATCATGTACCTTTACAAACTCCCAGACTCCCCAAAGAAGGACAGGAAGGAATCTGATGAGAGTACCTATAATAGAGACCATGGAGGAAAAAATATTTTGTTTCCTTTGTGCCTAGAATGTGGTAATAAGAACCCATGTGAAGCTTCAGTGGAACATTAAGATATTTTAACTATGAAAAATAAGGACCCAAAGCAAGTATCTTCAATGGAAAATGAAAAGTTTGATTAAGAAAATGAATGAAAATACTGGAATTTCTTCAGTACTATCAATTTATTACTTATTTAAATTTGGAATGTACATAAATTATTAAAATATATTTCCTAACAAGAAGGATGATTTAGAGAGTCAGAAAGGCAGTTAAAGTAATGTCTTTTCTTCTGATTATGAAGATAACGCAAATTACATATGAAAGTTATGGGATGTTATTCGAGTATTATTTACATTAATGATACAAATCATGATTAAATTCAGTTTTAGGAACCTTAGTAAATGTTTCATACTTCATATTCTAGGAAAGGGGTATTAAGGGATAAGAGGATGATGCCAGAGTAATGGTTTGATAATATAGTAGGATGATTGAAGTGTATTTGTATAGGAATTCAAGAATTAAGTTATATGAACTAGGAAGTATTTGGTTTCCATTATGGATTTGAAACCATATATTTAATGATTTTTATGAACTCTAAACAGATTTATTAGAAAGGTAATATTTTTATAAATGGAAGGAACCCCTTAATTTATCTTTGATGTTGATAAGATTATGTTTATATTGGATAAATAGGTAATTGATATGGATAATGTAAATGGGATAGTACTAATTTCCCTAGAACTGGTTATTTATTTATTTTTGAAAATTTGGTCAATTTAATTATATATTATGTTTATGAATTTTTGGATATATGTAATATATCTAGTAATAATTGGAATAAGGGTGCATTCATGTTTTCCAAAAGTATTTATGGTAATTCAGGTCATTACCATATTTCAAGAGAGTATAAGATGAAGGTATTTACTTTTCTGGAATTTGACCACCAAGAGAAATTCATGATGTATGTGGAGTCAATATGAAGATGATATTATGACCTTATTTCTATTTTTTGGTATTTTAATCTTCTAGAAGTTTCATAAGGTTAACCATTTATGGAATGGTATATGTTAAAAATAGGATGAGGTTTTAGAGATTAAATTATTATCTCCCCATATGTGGATTTATGCATATTGGCTAACTTTTTATTACATATTGTTTTATATATGAAAGGAATTATTATTATATTAATAGATATCAGGATCTTCTAATGCTTCCAGAATAAAAAATTACACTTCATTTCTTAAAATAAGAGATGAATTGGAAATTTACCAAGGAATTGAAAAGTGTGATGTTTTCCCAAAATCATGAATGTATATATATTCATGAAAATTATTCAACTTTAGGAAAATGATCCGAAAATTAAAAAATTTCCTAATACCCTAAATATTTATTGAGCTAATTTCCTTTTAATTAATCAAAATTAAATGACTTTGAGGCCCTCAACATTCCATTAATCATTAAATTGTTTGTTTTTGATGAACTCAATAAATCCAAATAAATATTTATATTTTTCCAATAAGTCCTTATATTCACTTGATTCCAATGTTCTCATATTTTTAAAAATACTCTTGGGTTACTCAGGGTAACCATTATGTTTCAAACATTTCTTTTTAAAATGATATTTTATTATTCATTTTTATGATGCGTGTTTCTATAAATGTAACTTTAAAGTATTAAATCATAAATAACCCAGAAAATTTTGGAAAGAGAAATTAATTTAAAGGGGGTATATTGTAAGGCCTTGAGATTTTATGAATTATGATATTTTAGTTAATTTAATCTTTTTTATATTTTTCATATCACACAACACTAAATATAGTATTGGTTCTAAAAAATCTCTATGTGTGGATTGAGTTATTAAAAACACCAAGTCAAGATTAAAATATTTGAAAAACATAGATTTCTTGTAGTAAACACAAAACTATTTTTGGTTTTGATTACACATAATACTGAGTCCCTTCAATAGTTGGTGGTAGAAGGAAAGTCGAGTTTTATGAAAATAAAAATACTATTAACAATAATATTAAAATATTATTATATATACCACAAGTCCTTTTAAATGGATGATATGAATAAGATTAACTAAATTGTAAAAATATAATTTACAAAAGTATATAAGATTATTTTTTTATATCAATTAATATAAGTAAATGTGTGAACTATTTGGAAATAGATGAATTAAATTTATAAGAATACAATTTTTCTATGTACAAAAAAGACTTATCTCAAAAAAAATAATCAAACCAAAATTTAGTCCATTTTTTAAGAATATTTATATATTATATATTTAATTAATATTTTTCTATGTCAACCAATAGATTTTACAGTCATAATATAAGAACAAAACCAATTTTACACATAAAAACCAATATTTTTATAAAAGAATTTTTATCACCTTTTGATGCTGAACCATTTTAAATCTAAATTGTGGAACTTTTGTAAATTTAATATTCTAAAATAAACTTCATTTACTAATGAAATATGTAAAAATTAGTTAATGGTGATTTTTTGATATTTTTATCTGAAGTTTCAGTTTTTTGATGAATAGTAAATATAGAGTATTTTAATTCAAAACTACTTTTTAGCCTAATTTATTTATAAGGATAGATTAAATTTATAATTATCTTTAAAGTATAATTATGTAAATTATACACTAATAAATACAATTTAGGAATTTTGGATCAATTTCACTATGAAATTAGACATAAAAACTTAGCAATCTATTGAACATGTTTACTTTAAAAACCTGTATTGTCATATCATCGATGAGATTATTTTAAAATTAATTTATTCCCATTCTGTGATTGGAATTTGAAAAAGTGGATTACATATTGAAAATACTCATAATTTATAATTTCGAAAAAGGTAAAATTATTTTTTTATCTAAAAATACTAATGAAAGTAATTATAATTAATTATAATGATTAAGATGAATATTATCATAACAATGGACTAATCCTTAAACATATGGGAAAAAATGACATATAGAATTTTTAAAAATCCATTGAATGTTATTATATATACCCTATCTATAACATCCCTAGAACTTAAAAAATAATTTTTTTTCATTGTAGATTTAAATATTTACATTCATTATATATTTATAATGAAATAATTGATATTAATAAAAATTAAGGGACTTTTACTGATTTAATAGTAACTTGAACTTAGGAATAGTAACATGACCATTAGGAATAGTAATTTTCCCATTAGAATAGAAATAAAACTTATTATGATATAAATGAAATTTATATATCTTATAAGTGTAATCACGATATATTTGTATCAAGAAATTATTAAATAAATATTTTTAAAATGATAAATTAAGTGTTGGTATTTCTGTGAAACATAAATTTTTATTTATACTTTTATAAATAATTTAATGATTTAAAAAATAATTTATTTTCATAAAATAGATTCATAAATTATTCTTTTATTTTCTTAAGGTTATAAGATATTTTTACGAGATCTTGACTAAATTTTCATGGCGTTATAAAATCAGTTATAGTTTTTAAATTGTATTTTTTTGAGAAAATTATGATTTTGTTTCAAAATTAAATATCTCATATTTATAAAATTAATTTTATAAATTCAAGTTCATTTTTATTTTCTACAAGTCCAAAAAATTGGAGTGAATTTTTAGGATTTTTCTAAAATATTTGAATTTTTTTGTGTACATTGAAATATGGTTGTTTATGGTATATATGAATTATAAGATAAATACACTATTCCTAAAATCCAAAATGATGTAAGAACCATAATCTAAAAATTATATTTATTATTATAATATATTTTTTTATAATACTCAAACTATTCATATTATCTAGCCAAATTAATAAACTAATGAATAAAATAATCAAAAAACCCCTATCTCCTCAACTATAAATACCACCCCTCACCACCTCTTCTCCTCACACCTATCAAGATTTTATAATATTCCAAATTATACCCAATAGTATTTCCAAGACACTTCCCCTCGTCCGAGACCTCATGGAATCAACAAAAGGTTAAACCCAAGGATACTTAGGAGGATATCAAGGAGAAGAGACCAAGAGGTAAAGATCCACATTCATTTTCATTTATTTTATTTTCAATTATTTTTATTTTATTATATTTTCGTAACCTACCATTATAAAAGAGGAATTAAAACTCTATTATCTTATATATACCTTAATTGTTTCATGTTCTTGAAAAAATCCATCATCATACTTTTTCTCATCTTTATTTTATTCTAAAAATACAAACATCATCTGAGATGTGTCGAATTACCGACATCATGGATGATGTGTTTTAATTTTTTATTACATACTTCATGTATGGTCTTAAAAAAACTTAGTGGTTGAAAAATATTTAAAATTATATCATATAACCTCTTTTATGTTCTTTAATTAATTTTTTTACATAATATGAAATTATACAACGAAACTAGTTTGTGAATATCAAAGAACTGCTAAAATGATCTAAACGAATATCATTAATGTTTTATAAAATGAATCATCATAATATTGTGAAAAATGATTTATGGTATAATTTAATATTCTGGAATCATATTAATTCCATTTTATTTAGCTTCTAGAGTTTGAATTCCATTCAACAAGAATATCCATTATGAACTGACCAAGGAAACAATGTAAAGAACATACCTAAAATAACGGAAATAACAAAATATTAGTATTTAATGGGTGGAAAATTGTTATAAAATGATCCTATAAGGTGTTATAAAAATTAATTATTTTCCTTAAAATATTAATAACACAATTTTAACCGTTATAAAGGAGTTTTAATTACATTTTATGTAAGAAAACCCCGAGTTAAGAAAATTCTTAACCCAATTTCCATTCTTTGGGTTAAACTTCTACTTCAATAATTATGTGGTACTAAGATTATTTGTGTAATGAATTTTTTTTATATTATTATTTTTTTATAGTGTATATACATATTCCTTTTGTTATATTAATTATCACATGAATTATACGATATTTTAAGGGACTTTTCTTTAAAAATCATCTTTTAAATTTCTATTTTATAAAATTAAAAAGTAATATTTTTTTACAATTATACATATTTTACAATTATGTTTTGGTTCATGGGAATTGTTCATTATGAATTTTTGGACCAATATCTCCCCCAAATAAATTGGGTATGTTCATATTAGAGGTCATCCATATGGTTAATCCAAGTGTAACTATGATGGTTAGACTATAAAGTAGCTGTGAGGGTTATATTATTAGGTAGTCATGAGGTATACTTTGTAAGGTATCTATGAGGGTTAAAATCACAGCGTAGCCATGAGGGTTACAATTTTAAGTAAAAACTCTACAAGTTTGATTTATAGTATTACTTATGTTTTCAATGCTTCATGGATATGGAATGTTTTGACAGAGTAACTATGTGATAGTCATTGGCTGAGAAGTATGTCTTCATGAAAATGATTTCATATGTTCATTAGAATTCATTTAATAACTCTTTATATCCTTATTTTTGAATCCCTTACTGATATTTTTGTGCTCATCTTATGTTTCAAATTTTTTTCACAGTGTTTAATTATGGGTAAGATAAAAGGAGAAGACAAGATGGATGTTGTGAAGACATTTCATGAAATGATTTATTATTTTAATTACAAAACTTTGTATTATAAAAAAATTAATATGGTTTTATTTTTACCCATTTTCTATTCATGTCAGTTAATATGTATGAATTATTTCCTAATTTTCTTAAAATATAAACTGAAAAGATCTCTGGGAATGTAATAAGTGTTTTCTAGTTGAATTTACTAGATTTTATAATGTTTAAGGTTGGGTCCTTATAGATTGTATCCGAGAATGATTTAGATAAATATACGGATTTGGATGATGTCAATAGAATATAATAAATTATTTTTAGCTTAAAAATATTTTTAAATGATATAGAATTTGATGATTACCATGTTTCTTCATCTAAGATATGTCAGTTCAGAATGGTTTTCTATAAAAGAAATAGGGGAACTAAAGTAAGAATGCACCAAGAGGATGATATCATTCAGAATCTACAACTTGGAAGCGAGGGAATTAGAACTGAATTGTTTTTGACATTTATGGATTAGTTGATGCGGGATATAAAAGGTGGTGGAATCCGTGAAATAGAACGAATAAATATACCAAAATGGAACACGAGGATAATAGAACATTTTATGAGGAAACACCTCTACATTTATGCGGTCTTCTGACCCAATGGAAGCTAAGGGATGGATTAGATCCCTTTAAAATATATTAAATGTCAGGGCGTGTTCAGATAATAAAAATGATGTTCTTTCCATTAATCTATTAGAAGGTGATATTGATTAGTGGTGGTAAATGGTAAAGAATTTCATGGATAGTGAGGATATTGATTCCTTGGAATGAGATAAATTTAAAAACATTTTACGTGGAAAATATTTTCCTTAGGTGGTTTGACTTAGGATTGAAAATAAGTGAATTTAATTGAAACAAAATGAGGAGGATTTAGTGGCCATGTATGAAGTAAAAAAAAAGAATGGAAATGTATTCTCTAAATCTTATTCATGATCTTTATAGAAAATTCAACTATTTTTACTTAGGATTGAAGCCATGATATGAAAAGAAAATAACTTATTGTTATTTCAAAAGTCAATGGAAACTTGTTCGATGTACCAAGAGTGTAGAAATGGAGTTTCTGGATGATGATGTATACTTTTAAAACAAGATGAATAATAGTTCTAGATGACAAGGGAAGGGTAAAAATCACTGAAAAAAATTTGATGTTAAGAATTTTTATTTTATTGTTTGTGAAAAGTCTTTTAAAAAGAACCCTGGGGAATACCTTAATAAAATTTGGAAGTGGTTTAGATGTGGTAGGTCTGTACATATGGACTAATATTTTAATGAAAATTTTAGTAAGATTAATCTTGACAAGAAAGCTATAATGTGTTTTAAATGTGGCCAGATGGGTCATTCAGAAAATTCTTTACCAAAAAATATCTGAATTCATGGAATGAAGCCAGATTTTATGAAGAAAGGTTCTGTGAGTTTATTTTCCACTACATAAGTAGATGTTGTACCATCTAATGATGTGGTATTAGGTACTTTGTTTCTTTAATTGAATTTTTATAATGTATTGTTTTATATATGTTCTACACAATCCTTTGTTTTAAAAAATATTTTTGGTGAATTAGAAATTTACTCACAAGAAATGAGGCCAGATCATATTGTTAAAAAACTAAGGAGAAATATTAGATAAAAAAGGAATTATAAGAATCTTTTTATTGTTTTCTGTTGAAATACATTACCTACAAACCATGTTATTTCCCCTTAGTAGAGTTTGATGTTATTATGGGTATGGATTTTCTTTCTGTTTTTCATGTTAAGATTTATTATAGAGTTAATGAAGTTTTGTTTTTAGAAAAAGATTCAGTTTGTATACAAGAATGAACTCATACAATTGATAACATATCAAGAATATGAGAAACTTGTTAAAATATGGAAATTAAAGTTATCTTACTCATGTTTTTTAAAATAATGAAAACTTTCAATTTAATGATGTACCGGTGGTTAATAAACACCTCAATGTTTTATTTATGAGTTTCCTTATGTTATGACTCACTGAGAAGTTGACTTTATTATTGGTTTAGTTCTTAATTCTAATCCAATTTTAAAACCCCCTTATCAAATGTATCAAGTGGAACTTCTTAAATTGAAAAAATTAGTTATAGGAGTTACATTAAAAGGGATCCATTCATCCAATCACATCACCATGGGGTGATCCTATTTTTTCGATAAAAATAATGACGGTTCCATGAGACTTATCACTAATTTTTGATATTTGAATAACATTACTGTTAAGAGTAGTTACCCATTTCCTCATATTTATGACTTGTTTGATCTTCTCTAGGGAGATTAGTTTTTTCTTAATTGAATTGAGATATGGGTACCATTAGCTGAAGGTGAAGTATTTTTTACACCTTTAAAACACCTTTTCATACTAGATATGTGAATTTTGAGTTTTTTGTTATACCTTTTGTTTTGAAAAATTCCCCAACTGTATTCCCGGATCTTATTAATTGAATATTCCATGAGTATGTGAAAAAGTTTTCGACGATTTTATTGAATGATAATTGGGTATTTTCAAATATTTATGAGGATCATAAAAAACATTTATGAATTTTCTTGGAAACTCCCAAAAAATAAGTTTTATGGAAAATTTAGAAAATGTATTTTGTGGTTGCAAAAGATTTATTTTCTTGGGAACATTGACAATAAGGATGGATTAAAAATTTATCTTATCAAAACAGAAGTGGTGGATGAATGGACAAGAGCTAAAAATGTTACATAGATTCGTAGTTTTCTTATATTATCCTGTTATTTCCTATAGTTCATTAAAATCATTTCATGATTATCTAGACCTTTAAGTAGGATAAAATAAAAATGGTTAAGACTTGTTTTCATAGAAGAATATGATGTTTGGTTTTAGAAACTAATGAAGAAATTAGTGAATTATTCAAATTGTGGACCTGGATTTCAGAAATGGTGAGTTTTTCATCTATTTTTATACTTCCTTAAAGGGAAATGGTTGTTTTCTGATAAAGAATGATCAAGGAAGTACATATTCTTTAGGACAACTAAAACTTCATGAGTTAAATTATCCAACACATGATCTGTAGTTAATAACTATGGTTTATTTTTAAAATTTATATGCATCATTTATATGGATCCAAATGTAAAATATATATAAAACATAAAATTTAAGAGTATATATTCACTCAGAAGTAATTAAACATGAAGCAGAGAAGATGGATTGAACTGATAATGATTTTGATTTCATGATCAATTACCATCATGGAAAATAAAAAAAAAGTTGTGGATGACTTGGGTTAGTAAAATCAGGAATCATTTTCACTATTTCATTTAGAACAAGACCCCTTGATTAAGGATTTGATGTTTTTTTCTTGGAAGTTATGGTGTATGAAATTCCTCTATTTGGTTTCAGGTGTCTATGTAGTCTTCTATATCAGACACAATTAGAAAAGTGAAAAAGGAAGATCATAAGTTGCTGAAAAATCAAGAATTGGTTAAAAATGGTATGTTTAAATAAATTAACAATGATGAAGAATGTTTTTTGATATTTGGAAAGAGGTTATGTGTGCCTTGTGATTTCATTGATGTTGATCATTCCATCACTTCCATTTTCATTGAAGGGTCTAATAATATTAGACTCTTAAATATAATGTGTACATGAAATGAAACTTATTGAATCCAAAATTCACATTTAATACATTTTCAATATTAATAATTTTCTTTATGAGTCTTAAGAATAGTTCACAAATTACTCTTATGCTCATCCTGGATTTTAGAGTATACAAAGATATCATAAATAAATAACATACTGAAATTATGAAGTTAATATTAGGATACCTGATTCATCATGTCTAAAAATATAGAGTGATAATTTGTCAATCCAAAGGGAATTACTATAAATTCATAATGACTATAAACCATAATAGTATTTAATTTGGAATGTCTTTTTTTCCTAGAAATAAATTATTCCTATAATGGAGACAAATCATTAAAGAAATATATATCTCATTGAAATTTAAAAACAAGTCATTAATTTCTAGAATATGATACTTTTTATTTATATTAATAGCATTGATTTCCTTGTAATGATGACCATCCTCATAGACCAACTCATATTATTAATAAAAAGAAGAGGGGATCCCCATTGTGAAACCCTAGGGAATATAAATCCATCATAACAAAACTCCTGGAGTTGTCTCTTTAGTTCCACTAATTCCACTAGGTCATTACTCAAATATTATTAGATATATTTTTTCATCAGGGATGAGATCAATGGAAAACTAATCTTCATGATAAGGTGGATGTGCAAGATGTTCTGTGTGAAACTCTTCAATATATTACAAGACAATTTGGTAATCCTCTATTATAAGGACAACTTTCCCATTCATAGATAGATTTTCATATTCATTTAAACGAATTTAATGAAGGACAACTATTAGAGGTGGATCGAGTCTCCCAACTAAATTTAAGGTATTACACATCTCCATAACCAATTGGAATCTCCTTATCATGGAAATAAGTTATCTCATTATAACTTGAAAAAAACTTCATAACATAATTTATTTAAAATTAAATTATAGGTATATCGATAATGTATACAAATAGGGTACAACTAATTGTCATAATGGGAAATGACATACATATCCTTATTCCAATATGATTTCCACTATAATTCTAGATTGATAACTTCATTCTTAGTTTATTGGAAAATATCTAATTTTATTAGAAAATATGGAAGATATAAAATACTGATAATATGAAGAATCAAATAAGGAATTAGCTATATTTTAGGTTATGATGAATGTAGCTACCACCACATCTTTAGGACATTTAAAACCAACTATAGTAATTGCATATACTTGGCCTTCTTCCCATGAAATCTTCCACAAGAGGATACCTTGCAACATAATATATCGGTTTTAATAAATCCCCATATATTTAAAATGGAAGTACCAGATAGTTATGGTTTCTTTCATTTCCTGGTATTCATGAGCCATATGACCCTTTTATGCACATAAAATAGACTCTTATTCTGATTATGCATGCACCATAGTGTTTCTTTCAAAAATCATCAACTGTTTGAAACAACATCTTCCCTTTTTTCTTCTTCAACACATTTGGTTTTTCTGGTGATTAAACAACCTTTTATTTTCTTTATTTCCCTTTAATATATAATATCAAGAGAATTATTTCTTTATTTTGATGGTACTTAGTACTATATCATCATAATATGAAAACATTTGAGAAGGTTGTGGTCTCTTGAGACTCTATTTAGACCCGTCAAAGAAACAATAAATATTTTTTTTAGATTATATATATATATATATATAGTTTTACTGGATAATATATTAAATTTATCTTCATAATCTACAACACATTATTTTTTTAGTGTGCTTTAATGTAAGTAACATACTCTCTATTTTATATCATTTCATTGAAGGAGTTTATTTATCGAATAATACGACCTTAAAATCTTTCCATTATATACATTTTATTTCATCAATATCAATAGTTTTTTATTTTTATGACCATCTCTTATCATCATATCCCATTATAAAATATACTACCAAAATAAACCTATTTTTCATTCATTACTTCTAATGGATAGAAATAAATTTTGGGGGACTTAATCTATTTTTAAACTACCAATAGATTAGTTATTATTTTAAAAATTGTGGATTCATATCATGAATTGATTCAACATAAGAAAATCATGTTATGGAACACCTTGTTTAACAATAGGGGCAGGTTTATTCCTCATAACCTGAGTTGGATGCCTTAATATGGCCATGATATATTTTTCTCCATCACTAGCTATATCTGATTACTCAACAAGGCAATCCCTACATATAATATGGGTATTGATTCTATTAATTATATTATGAACCATCTATAAACCATTTTATACACTACGTTATCCCAAAATCATTATTAATATTGAGGCATAATGTAAAAATCCCTATAATTGTAAAACTTTTAAAAAAACCCTAACAAGTTATCATAACTCTTATATTAGTTATATTCATTTGAAATATTGTTCCCAAGTCTCTTACTAGCCTTCCTCTGATACTAACTATAATGAACCCAACTCCGGTGACCTATATTCAGTGTTTACTTTATTATATTTGTAGAATATATAAGTGATATCATTATCTGATATCGATCAGTTTAGAAATCAAGAAATAACCAATACTTCTTTGATTCCCATATTACATTGGAAATATAAAAACATATCAAATAAAACATTATTGAAACCATGAAGTCATTAAAAATACCATTATTCAAATCGAGGGGAAATGAAAAATAATAATGTGCGACCTCTGAAGATTCGTAATGGTTGTGTATAACAAAAGAAATCATGAGTAAATAAGGAATAATTAATATTGAATAATGGATAATCAAAACAAATTTAATTTAATAAAAAACATGTGGCTAATGTACATCCATGGATAATATAAACATCATAACCATAATTATAATGGAATATAAATTCTAAATAACTGAAATGTGAAGTATTTTATATTCATGATATTACTATTAAAACCTTGGCCATGATATTATGAGTCTTGTGGTCAATGCTTCATCCAAGACATTCTTAATTAATAGGTTTGTGTAATTTCATAACCATTTAATATGGAATGTATATTGTTTTTTTTTCATTATACCAATTAATGAATCTATGGTATATCTATAACCAGGACCCACCTACCACTTGCACACCCAATTTATTCCTCATATATTGAATGATCAATAATTTTTTTTCACAAAAAACCTTATATATCACCAATTAACTGCATTGAAAAAATAATGAATATTTCCTTAATGAAGAAAACAAAATTATTAATAAAATTCCTTCAAAATATACCTTATATGGGAATTCTATATAGTCGAGACAACATAAATGTTGTGGAAATGATTCCATAAAAATCAATGATTCAAAATATGTGTACAGTATAGAAAAAAATATTTTCTAATTAAATGATTGAGAGTTATTGGGAATTCCATCCTGGAAAAGTTAATGACTATAAAATGATAAATTAGTAAATTGTAAAATAAAACCATCAATTAATAAAAATTTAATTTTTTTCACCAAACCAATACCCTCAGAAATAAAAAATAAAATATGAGAAATATATTAAAATTATTTAAATAACTATATAAAATAATGATTTTATAAAAACATTAATAATTCATTTAATTATTTTATGAAAATTATACCCTTTTATTTTGATAATATTGTAAATAAAAATTCACTATATTTTTATAAATTTTTTTTTTGAAAATTAGCATGGGAAATTATAAATGGAAATCCAAAATAAAGAAATATAATTATTGCAAGAAATGTCACTCTTGTAGAAAATAGCAAAACAACGATTCCTTTCACAATTTTGGTAAAAATTTCATTAGTACCTTGGTCAGAAAAATACAAGAATATTCCTTTAAAATATTTTTAATGAATGTAAAATATGGTTAGGATGAATATGAAGAATTATTGTTGTATAAATAATAAAAATCATAAAAAATTAAAATAAATTTGACATGGAATAAAGAATAGTTGGAAAGAAAACATTAAAACATTAATATTTTAAAATAAATACCCTTAAATGTATCTCCCTTATTGATTATTGATCTAAGAAGAGAGAAAATAGAAGAAAAAACATGCAGAACCCAAAAATAACTAGTGTAGATGAAAATATATGGTTTTTTAGGATATTTTGATCATTTAATTTTGTGAAGGAAAATTTGAACATAAATAATCCCACAATAAAAAGATATTATAATAGAATTTACTTACCTTAATACTCGACATAGTCACACATGTTTTATACTACATTAGGATTAATTTATATTTACTATATACATTTTTAATAACATTTTTCATATATATTCTAGTTTTTATAAACATTTTGTAATCATTTTAAATCCATTACATGATGTTTTTTACTTACATCAAATAGTTATGGTTGTTCAGTCAATTTCTACAATATTACATCTGTATATTGGTTAGGGTGAAAGGAGTTATAAAATGGGCCAATCACCCCCGTAATGTTTAAAATCTCATTAATATTTTTTTATTAAATATCCAAAAATTTATAATCATCTATGCATGGTGTTAATATAAAAAGGATAATATTTCATCTTGTATGTGGTAGTACACACATACACAAGAACAATTTTATCAATTTATAATGGATTTAAGGATGAGAGGGTTAATCATATATTATATTTATATAATCAAAATAATTTAATTAATATCCTATATTTTATTTAATTTCTTTTTTATAACTATACATGTAAATTGATTATACAAATGACTTACATAACAACATTTATATGGAAGGTTGTGTGCACATACAAGAAATGTTTTCATTTTAAATAATATAGAAAAGAGATAAAAATTGGATATTAAATTAAAATAAAAACATATAATTATCTTAAATATACTGATATACTTATATCAAGATTTTTTATTTATGTTTTATAGGAGTTTTAAGAATAGAGGAATTTGGGAAATCTTGGTAATAGAATATACCTATATTTTTTGTCACATTATCTGCTTACACATTAAATATTCTTTTAGTGTTTTTTGAGACCAAAACTGATAAAACATATGAGTATTTTAAAATTTATTGGGTATGGGATTGGTTAAGATAAGTTAATAAAGTAGTGTGGATAGGAGAGGATATGGGGATCCATTTTATAATTGATCTGGGTGAAAACATATAAATACTTGAATATCTATTATATAATATATGTACTTCGTAAGTAAATCGGTTAAAAAATGTCATTAATTCAAATATTATAAAGTCTCAATAGAAAATCAATAATCTAATCTCATTTTATGTTTAGTTTTGTGTTATATTTATTTTTTTTATTTATTTAATCAATTTTAATTCATTTTACCATTAACTAACATGATAAATATTTTCCATGGTTGCTATTTAGTATAGGAAAAAATTATATTGAACTTATTAAAAAAATTTAGTTATACTAATTGAAAATTTTTAATCCAGTTTAATGGATTTTATTTCTCAAATTAGTAAGAAATTCTTTGAAAACATTTTCATAAAATGAAATATAAACTGTATTTAAGAAATTGCTTATTTCAATAATAATAACGATTTTAAAATAAAATAGAGTATATTTGAAATTATATGTATTTAAATGAATTATGTTTAATAATATAACACCTTAATTATTTAAAAAACAGAATTAAAATAAACCTTATAAATAATTTATTAAGAGAAAAAAACTAAATACAATTTTTATTTAAAAAAATGTTAGTCATATTTTCATAATGGTAAGCATTGAGGTTTTTGTTAAAAATTATATTTTTTATGCATTATATTACATTCTTAATATATAATTTTTATCTAAAAAAATATTTCATAAACATTATATATATTCGTATTTCATTATAAGTTCATAAAAGTGTTAGTTTTTGTAAAATCAATATTTTTTTACTATTCTCCTAACAATGAAGTATTTTTTAAAAAACTAAAACATCACACTATGATAATTTATACATTATGAATTTAAAAATTAAATACTTTTTATAAATTTAGTTTTAAAAAAAATATTGAATATAGATATTTTCATTATGATATTTATTCTTTAGAAATAAAAAATTATTTAATAAAATTAAATATTGGGTGTTAATAGATATTTGAAAATATTTTTGAAAATAATAATTTCGCATATCAATAATTTATCTTCCAAACCAGAGATAAAAAAATTAAATAATGCTGAATCACACTTTTTTTCTTCTTCAAAACCATTCTCAAAATATTTTTTCAAAATCATTTGAAAAGTAATCGACACATGAGGAAGGAGTGAGAAAAACATGCAAAAAATGGTTAACGCATCATGATAATAGAAATGAAATATGTATAGGTATAAAGAAATAATACAAAAATTTTAGTATATAGTCATTATAAAATAGAAATCATCTACATTGATCTTAAATAGGATCCTAGCATCATGTAAATCATATTTGGACTCTAACAATAACATTCCTCAACCAGTGCTAATTATCATATACTAACACTATTAATAATTTCCATTCATTTTGTATTCTCATCATAAATTATGGAAATAAACCTTCAAAGATCTTATCTCCTCCATGATCCACTAAAACGTTGTTGGATCAAAGGACCTGCTACCCCTCTCTGTTAATTGATTCAGTGTATATAAGAAAAATTACCAAGAAAACCTAATATATCACACTAGGTATTTTTTACATGCATTTAAAATAATTTCTTACTAAGAATTCCATGAAAATCCCAAAGTAGTTGAGTAAGAACCGACAGCCAAAGTGATTAAAAATAAATCATTAGAAAAAAAATTCACCCTCAAATACTACACCCTTACAAAAATAGCTCCTTAGATCATCAACCTATATTGAAATACGTGATGTATCAACCATAATTAATATGGAAGGTTATACACATTTTATGTGATGTGGGTCTTATTATCATTATTCAAAACATATTTTTTCCAAAAAAATTACAAAAGAGACTTTCTAAATATGCTTCGAATACCAATCAAAATAAAACTATTTACCAATCCTATCTCAATCCCTTATTATGACAAATTTAATTAAAATATTTATTGAAACCCATTTTGGAACTCATAATTCCTCTAAAAATAGCTTTTAAAACCTTAAAAGCTATAAAAATGTTTCAAAACATCACTCAGATGGGTTAACACCCCTCAAATAATAAAACATCCAATTTTAAACAATTTAAACATTTTAAATAATCTCATACACTTGGACTACAAATCAATTGATATAAAATTATCATTTAAAACTTAAATCCAATATCAAGATCCATTTTAAAAACACTCACATTATTTGAAATTCTACTTGTGAAATTTTACAAACCCTTGGCATGGAATCCCATTCCATGTCAACAGTTAATTTTTTAAAAAACAACATTTTCCCTAATAGGATATATATAGTAATAATATTAATAATGAAACACATTTAAACCAACATTAATTTAATGACTTGGATTTTCAAAGTTTTATTTTTTGATTTCTTTCTGGGAAAACACTAAGACCAGGTGCTGAGACGACATGAGATTCTGAGGATCAGTGTTCTCAAAATGGATCGATGAAAAATGATATGTTTTTAATATCGTGTGTGAGTGATTTTACTGAAAAATATAGAATAAATCTTAAATAGGAAACCAAATCGGAACTCTGATGGCATTGTTGCGTTAAGTATGGCAGGTTTACACTAGGCATGAGTTTACTTTAGTCAGTGTGAGTCTCTAGTGAGAAAACCCAAAAAGGACATAACTATAAATAAAATAATTAAAAATACATTGTTTTATTTTAAAATATTAATAACTAATGAACGGCGACTCGGATTGAAAATATGAGACCGCTGTTGAATTTGTAATGTGGTGTTTTCTTTAGGCAGGGCCTAATATTGAAAAATGTGGGTCAACTGTGAAATTTAATTTCTAGATGTTCTAATAAATAATAATATAAAATTAAATAAGATTATTTTATTTCTTTTTAAATTTTTTGCACAATGGAGTTACACTATAATGAGAAAAAACATTTCATTTATTAAATGAAATAGTATGGTGATGCTGTAATTGAGTCGACTCACATTCATTTCTCCCCATTTTAAATAGGAATTCAGGGTTAACAAATAACACTAGAATTCCCTAGAAACATTGAATAATGGAATTGGTAGTTCTCTCCCATTACAGAATGAAAAAATAATGATGAAAACTAGAGGATCCTGGATAAAATATCACAGATCTTGGATTGAGGATTGTGGATTGATGAACGACGGTGTCACAACATCATTATTCACCAATGAAAGTTCCAAAACTCAATGTATGGTGTGATTTTTAATCTTCTTCCCTTCCTCATTCTTTGTCCCTAAGAAGAACGTGTATTAATCAACCTACATATAAATCGAAGGGTTTTGTGTATTGATCGTTGGGTATTACCTTATAATGATTATTAGGGATGATTTATCTGATATTTATTATCATTTTTTGTGAGTTTTCATTAATCGTTATAACATAAATGAACCACGATTGACAAAAAATTCAATGGAGGTCTGTTCCTCTTTGTTGGTACATGAACTTCACGCTCCATTCTTCATTTCTTTCATGCATTTTTCATTTGAACTGTGACATAAAAATTCTTGATCGATCGATCTTTGCATAAATAATTCTTAGTTCAACGATCTAAATATTGCGTACCTGGGATGGATGTTGTACAAAAGAGGTGTGATGAAGACGGTGGCAGATGGATCAAATTAGTGAAAGAGATATCACTACTCTAACAGCTTTGCACTAGGATGGATTTTGCATGGATCCCAGCCTATGAAATTGACTGTGGCGACCCATGGATCTTAGAACATCTTTAGGATTGATAATCTAAGCACTAGAACAAATATGAAGGATAGATGAAGGGGTTACCCCCGTTCTAATTTGGTATTGGGGTGTAGTGGCATGACAACCCAATGGGAGGAACCCAAAACATAGTGGCCATGGACAGCAGACAAGGCCTCCAACTTGATTTTTGGAGGCAGCCGTGGATGAACAGAATATGATTTTTTCAGTCTATCTTGACTGTTATAGGGTGGTCATGCAGCAATCACCCCACATTGATCGGGTGGGGATGTGGTGCCCACCGCATCTTGGGATGATGAACTGGCTTGCTTGAGTGGGTTGGGCTGGGTCGAACCTAGACCCCACCATCCCTTTTTTACTTAAAGGGTTAGATCATCCTAACTGTAAGACATTTGGATGATCCATTTATGGCGTTGGGACCCTCATAATGAGGTGGAAATTTTGGTATACTCTACATGTCCTTTCGTGGAGGTTGGAATATGACACATTGGCTCGTTGTATAGGTTCTCCCAAAATGAGTGTGCTAAAGATGAAATATTGTGACTGGTTGTGGAAAAGATGTGGAGCTATTCTCATATACAGATGTAGAGTTGGTCTATTGTGAAGACGTGGGGTCGGTCTCCTATGAGGGTGAGGAGTATGTCTCTAGTGAGGGCGTGGAGTATATATCCTAAAAAGGTGTGGAGTAGGTCTCTTGTAGAGATGCAGAGTATGTTCCCTACAGAGACTATATGTCTCATGATATTTAAATATTCCTATACATTGTTTGGTATTTTCATGATTTAGACATGTACTTGTGTGAAGAGACTCTAGTGACTCTATTGTTTGTGATATTGAGTCTCTTTTTCTTAGTGATACATGATGTCTCATGGAATCTTCAGGACGTACCAGGACTAGTTGTTGTCTTGGATACTATTGGTAGACTAGTTCTACGTGCTTACTATCAGATAGCTCGATGAGTGAGATCTATCGGATCAAAAGTGCTATGAGCGGGACCATATGGCTAGCAGTGGATGAGACCTTGAGTCTTGGTATTATTTAAGAGTATACCTGGATGTTCTTGTTATATGTGTTGTTGATATATACTTATGTTGAGATTACTATATCTTCTTAGTGGTGTTTTCATTTTGGACATTGAAATTGTGTTTTGGGGTGAAATATTGATTATTTTATTACTCAACACATCAAGGGAATTTCCCACACATGTTGTGTCTTGTGCTGACGATCATCACATTGATGAAGTCCTTGGTGTACTAGGGCTAGGTGGTTCTTACAGTGACCTAACAGACAGGGTGTTCTTCTACGGCTTCAAACAACTGTTTATATACCTACCCTTCAGGTAGGGTTTTCTATAGAGGATCTCTAGAGAATTTTATATTTACTTGTCCTTTTTTTGGGCTTGTATTATGGACCGGTCTACCTTCAATTTTATATTGTCGTACCTTGTGTTTGTTTTCTTAGTTTTTTCACTTTCCAGCATCTATATCTTGGAGTTTTTTGTGTGTGTACAGGTACATAGTAATATTTCTCCCATTTGTTTTGGATATTCCTACTCGACTCTAGTAACTAGCCCCTAGCCTATGGGAGGTGGGATTTAGGTATTTATAGCACAAGCCCTGGGGTATGGGTCCTGACAGATTGGTATCAAAGGAGGTTTTTACTACCTTGTGAACCCAAAGTCTTTGGGTTTGGGTTGAGGAAACTGTGTTAAGTGTATCAACTTTATCTATCTGTCTAGGGAATCCAGTGTTGGTGTGGTGACCGACATATCCATACACCAGGACATTGAATTATTATTTTTGACTCGGTACATTAAAACAGTGGTTGAATGTAAAAATGATGGTATATGAAAAATATAGTTAAGGGTAGTTTTTTCTATTCCCTTATTGAGTTAGATCACTAGGTATACTATATTGATCGTGGTATATATTGTTTTCTTCAAGATGATTCCATACAGACAGTCAGCTAAGATTCCACTACATGATCATGCAGATGATTTGTGGGGTGATAAGATATTGGTATAAGGATTTATAACATAGACTGCACCTCTAGGAGGTGTTCTAATTATACCACCACCTATAGAGTATCACATTGTACTCATAGAACTAGGGTATGAGATATGAAAGTTGGGCTCACTTCATGAGTTTCAATGATAGAGACCCCTCATGTTCTGAGGTGAGCCTGACTCTCAGGTGGCTGGGGACATGCTTGAGGTGGTGAACAAGTTTTTTATCCAATCTGGATACTGTTAGATAATTTGGATGTCCTAACGGTGAGACTTCTATGTGGATCAACAGGGCGATAAATAGTTTTAGATTAACCGATCATACGCTCGGGCGACTCTTATATGGAAATAGATTCAAAACCTTTCTCATAGAATGGGATCTCACCAAAAAAAAGAAAATGTTTCCATGACCAATAGATTCTACAATTTCGGCAGGACGACATGTTGGTATCTTAGTATTCATTGAGGTATACCAACTTTCCCAAGTAATCAATGTATATGATACACAACCACTGATTCAGGTATCAGACCATTAAGCACTGTGTGTTTAAGGACATATGAGCTAGAGTTATTCCTATGTACATTCCTACTTATTCTAGGGTTATAGAGAAATTTTTTTTGGTTAAAATTACTTTGGCAGAGAAGATACAGTCATTGGATATCAGTAGGGGGAATGCAGAAGCAGAGACCATAGGAGTATGAAGCCAACATCAATCTCGAATACTTCGACATGTTATATGTTCCAAGAGGAGGTCCAATGATAGGGGATCTACAGCTCAGGTATAAAATTGTCAGTCTAATTAGCCTAGAGAGAGGAAATTATTTTCATTAGATGAAAGGGGATATCTTGCTAGATATTTTCAAGCTTGTCGTGTTGTTGACAGGGAAATGATGGATGGGACATAGAGGCTGAGATAGTGAAAGGAACAGATGGATCTTTAGGGGGGAAAGAGTGTCATTGGATCTAGGAGAGAAGAAATATGTGGTATACATTTTGACCTGTTACCACCACCAACCCCATTTGGTTCACACTAGGCTCAGGGAGCTAGAGGAAACAGGAAGAGGATGTCGCATGTAGTAAAATAATATGACCGATGTTCTCCAAGAATGATTCGAGTTATAATATTTGTTTACTATTAGTTGTCCTATTAAAAGACATAGGTGATAATCATTCTTCCTTATAACAGATATTGTTCAAGAGATACTATTTTCAGTTAAACATTTTACTCGACCCTTATGTCTATAGATCCCTATGAGAGGAGACTCGATAATCAAAATTATCCTGAGAGTGTGATATAACCCTTGAGGAAAGATTTTCAGTGGGATCCTCTTGGTGGTAGTGTCGAGGCTTTATGACATCATTCTTGTAATGGATTGGTTATCGATAGTACATTCCCAGATTGTTTGTTTTAAGAGAAGGGGTACGGTATGTCCATAGTGATGGAATGGGGTTTCCCTTGGTCAATGAAAAAAAGGAAACCCAAATAGAATGGGATAGACTCCTGCAAATGATGGTGCAGCTGATCACGCTTGAGTCACCTACCTTTGGGGCACTGTATGTTATGAGTTTTCAGTTTCTAGAAGTAGTGGCAGAGTACGAGGAAATCTTTCCAGGAGATGTTTCCAGGTTTACCTCCCTATAGAGAGTCACCTAAATTGTTCTACACCCTGATATGGAACTAATATCAGCATCAGTATATCGAATGGTTTTTACATTTCTTTGTGAGCTGAGGGTGCAAGTGGTGCACTTGCAGAGGAAGGTCTTAGTAAGACCCAATGTTTGAGGTTATGTGTAGATTATCTACACATTATCCAATTGACTATAGATAATGAGTATCCACTATTAAAGGGTCTATGAACACTATGATCAAGTGAAAGGGGTATCCTTTTACATGGATAGAAAGGTTCCAACTTTATTTTCTGAAGTTAGGACATAGTTTGAAGAGCACCCAAATTCTGAGTTTCGAAGAGGAGGGAGTCGAGTATATAGTGTTCTTCGATTCATCACACTACTGGAAATCGGATCTTTCCCAACACTTATATATACCCTTTCCCAACGGTTCTCCCAAACCGTTGGGAAAGGGGGGTCTTTCCCAACGGTTTGGGAGAACCGTTGGGAAAGGGTCCTCAAAACCCACCTTTCCCAACGGTTCTCTCAAACCGTTGGGAAAGGGGGGGTCTTTCCCAACGGTTTGGGAGAACCGTTGGGAAAGGGTCCTCAAAACGCACCTTTCCCAACGGTTCTCCCAAACCGTTGGGAAAGACCCCCCCTTTCCCAACGGTTTGAGAGAACCGTTGGGAAAGGTGGGTTTTGAGGACCCTTTCCCAACGGTTCTCCCAAACCGTTGGGAAAGACCCCCCCTTTCCCAACGGTTTGAGAGAACCGTTGGGAAAGGTGGGTTTTGAGGACCCTTTCCCAACGGTTCTCCCAAACCGTTGGGAAAGACCCCCCCTTTCCCAACGGTTTGAGAGAACCGTTGGGAAAACTCACCCCCAAAACCAACCTTCACCCTCCAGGAAATTTCCACCTATCCCAACAGTTTTGAGAACCATTGGGATAGGTCTATCCCAACGGTTTTGAGAACCGTTGGGATAGATTCTTTCATTTCTTCCAGGTCTGCTACCCGAGAACATTATATAAATCTAAATTTTAAATAATTATGATAATACATATATATATTTATGAAATTATGTTTACAAAAGTGCTGTTAGCTTAGTGGTTAAGTCGTTCGATTATAAACAAGGGGTCGTGGGATCAAATCCCAGCAGTTGTTTTTTTTTTGAAATACATTTACCAACGGTTTTATATCCGTTGGAATAGATTTTCATATTACTTATACCTACGGTTTTGTAAACCGTTGGGATAGGTCTATACCAACGGTTTTGGGAAAACCGTTGGTATAGACCTATCCCAACGGCTTACTTCGCAACGGTTCTCCAAACCGTTGGTATAGGCTATACCAATGGTTTGGAGGCCTATACCAACAGTTCCAAACCGTTGGTATAGGTTAGTATTCTACTAGTGTCAGGCACTAGAATTAGTTGTGTCTTAATGTGATGGAAAGAGGTTATTTCCTATGGTTCACATCATTTGATACCACATGAGCCAAAATATGTGACCAAAGATCTTGATTTAGTAATGGTAGTATTTGTATCAAAGACGTGGCGACACTATCTAATTGGGGTATAGTTTATCATCTTCTTAAACCACAAGAGTCTGAAGTATATCTTCTCTCAGTAGGTTTTTAACATGAGAATGTGGTGTTGGATGGATTTACTTCAAGAGTATGATGTAGAGAGATTCTATACTCCAGGTAAGTGAAATGTGGTACCAGATTCTCTCAGTAGGATATCATGTTTCTAGAAACTGAATGAGGAAATAGACCATTTGGCCTCATTGCAGTTATCCTTAAAGTTTAGAGATGATATAACTTATGTCCTGTCGGTTGTTTTTACCCCTTCACTCATTCAGTGAGTTAGAGAGAAACAACTCAATGATATCAAGGGTGAGCCTTTACGTGCTCAGATGTCTACTGGCAATGCACCTGGTGGATATTTAAATGGTGGGGATCATGTCATCCCTTTTGGAGGAAGCACAGTAGAGGAAATGGATTCATAGAGTGGGGAGATGTATTGGGATACTCATATGTGTGTCAATAAGGACAATGAAGATGATGAAATAGGTTGATGTTGGGATTAACTACTGATATAATTGCTGATTGCCTGTTTGATTCAGTTTTTTGGTATGTCAACTAACCATGTCAAGCCCCTATGCATGGAAGGGTTTTCTCTTTTCGTCCTTGGGTTTCTTGGAAGGGAGTGATAAAGGATATCAAAAAACATCATAAAGGGTCTACCAACTATTTCTAGAGGACATGATACCATCTGGGTGATCGTTAGAAGACAAACAAAGTCAGCCACTTCTTATCTTTCAGGATCAGAGTTCAGTAGAGAGCTTGGGATGCCACTACATGTAGAAGACAGGTAGACTCCATGGAATCCAATAGATGATAGTATTTTATCAGGAAGATCACATTTCATCATGGATATGTATATCAAGGATTGGCTAAAGAGTACCCTATATGGGCATTGGATCCCTTTAGCGTGTTCCTGATGGCAGCACAAGAATCATTAGAAGAGCACATGGGAGAGGGGGGCTTAGTTTCATTCTCATTCCCTCATATGTTTGGGTATCACTTGGTTTGTATTTCGAGGATGTAAATAATTAAGGTGGGGAGAATTTATTAACTTTTATTTCCCTAGTTTTATTTTTAGAAAATTTTTAATAAAATTATGAGACCATGTGCTATGATGGCATGTGATTCTGAGGTCCAGTGTGCTCAAAATGGTTTGATGAAAAATGTTATGTTTTTAATAGAATGTGTGAGTGATTTTGATAAAGAAATTGAAATAACTCTTAAATGGGTTCCTAGATAAAAAATCTAAGGGAACCGTTGCATTCATGATCATGGTTTTACAATAGAAATGACTTAACTTTAGTCAACACGGGTCTATATTGAGAAAACACAAAAAGAATGTAATCATAAGTAAAATAATTTTATAGAATTTATTTTATATTAAAATCTTAATAACTCATGAATGGTGACCTGGACTGTAAATCTGACACCCCCGTTGAGTTCGTAATGAGTCATTTTCTTTAGGTGGGGCCTAACATCAACCGACACAGGTTTACTGCGAATGTTATGTTTTTGATGTTTTAAAGAAGAATAACATAAACAAAAAAAATTATTTTATTTATAATTAAATTTTTTCCAGTGATGCAATGAAGTAGTGATGAGTCATCCTATTTCATTTCATAAATGGAAAATCATGGCGACACTGCAAGGTTGTAATCGGGCCGATGCATTTTAATTTAAACCCAAATTAAATAGGAATTAAGGGTTAATTAATAACCCTATAATTCCCTAGAATCTGTGGGGAGAGGCATTGGTTGTTCCCTCACATTGGTGAATGAAAAACAACGATGAATGTCAGTGGATCATGGATCATGGATCGAGGATCAAGGTTTGACGAATGATGGTGACACATCTCCATCCTCACCAACGATAGATCCAAACATCAAGGAAAGGTGTGAGTTTTAATCTATTTTCACTAACCTTTCATTATCCTTATGATGAATGTGGATTAATCGGCCAAATTATTAGTCCCTAATTCATGCGTATTGTGGGTTTGGTTTTACATTATGGGGTTTATTTGGGATTTTTTATCTGATATTGATTATCCTTTTTTGTGGGTTTTCATTAACAGTTGAAATTAAAAAAACCACAACAAACATGAACATTGATCAAGGTAAATTCCTATTTTTTTGGTTCATGCCTTTCTCCCTAAATTATTTATTCCTGCTGGTTGTTCTTTTTTTGGCCCACTTCACAAGAATTCATAGTTAGTTGATCATTCTACTACAATTGATTCTTAACATAATGAAATGATATCACCGACCTGAGATGGAAATGGTGTTAGAATGGTATGATTGAGTATGATATACTCTAATACCAAATATTGGATCGAATATGTAAAATGAGATACAAATAAAAGAGGGGGGTGAATTTTATAATTTAAAAAATTATTTTGGAACTTATAAGGATAACCAAAATTCACAACACCTCTATGTTCTAATAACTTGGTTGATTCCAGAATAGTGACTCCAGAAATGAAACTTAACAAAACTTTACAAAAAATAATATTCTACCTTAATGTGTATAAAATCTAACTAAATTAGAGTACAAGTATGAGTAAGTATAAGAAAGTTATACTTTCCTCAATAATACAAATTCACAACGGAAAAAAAGTAGTAAAACTACATGTAACAAGTATAAACTCTTTTTACCCAATGAGGAGGGTATCCAACAACCCTATATAAGATGTCCCTTGATTTATACATTCAATACAGTCTGTCTTAACCAAACCTAGGTAATCCCTCAATCCGAAGATTGGTATCTGTCTTTGTATCCCCACAAGACCTCAATTTGTAAGGAAATTGCCAGCTCTGACTTCACAACCCAAAGTCTCTAATTTCAAGGAAATCGAACCTCTGCACTATGACAATATGTACGAAGAAAAGTTTGAACAAGCAGTTCAAAACTTTCTACATGAAGCATGAGAGTTTATAAGAGTCTCTATCTCTATAAATCACTTCAACATCATGTAAGAACAGATGTCAAAGTTGTGAGATCTTTCAATTGATCTCTTATTTATAGGTGTGGTTCCAACGAGCGGCTCACTCCTCCAATGGTCATATTATTCCTTGAATTTCAGAGGACTGTACCGGTGTCACTCAAACAATGAATAATGAGTAACTAAAATCAATACATCATTTTAGATCCATATGTGTGTAAGTATAAATAAAATATGATAATCGTAATGAAGGTAAATGAATGTTCAGAGTCTAAGTAAAGATTTAATTCAAAGTCTACATCACAAGGATATTTAGATTCTGTTTTAAAATAATTTCGAACCGAGATTCTGTAGAATTTTTGAGTCTGAATTTCAATGAAATTCCGAGTTTGGATTCACAATAATTTAGAACATAAACATACAAAGTTCGAAT